>JAJAGP010000575.1:0-357275 GCA_025084515.1 Ancistrus triradiatus | reverse complement strand
CTTCATTTCACTTCTCAAATATCACTGTGTTCATCTGCTATATGATATATTTAACTCAAGTTGCTGATCTGAACAACCAATGATTTATAAACTAAACTCATGAAAATTATCAGGGGTGCCCAAACTTTTTCATACGACTGTACAACTGATTAGTGGTCGATTGATGCCATTTTAAGATAATTGGCATCAGCAGATGTCTGCACTCATGATGCCGATATTAAAAAATAGTAGAATATAACATCCAAGCCACATCTGGGTCCCTTTTTGAGTCTTGGTCCTCCCAAGGTTTCTTCCTAAAAAGTTTAGGGAGTTTTTAGGGAGTTTTTCCTTGCCACTGTCACCCTAGGCTTGCTCTATTTGGGATTTGGCCTTATAATTTAGATTTATAAGACACTCTAAAATTGTAAACCTGCTTTGAGACAACGCTCCATTCTAAAAAGTGCTATAGAAATAAAACTGGCTCGATTTGAGTTGACTTGGAAAATATGCAGAGAAACTTTGATTTCCTGCATTACAAGTTGGAGCTCATAAACTGGGGCTACTGAGTAACTGAAAACAAAGAGATCCTGATCATTCACTGAGGGCGGGGCCATTTATGAGAAAATAAAAACCCAATCAAAATCCAAGCTTAATTAATGATGTTATTTACAGTTAACCATTTAGCAGCATTTCCAACTGTTACAATCTTACAAAATCCAAGCCATTGTAGGCTGCAGGTTCTGATCAAGAACCCAACACTGACCCGACCCACAGTCTGGTACTATAACCTGCAGGACTAAAGAGGCCAGAAAGTTTGAAGAGAAATAGAATGAGGTAGAATATCGGGATATATTGTTGGTTAATTGGATAGCTGGTGTTTACTGTGTACCCATAGGTGGTGGTGGTAGTGGTGGTGGTGGGGGGGTTCCCAAATTTTGCTCATTACAGTAGCAGGGCCACGTGATTACGTAACAGAAAGCGAGTGTGTCGGTGCGACCCCTCCTCCTCCTCCTCACCATCATCATCATCATCTCTCACACAGAGACGCGAGGCGGAGTGGGACGCGGACGCGTAATTTTATCAGCTGATACTTTTTTTCAGGGGACACAAATGACTCGGTGATGGATGAGTGAAACGGCGCGGTGGAAAGAGCCAGCACTCTGTAACCAACCCAATCCCATTCAAGCGTCAGGACCCACAGCGGGGGGGAAAAACAATAAAGCCCGGCATACAGAGCAGGACTGACTCGCTGGAGACCATGCAAAGCGGAGACTGAGCGCAGTCACAGCTGGAAGGGAAGGGGCTCGCCTCGGGTGCATGAATGTGGTCGAGAGATCTGGCGCTTTGGATGCTGTGCAGATCCGCCCTTGTCGTTCCTCCGCCGTGCGGTCAACGACTTTGCAGCTCGCGGATCCGCCGCCGTGTCGCGTCGCTCCTCCTCGCCTCGCCGCGCAACACATGATTTCCAGAGTCGATTTTTCCGACGGGCTGTGCGCGGCGGTGCCCTCTGATAGCGAGCAGACTTCTTCCTTGTGGCGCGGCGGATATTTAACCACGTGAATGAAGACGCCGAAGCCTCGGTGGATACCTATTTTTCTATGCTGCCTCCCAGAGAGCTGATCGCACCGCGCTGCTGTTTGGCGTCTTCTTTTGCTTCTTCTTCTTACTCTTCTTCTTCTTCCTCTTCTTATGCAACCACAATAAGGAGCTGTGCTTCATCAGGGTGTCTCTAAGCTGCTGGATCGCTCCTCGCCCAAATCAATGTGGTTTCTTTGGAACATTTTCAGCAAAGGAACGCATATGCTGCAGTGTCTTTGTGGCAAGAGTCTCAAGAAGAACAAGAACCCAAGTGGTAAGCAGGGGCTGCAGTCGGTTCCTCTGCCGGCGTGCATGCACACACACACACACCATGCGCAATCGTATTGTGCAACTTATACTAGTGGTCAGGGGATAGCGCAATGCAACACGAGCTTTCCCGCACAGCGTCCAACTTTTGAACTAAATCCTTGCAGGTGCTTCCAATCTCTGGTTTCAAGCACTGCGTGTTTTGGGATCCTGGTCTCATTCCAGCCATGCCGCAGCAGCAGTAGCAGCAATAGCCCTGCATCGCTTGTCCAGTAACCAGGCTACTACAGGCTCTTTCCCTCCCTTGTATAAGGACTTGTAAGCATTCTAGCCCTGCATTGTATGAGTTGTACTGTTTACTTTAGTCCTGCAGAGCTCGGCTGCTCTTCTGCTCCTGCATATGCTCAGTGTTATTGTTCTGGATACTGGTGGATGGAAAGAGAAATCTGCATTTTGCATTGCGTTTCAACAGGCTGCCGCAGGTCTCTGTGCAGAGCCTCAGTGGAAGTTCAGGCTGCTTTTGGTTCACACACATCTATGCACACACAGGCACACTGCAGTGTGTAGGATCATAGTGATTTTCGCCGTGCTGACGCTGCAGGATGCCTCCAATCTTTTCTAACCTATGTCCCGGTTACAGTCTGCATTTGGTGATCCGTGCATTTAAGCTCGTAGGCTTGTGTGCATTGCAGGGGGTTGAACTGAAAAACACTGGCCTAGATCCAAGCCTTGGACGTACAGGTGTTTAGGGGATTGTGCCAAAAACCGTCGGGCCTCAGTGTGAAGCTGTGGTGCGCCAACTTGTAGAAGTAGCCCATCACTTTTGTGGGCAAGCTGATACTTTGAATTGCACCAGTGAAGGGTAGCACTGTTTCTTTAATTAAAAAAAAACATTTTGGCCTGGTAACCCAGACAACTGAATCCAAATTTACACTCCAAATCTGCCACCTAATGTGTTTAAAATATCAAGCAAAATGTGTGATTCCTCACCAGCCAAACAAGGCCTCATTGTTATTCTGATGTCTCTTTTAATTATACAGCTCTAAAGAAACACATCTTGTAGATTAACATAAGTAAGGTGTGATGAAAAAACACCCATCACAGTTTATTAGAAACGCTTCGCTCTGAATGCAAGAAGCAAAGTTCCGGCTTTTTATTACTGTCTGGTTTGTATTGTGTGAAGCTCAAATCTGGGCTTTTTTTTTTACTCCTGATTCACGGCCAAATATAAACAATCCCCATCCTGCAGGGCATCGACACTGGACTTTTCCACCTACTTGTTGTTGATCAGCAAGTCTGGCACACTGCTCATCCTTTATTTCTCGTACTGTACATCGAGAAAGCGTGGAGGGTGCCAGGATCTTAGAATTAGCTCTCTCTATGGTTTCAAGGCTCAACGTCGTCTTCTCACTTAACTTGGCATGCTTTTTGGAAGGTGCAGTTAGGCAGGGTTCGTGTTCAGCTCCAGCAGATGGCACTTTCAGATAGCCCCTGTGTTGGCAAGGGTTTGGCTGGCAGGGAGAAAGCCTTGCACTTGACAGCGCTCGAGTGACGGCGATCTGCTGATCTCATAAACAAAGGTTTGTTTATGGTTTCCGTGGATCTGGGGATGCTTTGAGGATGTGTGGACCTCTAGGGAGACGGGGCAGAAGGTGTGAAGTGTGTGCACGTGTGTGTGTGTGTGTGCGTGGATGTTGTTCTTTCAGGCCTAGTGTTAGGTCACAATTGTCAGGGGACTTTCAGGAACCAAGGAGTGGGGACGGTGCTAATTGTCAGTGCTGTGGAGTCAGGAGTGAGCACAAGCAGGAAAGTGTCATATGTGGTCTGATTGATTGGAGTTCAGTTTTACTCTGGGTTTGATTAAGTCTCAAAACCAAGGTGTCTGCCATTATTTAAACCAAAAACGCATTTTAGATACGCAAGACTGAAGCCGGATGATTGATCACTCACAGTTTTAGGCTTAAAGACATAGTTTTATTACTTTTCCTGATGGGTGACCAGGCTTTTCCCAGGACAATCCAATATTTCAGTCCACGTCCCAATGTCCCGACTTATGTATGTATGTACGTTTGTTCTGTATATCAAAGAAAATCACACATTTATACTGTAATGAACATTAGCAGAGATCATTGGCCAAAACACTTGTGTTTATTCATAAGGAACACACCAATTACTGTACACGTCTAACCATAAAATGGCCAGTCAGAAGTTTGTTTCTTCACCGATGTGACTTAATGCCCTCACTCACTATAACTGATTGAACAAGTACGTTTAATGACCAGCTTCAGAAAGAATATACTTCTGAGAAAATATACATTGGAAGTGGTTTTTCCAGACATGTGGAGCTAAGTGTATTCAACATATTCATCGACATATTCAAATGGAAAAAGCACAAAGAAGCCGAAAAAACTAAGTGTGCGGTATGTGCATAATGTATGCCGTGTTATGTATCTGTGATAATGTATGTGGATGCAGAACAAAGTTACTGTCTTGGTGTTTGTGTGTTGAATGAGCAGGCTGAGTGCTCATATACAACTACTGACAGGTACAAAGACATTATTAGGGCTGGTAAAACACAGAGTACAGTTTTTTTTCACACAAAAATATTGCGATTTCTAGCCTAGTGGGACCAAAACACTGTGAAAACTCCCTGTCAGCTTTTGCTTTCTTTAATTTGCCTTCTCTTTCTGTTTGACATGTCACAGAGATTTCTCCTCGCCACACATTTTCGCATCATCAACTTAAAAAGAATAAAGGCATGAGCAAAGATTAGTAAGGGAAACCAAAGTTTGTGTTTTTTGTGGGCATGAACAGATTAGACTGCACTTGGCTAGACTGTTTACATGCACTTGATAATCCGATAACAATCAGATTTTGTCAGGAATCTGATCAAGGATTTTACATGCGCTTGAGTAATCAGATAATGGAAAAGCTCTGGGTTTACATGACTCAGGCAGGAATTGGATTTGTACTTTGCAACCAGCCATTAATCTCACAGAAATGTGACGAACTTCAAAATGTTATATTAAATAATCAAATTCTGTTCTTGTATATATACTGCGTTTCAGAGTGTTCACAAAGTTTTCAATAGCCGTTTTTGCTGCCTTTAATTCCATGACGTCTTTAATTCCAGGGTTGCCAGATCCAGAGAGAAAAAACCCTCTAGAGTCAATTGACAAAAAGGCGAAATAAAACCAAGTCTTTAGAAATACGCAGACCTGGCAACCGTGGGGGAAGGCTTGTGCACATGCACAGAGTGAAAACACAGATTATAATCAGGTAATTGGTATACATGCTACAAGTAATCCGAGAGTAATCTACAAGAGGGTAAATTACTCTCTTTATCAGATTTCTTAATCTGATTTCTAGCTCGGAGTATGCAGTTTCCATGACCACTTGAATAGTTGTTTCTGTCAGTCTCTGGTCTTAGTGCTGGACTATCACAGGTCAGGTTCCAGTGTCTCTGTTGCCCCTTGGGCTGGGGGTTAGTTCCACGGTTAGAAAACAATTATAGCTAAATTGAAATTTTATCTGCTGGCAGAGTAACAATTGTGTTTTGTTTGTAAAGGCACCGATACCTTGGTTTCCACCTTCATTACGTCTCTACCATTAGCTCGTTGTCCTGTCTTGATTGTGTGAAGTCCTATTGTGTGTCCCTTATGTAGTGTCAAGATAAAGTTTCATCATATCTTTCTGACACTGTAGCAAACATGAATGTCATTCTCATGGTTTGTGGTTTTACAACAGTGTGTTTGTTTGGTGTTGATAGACCACATCGAAACGGAGATATAGTAAGATTGTATAAGAGATGAAAATAATCGTGTGTTCCGACTGTTGTCCTATGTCTATGTTCTTCAATCCACTTGACGTGTCTAGGGAACCATGGCGTTGATATAGTATAAAAGTAAAGCAAACCTTCCTGTTTTACCCCCACTTACCCTGATCAGGATGAGTGATGGTCGGGAGCCTGACCCAAAATCTGCTTGGTACAGGAGAAGGTATGTCCTGGACAGGGTGACAGTCCATCATGGTGTTCCATAAAGGCACCACCTGACCTTCACGTTGTGCCCCAGTCCTCCAGCAGACACAGGTGTCTCTGCAAACAGTCAACAGGAAAGCCTTGGCATCTTAACCTTTTATATAGAATATTTGATTTGCAGTAACATTTGTCAGCAAACAAGAGTTTCCCATTTGAACTGTGCAGTGGATTAAAGCTACAGACAGCTAATACCCTCTCTCTCTCTCTCTCTCTCTCTCTCTCTCTCTCTCTCTCTCTCTCTCTCTCTCTCTCTCTCTCTCTCTCTCTTATATTGCTAATATCGTTAGCTTGAGAGTGCTCTGTAATGACAGGCCTTTAGCATGACTCGGCTCAGGCGTGTGTGCTCTACATTCATGCTTCTCTTAAGGCCTCTGGGATCTCTATCATATTATTACGACTCATTGAAGATTCACTGACAGGTTTCAGGGAACAGAGAGGTTAATATGATCAGAACAGAGGACTGAATGTGACTTTAGATTGTGTGTTTGTAGCCTTGTTATACATATTATATATATTATATATTTAGGCCTAGAGATTATCCTGGAATTCATATGTCATAGGTGAAAAAGCTTTGTAGTTCTACAGTTACAGACTGTAGTCCGTCCGTCTCTCTACATACTTTGTCCCCTTTAGTCGGTTCTCTAATGGTCAGGACCCCTACAGGACCAGCACAGATCAGGTACTGTTTGGGTGGTGCATCATTCTCAGCACTGTGTGCTGGTCCTGTGGGGGTCCTGACCATTAGAGAACCGACTAAAGGGGACGAACAAAGTATGCAGGGCTAACAAATACAATACACACAATTACTCCCATTTCTAACCATAAAGAAATAGTTTTTCTATGTGAAATGCACTACACTGCCATAAAAACACACAATTCCAGCTTCATCAGTATGCATGTGTCACCATTTAGTAATTGAATCACATTATTGTCTTATTATTTGCTGCGTCATCACATTTCACTGAGACTGCTCTGATGAAGAACTGCAGACGAATCACATTCACAACACAAAAACAACCCACAACAGGTGTTACAACACATTAAAACTGATATGTTGTGTGCCAGGCATGTTGTCAAACCATCTAATGACATTTTGTGTATTACATAAAGCTTTCATGCAAAAATGTACAAAACTAGGGCTGATGTTTTGTGTGTGGCGTGACTGCCCCTGGCACGACTGCCCCTGGACTCGCAGTTCAGGAGGAACAACTGTAATAAAATGTTCTTAAATTAAGCAAAATATAATCTAAATAAATAGCCGTTAACATAATATATGATATTATTAATATATATCTACTATTATAGAACACTGCATAGGTGGGTATCGGAAAGGACTTCACGATACGATTATATCACGATACATTGCGATAAGATGCATTTAGTGATATATTTCAGTATTTCACGTTCACAAAGTTGCAATCTGAGTCGTCTTAATAAATCACATCACTGATGAATTGAGTCAAAACACTGTACTGCGCCATCTACAGGAGCGAATATTGTAGTTTACACCCAATATAAATGTTTTTTCTTCCTTCAAAAAATCAATATGTTGAGCTGAAAATCAATGTAGTATGTCACGAAAATCAATATTGCGAAATATTGCTGCATGTAGAAGTGTGTGATTTTGGTAACGTTTCACGTCAAGCACACACTGAGAAATAGGCTGCACATTTTAGCATTTAAATTTTCCTGAATATACCAGTACCTGTAGCCTCTGGAGCTTGGAGCTTTTCCAAATTGAAATTAATAAAGAGCTATCTGTGATCATCCGTGTCTCAGGAGAGGTTATGTGGACCTGCAAAACTGTATTGAGAATGATGTTGCATCAGCTTTAGACTTTGTGGATTTAATTACTGAGGAAACTGCTGTGAGGAAAGCCAGAAATCTGTTACCGTACACAGTCAGTGGTGAGGTGTTTTTGTGTTATGCTATTTTTAAAGTAAATAGACATTTAAGAAAGTACAGCATGGGCAGATATGGAGTGCAGTATGTATTAGTTAGGATGTTCTGTGAAAAAGGTCGATGACTTTTTTATGCTGCTGTAATGCAAATATAAAGGCTATTTTCACAAGAAAACAATACGAAAATGCATCAGGGATATCGCTGGAACCACGAGTGATTGATGAGTGATCGAAACGACTGATACTTTTGTTTGGCGGAAGCCAAAAATGCATGGATAGACATTATTAGGAATAACAGAAGATCAGCCAGATGAACCAGAGACTCAACGAGAGAATGTGATCCAGTTTATATAGTTATAGGTTAGAGAGAATATACAAACAAAGCAGTACTACTTACAATAGGACAGGTCCACACACTTAACCATTTACAGTTTGCTACAAATAATTATAGGAAGATTACACAAAAAAGTCTCTAAACACATCAACCAAGTTAGAACAAAATGTGTGCTAGTGAGTTAGCTAGTTACACACACACACACACACACACACATACACAAATCAGGGTTGCCAGATCCCATGAAAGAAAGCAGCAACCAGGTCTATGGAAACAAGCCCAAAAGAAGCGAACTGTCACAAAAACACCTCCCAAACAGGCGGCATACTACAGTTTCAGAGATGCCCACTTGATCAGTTATTAAATAATGATAATAATGTTTATTTGTCTTTTATGTTTTGATATCTTTATCAAAACCAGCTTTCAGGAATAGATAGATAGACTTTAGATAGACTTTATTAATCTCAGAGGGAAATTCGTGGTTTTTTTGTTGTTTTTTTGGAGATGAATATTGGAGAGAGAGACAGGAACAGGGATCTTTTAGAAACAAGCCCAAAAATCATGGAACCTGCAATCACCAAAAATTGTAAGTAACTTTATAGAAGAATAAGGCGATAGTTGCTTAGAATAAGCAGACCTGGCAACTGATGGACTTCTGCTCTTAAACACCCACCTCTGCTTGTGGATCTGGAGCGTTGATTGGCTGTTGAGGTGACCGGCTGCTTACAACCACAGTGGCTGGTGTTAAAATACAGATTTTTATTTAATATTATAATTTGTTATGATTGTTAAGACCTCGGTTATTAAAGTGAACGGATGCTGATTGTACCTGTATTCGAACATGGCATGACTGGAGCCACCTGGAGCCAGCATTCAAATACTGAGATTGCACTTACACGTTTAAATAAAAAAAGTAAATTTTTCTTTAATTCTTCCTCTCTTTTATTACCATGGGTTATTACCAGGGCTTTAGTTGGATGTTTAATTGGTGTTCTGGGGCTGGCATGAGCTAATGTCTACTAAGAAGAATACAAGGCACTTCTGTAAGTCGCTCTGGATAAACGTGTCCGCTAAATGCTGTAAATGCAAGTCCTAAATGTCCTGAAATCAGCTGGGTGCTGCATAACGTACCCTGACTAAAGCCACTTTAGGGAGCATCTGAAATCCTTTACAGCCCTCACAAACTATATTCCCGGTAGATCACTAGTGCTCTTTGTAGTACATAGAGTAAAGGGAATAGTGAATAGGGGACCATTTCATACACAGTCCACATACCTCACATGGTCAAGCGGTGAAAATGAAATCAACATCTCAAATAAAATGTTCAGCGGTCGAACGCTGTCGCATTAACGCCTTATTGATGTAAGTGCTGATGCATGATTGTTCCCACAGTTCTCACGTCCACACAAGTTTCAGTACTGCTGCCGCTGTGAAATACGTCCTAAATCCTGCACTTTGCAAATCATGTCATGTAAAATTCAGCTGCAGGGAGAGTTATTAGAGTGTAGGGCTGGAATGGTGTCAGCTATTCGTGCAATGAGAGGTGGATTGTGCCAGCCACCTGATGAGTCATAGCAGTTTGAACTGTTGTACAGAAGAAGGAAACTATAATATTAGTAATAATAACAACGATCTACTGTTAGTCTGGCATGTCTTGTACAGGGTGTCCTGTACAGGGCATGAATTTGTTTTGTCTATTTGGTTTATTGAATGTTGCCATCAGCGTCAGGTTACATCAAGACTAGTCATATATTACAGCAGACATTCGCTGTGGCATCCTTTCCACAAGCTTCTGCAACATTTATTTCTGTCCAGAGTTGCATCCATTTTCCCCCAAGATCTTGTATTGATGATGGGAGATTAGTTCCACTGCGCAAAGTCTCCTCCAGCACATCCCACAGATTTTCAATGGGGTTCAGGTCTGGACTCTGTGGTGGACAATCCATGTGTGGAAATGATGGCTCATGCTAACTGAACCACTCTCTCACAATCTGACCCTTCTGAAACAGATGAACATCTTTTCCATGAACACAGGATGCGTCTTTGGACATGGTTGTTTAAGAGATGAGAAGCTACTCACTACATCAGTTAGGGTTAAAGAACTTGTTGCCAGCTGAAACATTATCACCAATGCAGTAATTATCTGATGGGAGGATCTGTGTTTAATTTATTTGCTTAGTTAAATCCAGGTGGTGACCTTTTTATATATACATATATGTGCACACTCAAGTCGATGTCAATTAACCTAACCTTTGGACTGTGGGAAGAAACCGGAGTACCTGGAGTAAACCCACGCAGAGACAGGGAGGACATGCAGACTCTACACAGAAAGGACCAGACCACTCCACCCTGGGACTGAACCCAGGACCTTCCTGCTGTGAGCTATGCAGGGCATGATAGGATTAAACATCACTTTAACAGTTGCCAGCATTCCTGGGGAAAATCTTGGGGAAAAAGCATTTGCTATTTAAACCCCTTGTCTGAAGCACTTGGTTGAAGCCACACCCCTTCAGAGTTTTTGGTTCCTTAAGCTCCTTAAGCAATTGTTTTTCTCTAGGGCTTTATATTGTCAAAAATGACATCTGTTTTCTCCTTTGGCTGAAAATGACACTTTTTAAAAAACACTAAATAGATAGATAGATAAAAACAAGATAGACTTGTTGTTGTTCTGCTGATATTAAGCTGATACTGATAATAACTGCAATGGGCATCTTGCTGAGTCTTAGCTGTTCCTGAAACATGTTTTTGGAGTGATTTCACATCACGCAGCATCAAAGAGATTTATTAATTGATGTATGTGCTATATTCCAGAGTATCCACCAATTATTGATGTGTGTTCTTCTCAAAGTATCCACCTTCAGATGTAGTCGCCGCTTTCAAACATGACTCAGTGTATATTCGCTTGAAATGTTGCAAACTAGATACAGTAAAAGCAATAAAACTGGGCAGCCAAAGTTCAGACGATGCGTCAGGATGTACGCCGCTTACATCTATTTCCATCAGCCACAGTTCCATCGTCATTCCTAATGTCAATATTAGCTGAAAGAAAAGTCTGCACTCGCAATAACCTGACTGCAGTCGAGCAAATGATGGCATTAACTGTTTCCCTGACTGTTTTTGTGCACGGTATTTCGTAGTCGTGAAGATCCTCTCAGATTAGAAAGCAGTGTAATTGAACAGGACGATGTTTCGTTGTTCTGCTGCAGTCTGGATGAGTGTGTGCTTTTGGCTGGCTGCCCCACTGAACTGCATTGGCCCGACTTCCTCTCAGAACAAAGTGGGCGCCCATAATGCACCTGTACTGCTGCAGGAGGCTGGAGGAGAAGTCAGAAGCGCTGCCTCAAACAGAACCCGGTTTTGTACCACTTTGGCTATAGGCAGAGCGTGAACTTAATAATTATTTTTCTCCATGTCTCAATGGAAATGCTGTGCTGCTTGGCTCTGTGTTTAGGAACAAGCAAGAAAGAAATATGACAGAAATAGGAATAACTGGACCCCAATTTATTATGATACAATAAACACTGAGGCATGACATACTGGTCACTGGCATGAAAGTTACCCTTGTGGGGTGCTGGTATAATAATTAAACATGCTTTTCCCTGATCAGAGTTGTGGGATCTCTGAAGCCTATCCCTGGAGAACACGGCACATGCATAAGCGTGCCCTGGAAGAAACGTCAGTCTGTCGCAGGGCTGGCAAGGGTCAGTGCTGCAGCACTAGGGCATGACCCCCCAACCGGCCACCCGTCCTTCAGGCACAGAATTATGTCTGCATGTAAAGCCCACTGCTGGGACTCAAAGCCTGAGTCCCTTATGTTATAAGCTCACAAAAAATGAGTCACCTTGCGTCTTTAAGGTGGTAGTAACTTCAGGCTCCTGCAGATGGCGTTGCACGAGGATGATCAGGTTGTATATACCTGCAGGGTGTGCACGAGGATTCACAGATTGAGAAGAGGTGGTACAGTGGAGTGAATGTCTCATTGGATGTGTGGAAAATGGATCGCAAAGCAGTTGTTAATGATTGGTAAAAAGGAGTGATTGCATTTTGCCGTGCCAAAGGCCATAGTGTGAAGGAAGTAGCTGAATTTTCAGGTGTATCAAAGTGTATGGGCATACGGGTCTACCAACAGTGGGAAAATACCTTGAGGCAGATTAGCTACAATGAAAGCTGTAATAAAGTTCTGCCAGCCAAGAACTGAAAGCTGAGGGTGCCTTTGGCTAATGCTGAGCGATACGACCTCAAATCAATATCACGATTAATTGAAAATTTGACCTCGACTACAATTAATGAACAATTATTTTGTTTTTGTTATTTTTTTCCTTCACCGAGACCTATTTATGGTTATTTACAGACTATTCTGACCAATTGAAACCATAGCACATGTCCCTTGAAATGAAAAAGTCTTATGAAAAAGGGCACTTTTTTAGTTTTTACGTAAATAGCAAGTTCACTTAAAAGTATTGCAAACATAAGACATTTTAAATCATGCCATGTAAAACGTAGAACAGAACTCGTAAACAAATATTGCCATGTGCAATTTATCAATGCGTTTAAACCTACTGAGCTCCACTGTAGCTACGGGAGCCAGATCCTTCACAATACAGTCGGAAATCTTCTTGAGTCATTTTCATATTGTGTAGCCTTTGTAAATGCTTGTGTTATTGAGAACTGCTTTGTGGAGGCACTTGTTGCTGGGCGCTTCTCTCTTTTTTTGAGGTTTGTACTGTTCATATTCGGTAGCTTTAATGTGATCGTGCTCCAAGTCCATTACCGTTGGTGGCTGAAACCTTTTCGGCAGTGTTTAGACTGACTTCTTTTTGTTTAGTGGCATCTCCTCTAGAGCCAAAATGTGTCCACATGATGGACACAGCATTTTTTTTAAGGGGATAGTACATAAACGCACACAGTGGGGAAAGTATTAACAGAATATAAATAAAACCAAAATAACAGACATTATAGAATAACTGACTAAGCAAGATTACATTGGTTAAAGTTTCTGAATGTCTGTTTAGAATAATTTTTGATGAATTGCCTAGCTGTACCATGGGCACAGGCTCACTAAAAGTGGACAGTTGAAGGCTAAAAACCATAGCCTGATCCGATGACTCTGGATTTCTGCTAGGCCCAGAGATGGTAGGGTCAGAATTTGGCGCCAACAACATGAATCCATGGATCCAACCTGCCTAGTGTCGACAATCCAGGCTGGTGGAGGTCGCGTATTGTTGTGGATGTTTTCTTAGCACACTTTGCGCCCATAAATTGAGTGTTTTTGCTGACCATGTGCACCCCTTCATGACCCCAATTCCACATCTTCTAATGGCTACTTCCAGCATGATAATACACCATGTCACAAAGCAAAAGTCTTCTCAAACTGGTTCCATGACATAACTATGAGTTGTGTTCTTCAGCGTCTTTCCCACTCACTGGATCTGAATCCGGCAGAAGTCATAATGTGCAGCGTCACCAGCAGGCCCTGCTGTGAGTCTGATGCCCATGACTGTTGTTATGTAAGGTCACCTCTCAGTGAGCTTTTATTATGGTACAGCTATTTCCCTGAGCTGTGTCTTGTTTCTCACAGATAAAAACATGGATGAGCTTTAGTGATGTAATAAAAACCTTCAAGAGGACGATGGTGCATCGTTTATAAGTGTTCCAGCTATTAAATTTAATGTGAAATGTTTCATCTACCGTCATTCCACATGGACTGATGGACCATCATCCCTGATTAATACGTAATAAGGCTTTATTATTTATATGTCATGTCATATGTCGAGCGAAGGTCTTAGACCCATGTCTTAGATCACACAAGCACTTTTTTAATTAATGTAATTAGGTGCAACCCCAAATCAGAAATAGTTGGGATGGTATGGAAAATGGAAATATAAAAGAACCCACAGTGTTTCTTACATTTCCTTTGATTTTAATTTGATCGTAGACAGTATAAACCCAAGATATTCCATGTTTTGTCTGGTCAACTTCATTTCATTTATTAATAAACATCCAGAAATGCAGGAATGGATGTTTATTAATAAATGAAATGAAGTTGACCAGAAAAAAACATGGAATATATTGGGGTCATACAGTCTGCAATGAAATAAAAGTCGAAGGAAATGTAAGAAACACTGTGTTTGTTTTTTAATTTGCATTTTTCCTATCGTCCCAACATTGTAACAGGCATCACACAGGCATGATTGGCTTGGTGTCTTGAGAAGTGAGGCCGTATGGGGAGATCATCCTCTGTCACTGCAATAGGGACTCAGCCCTAGATGGACTTACGCCTCATTCAGGGTACACTTTTGATTGAGTCCTGAAAACAAGACTCCAGAACCTCCCAACGAGCTGACTGCAGATTGTTGTGGTACCATGCAGAATAAAGTGAACCGATCTCATGTGGCTTGTAGCAGCATGTTTCACACGGCCCAAGTGAATCATCTGGAGGGCCTGTATTCCTAACGGGTGTTAGAGTGACTCGTGTCCACAGTGAGGACTTCAGTATGACACATCACGACACTGTTGCTCAGGTCTGCAAAAGCTCAGGAGTCACAAAGTGCTTTCTGCACACTGAGCATCTTTACTATATAATATCTTACTGTACGCTGACACTGATAAATGGGTGCTGATTGACTTTCTGTAGAAGTAACCTTGCGTCTTTCACACAGAGATCAGGTCTTGTAATGAACGATGGCGCGTGCTGGAGTTAATCCTGAGATGTTGTGGCTGGGATGAAGATTAAGGCTCTGGAGTAGTAATCGGAAGGCTGTGAGTTCAAATCTCTGGATAAGGGAATCTGCTAAATGGAGAAGGTATTGGATCAGAATCGGTGTTGTGTGTGATGTTACTGAAACGACGCAGATCTCCTACGTAGGTCCCAAACTGTCCTAAAACCTGTCCCTGCCACGCTTATATCACTAAAATGCAATGATAGTGAGCTACCTAGTAAAGTATCGATTGATACTCTGATATTGGTACATCCATTGTTGACTTATTTTGGGAGAAATAGAGATAATCATTGAACTGTAAAGAACTGACAAGTATTGCATTTACAACCCCAAATCAGAAAAAAGTATGGAAATTACAACTTTTTAAAAAATGCAATGTTCCTTACATTTATTTTGACTTCTATTTTTCACTGCAGACAGTATGAACCTGAGATATTTCTTGTTTTGTCCGGTCAACTTCATTTCATTTGTTAATAAACATCCATTCTAGCATTTGAAACAGGCGATGTAAACAGGTGATTGTAATCATCATTTGATTTACAAAAAAGTGTCTTTGGGGATCTCCAGTTTATCAACAAATGCATGAGAAAATTAGTGAAATGTTTTAAACCAATGTTCCTCAAAGAAATCTGGAGGAATTTCAGTGCATAAAGGGTAAGGGCACAAGCCTAAACTGAAGAGGGGTGATCTCCGCTCCCTCAGACGGCACTGCATCAAAAACCGTCATTCATCAATAGCTGATAGAACCACATGGACAAGGCATTACTTTATTAAACCTCTATCAAGCTCTACAATACAGATTTACATTCACACATGCCACTTAAAACATTACTGTACAAAAAAGAAGCCTTATGTTAACAATGTCCAGAAGCGGCGTCAGCTTCTCTGGGCTCAGAGGCATCTGGGATGGACCATCGTACAGTGGGAACGGATCCCACTATACAGACCCATCAGTATAACGGATCTTTTTTGGACCAAAGACAATAAAAAAGGAGCATCCAGACTGTTATGAGGAACAAGTCCAAAAGCCAGGCTCTGTATGGTACGGGGTCGGGCCAGGGCCCTTGGTAAAGCTCACTTCCAATTCTGTGATGCAGTATTAATGCAGAAAAGTACACTGAGGTTTTAGCTGCCTTGAAGACGACATCTTTATCTGTGGTAGCCTAGTGGGTAAGGTACTGGACTATGGACCAGAAGGTCCAGGGTTCAAATCCCACCTCTGCCAAGCTGCCACTGTTGGGTCCTTGAGCAAGACCCTTAACCCACAATTGCTTGGATTGTTAGACTGTATCAATTGTAAGTCGCTCTGGATAAGGGGGTCTGCTAAATGCTGTAAATGTAAAATGTAAATCCTTATCAGGGACGTCCATGCATTTTTCAACAGGACAATGCAGAACAAGCTAAATCAGAAAAAGTTAGGATTGAAATATGTAAATTCCTTCCACTCTTTCTTTGATCTTTCTTACACATTTGTTGATGAACTGGAGATCCTCTGCCCATCTTTACTCCTCAAAGACTCAGCCTTTCCTGGATACTGCTTTTGGATCAAATCATGGTCGTGTCCTGTTTGAAATCACATCATTATTTGGATTCCTCAGTACTACCAATAAATTGTCCTTGTCCCATCTTTTTTGGAATGTGTTGCAGGCCTGAAATGCAGGAACGGATGTTTATTGAAAAATAAAATGTTAAAAATGAAAACAAACAAGAAATGAAATCCTGGGTTCATATTGTCAGCAATGAAATAAAAGTCAAAGTAAAGGTAAGACACATTTTCTTTTTTTTTTTTTTATGTGCGTTTTCCGTACCGTCCCAACTTATTCTGATTTGGGGATATAAAATGAACCCTGTTTGATCAATTAGCTTCATACAAAGCCATTTCAGTAAACACTGGTGTAAGTACAGACAAGGGCAAATACTTTTTTCACAGTATTATAACAGCATTTTACAATAATTTTATCCCAGCATTTTAGCCTACAAACATGATGTCGTTCCTCACTGGTCTGATGTTGAGTAGTGTATTAGCACTGGCACTAAATGACTAAACAGTAATGGTGCATTAATCCTGTTTAGCTTAATCCGCTTCATCCTATCTTGAATTGTCTGATTGATCCTGTGTGCTCTGCTGTAGCGTTACTACTACCATGCAATTCATTTATCTCATTTTCCTCATGGAGGTCCTCACATGTATAAAATAAAGTTTTACCTGAACACTTGTACGTTACCTTTGCTTAACCTTCGCCTGTTTGGTTCGAGGCGCTCGCTGTGCTCAGCTTCTAATAGCTGCTGGGCACGAGTCGGATCTTTTTTATCTGTCAGGAGTGCTTACTGTGCTTCTTGCTCCTTCACCAACCTGCCCGGTTTTCCTTTATGGAGTCGACGAGTCATCTCCGCTTCTCTCTGTCCCGTGGCAGTGTGTTGGCAAGTCTTTAACTCTATGCTTCTCTTCTCTAAACACAGAAGCTGGGTTTGTTGTGAATGCTGAAAAAGTCCTAGGGGGTGTGTTCTAGCCTGCAGTGGCCTTGCTTTGTGAAAATAGTCACTATGTGGTTAGAACTTGTTCTGGCTTACTACAACCATGCAGTGCCTTTCCTGTGTTATGCCCACTTATCCTGGTCAGAGTCTTGGTGGCTCCGGCATAAGTGCCAGTCCATTGCAGAGCCGACTGTCGCTGTTGCAAGTGAGTATGAGTGTGTGTGTTGTTTTGTTCGTGTATTGTGCCCTGTGCCGCTGGCTGTCTCACAAGCCTGACCAGGATTAAATGGATAAGAAAAGGAATGAATGAGTGTGTGATAATCACTCACACAACACGGATCTTGTCCTTCCACCTTCCATCATCATTTCTCCGCAGCAGATTCAGCTGTGAGGAGCCAGATTTGTATTTTTAAGGCCTGTGGACACAGTACTGGACTGTGGACCAGCAAGTCCAGGATTCAAATCTCACCTCTGGCAAGCTGCCACTGTTGGCTCCTTGAGCAAGGCCCTTAACCCATAATTGCTTGGATTGTATCAGTTGTAAGTCTCTCTGGATAAGGGCGTCTGCTTAATGACCAAATGAATCAGGGAAAAAACAATTAAAACAAATGTAAAAGGCAAAAGCATGATCGGTGCATCCCTAAATCCTCAGGATATGGCCGCATAAGGGATTCTTCAGTAAATATTCTGGCTCGGTTGCTGCCTCTGTCATAATTCCAGCGCAGTCCTGCTTGCTGCTCCAAAGAGTTTTATGTTATCAGCTTGTGTTTGGACTGCGAACTGCTTAATATGAATGTTAGGTTGGAGTTTATGAGCCTTTTTTTACCTGTAGCTCGTGTCAGAAGTTCAGTGAGCTCTCAACTCTTTGCTTTGCAAGTAGCATAAATAATCTGGTGGAAGTCGGCGATGGTCTTTCAGCATGCCTCTCTCTCTCTGTCTCTCTGTCTCTCTCTGTCTCTGTCTCTCTCTCTCTCGGGCAGTCTGCTGAGGGATCTGATCTGAGCTGCTGTGCGAGCTTGTGCGGAATGCTGTGTAAATTTTTGGTGCAGTGCAGCAGGCGGTATCGTAACGCCGCCTCTCTCTCTGTGTTTGCCTTTGTTGCTGCGCTGCTTTGAAGGTGTGGACCAATTCCAGTTATTCGTGTTTAAAAAAAAACTTTTTACTCCCTTAGTTTCCTGTTCATCCATCGTCAGGGACAGCGATAGTGCTTAGAAGTCTTCTGTTTTTCCCGGCCGGCTCGGTCAACATTGTACGCTGACCTTTTGGGAAGTTCTCGTTCCCTTTATTGCCTGCTCTCCTACTGAGCCTGTGTTTCTTCTTACATCCGGGATATGCTAACACAGTAGCACGCCGAAGACTTTCCCCTTGCTCTGCTGGTAACGATGGCATTGCGCATAATTGTCACAGCAGTGCTTAATCGTGGCTTTATGCCTAATTGCTTTTGTTTTGCAGTGCTGATGTTGTTTACATTTCTGCTGCGGGTTGTAACTGGATATGTCTGTGCGTCATGTTGTTTGTGAAATAAGAGTGGCTGGGAGACAGAAAGAAGTGCATGATCACAGTGTCGCTATCAGCAGCTATCGATGCTGAGACTGGCCTTCAGTGCTGGAGCGTGTATACAGTACATCGATGTGTTCAGTAGGTTTTGGCTCAGTGGGTAAGGCTCTGAACTACAAACCAGAAGGCTGTGAGTTCAAATCCCGGCTCCTTTAACCTGTCAGTGTTGGCTATTTGTGCAAGACCCTTAATACACACGTATGTGATGTTAGTGACACAAGACAGAAGCAACACTAACAGACTGGACGCTGGATTGCTAATTCGTTCCAGAAGACTTGTTGACAAGCGAAAACAACAAGTACAGAGCACATTTTGCCCATAAGGAATCATTTAAATTGAATGAATCCGTTCCAGAACCCCAGAAAATCCACAGCCTGTAAGGCCATCATAAGATAAATGAATCATGAACTGATGAGTTTAACGAGTGTTTGGTAGAGCATCTATACTGTATAATAGCAGAGCCTATGATACATAATGATAAATAAGTTAATGTTGGGCAAAATCTTTATTGGGGATTTTTTGGTTATTATTGGTGCCTGTGATACTAGGATTCGGTTTCCGGTTTCTGATTGGCTCTTATAACGAACCTTTTTAGGACTCATGGAGACTTATTTTCAGTAAGGATACAGTATTGTAGATGTAAAAATAAAGAAAGACATGATAAACACCTCACTGAGGGCGCTTGTGAATCTGAATCACTGTGTACTGAATCATGAATCGTGAATCGTGAATCGAGCTTCGACTGAAAGGAGTCACGCGGCTCGACTCGTACAAGTTTAAGCAAGTGCACCAAGACTTTTCTGCTCAAAGTCTGATTTACAGGTAAACGCCAATTAATGATGATCTGAACATCCATTCATTTAATGACTGAGATCTTAAACAACTATAGTGGTGCTTTGAAAGTTTGTGAACCCTTTAGAATTTTCTATATTTCTGTATAAATATGACCTAAAACATCATCTGATTTTCACACAAGACCTAAAAGCAGATAAAGAGAACCCAGTGAGACAAAATATTATACTTGGTCTTTTATTTATTGAGGAAAATGATCCAATATTACATATTAGTGAGTGGCAAAAGTACGTGAACCTTTGCAGTGAACCCCCTGCAAAGTAATAACTGCAGCAATAACTGGAACTAAACAATTCTTGTAACTGTTGGTCAGTCCTGCATACCGGCTTGGAGGAATTTTAGCCCATTCCTCCATAAAGAACAGCTTCAACTCTGGGATGTTGGTGGGTTTCCAAACTCTTGATAATCTCCCTCGATCTGGGGCTCTACGCAAGATCTTATCCCGTGGGGTCAAAATGATCATGGGAACGGTGAGCAGAAATCCCAGAACTACACGGAGGGACCTGATGGATGACCTGCAGAGAGCTGGGACCAAAGTAACAAAGGCTACCATCAGTAACACACTACGCCGAGAGGGACTCAGATATTGCAGTGCCAGGTGTGTTCCCCTGCTTAAGCCAGTACAAGTCCAGGCCCGTCTGAAGTTTGCCAGAGAACATATGGATGATCCAGAAGAGGATTGAGAGAATATCATGTGGTCAGATGAAACCAAAATAGAACTTTTTGGGAAAAACTCAACTGGAGGAAAAAGGATGCTGAGTTGCATCCCAAGAACACCATACCTACTGTGAAGCATGGGGGTGGAAACATCATGCTTTGGGGATGTTTTTCTGCAAAGGGGACAGGACGACTGATCCGTGTTAAGGGAAGAATGAACGGGACCATGTATATAATCAGAGAAGCCAAAGGTTACTCTCAAGGAACTGGAAAACTGCAGCTAAGATGGGAAAAGCTGTGCATGATTTTCCATCTGGGCTTTATGGAAGAATGACAAGAAGAAAGCTTTTTTTTTTTTTTTTTAATGAAAAATGAAAAATAATTGTAATCTTGCATCTTAATCTAACATGGAGGCGTTTAAAAATAAAAATAAAGATCATTGAATGGACTCTGGTGTCTGGAGATGAAAATTGAACATTTGGATTTGTTGCAAAGGGCTATGTGTGGCACAACCTGAACACTGCTAACCACCCTGAGAACCCCCTCTCTACAGTGATGTTTTCCATCTGTGGGAAATGGGAAACTGGACAGAGTTGAAGGTAAGGTGGATGAAGCTACATATAGGGCAATCCTCAAAGTAAAACTGGTTCCAGTCCACGATATATCTGAGACTAGAACAGAGATTCACCTTTCAACAACACGATGACCCAAAGTGTACTACCAAAGCTACACAGGAGTGGTTCAAAAGCAAGGACCGCAATTTGTTAGAGTGGCCAAGTCAAAGCCCAAAACTCAGTCCAGTGGAATCCGAGGTGAATGAAACACACTGTAAAAGACTTGTAGCTGTAATTAAACTTAGTGTCACAATAAAAGGAAAACATTTCGTCTTCAAATTGTTAAAAATATTGTGTACCACTGAAAATGGTGAACAACCAAGTTAAGTGCTTTTTAAGGGGAACAACGTTGAATGAAATTATTTAGCACACTTTACTGAACCAATAACAGCACTTGCTATTCCTTGCCACTTGTTGCTTTTCTTTTTGTAAGGCACTTTTTTATGCAAAAGGATTCCTCTAAGGTTTGCTGAGTGTGTTTTTGTGTAGGTACCTTGTCTCGTTTAAGCCTGTCATAGATAGTTGACTCCCTTATGAGGAAGATCTTCATATTCTGCATGGTTGTTGGTTCGCAGATGGTGAAACAAGTTATTTTTCAAGCTGGCTTTAATGGCAGCAGATTTTCGGCATAATTTGCAGATTGCCATTTTTTTGAGTAACATTTTCCTTTTCAAAGCTGAGTCTGTGATGAGCAAATAGACCAGGGCTGACATTTGATTTCTTCCTTCAGAGGTTGTATTTAGGTTTGTTTAATTTAGAAAATCAACAACGTAGTCAGAGACTCTACGTCTTTGCTTCTGTTTAACACCAGTAATATTTCAGTTTTTCTGCAGCCCTTTTTAAACACGAGCTCTTCTGACAGTAGCTGCTGGTCAAGTGACCTTTAAACCGGATAACTCTCTTGGCCTGACATAACAACACAATATGTACTTTATCCCTTGACATTTATGGTAGGCTTTCATTATCCAGTAGTGAGGCAGCCATAAGAGGTGGGCTTTTCAAAAGGCCCTGATAAGATCCCAGTTGGCAAAGCAGCACCAGTTGTGCGGGTTTGAGAGAAGCATCGATGCCTTAAATTGGACGATGGACCACGCTGGGTTTGTAAAGATTGTAGAAAAGCGCGTTCGCACTGCAATCAAAAAAAGCCAGGACGCTCAGGGTAAGTGTGGCCACTTAGTGTTATTACTAACAGCACAGCTATTAACGGAGCCCACAGCAGATGATTTCCTTTAATCAGTCAACGTTTGCACCTCCAAAATGGTCTGACAAAGACTCAGCAGGGACTAATTTGGGACCTTTCCTTGACGTGCGAACATTCAACCCAACCGTGGCTAGTTGACCATTTAGGATTTGCTGGTTCGTGCAGAAATGTTGCTTTAATCACGGCAACCGGTTTGATTCCCAGCAAACGGTGGCAGACAGATAAAAGTAATCGCTGCATTGCAGATGATGAATCCTGAAGGTCACTCTTTTTTTTGGCGTGTTTATGTGAAGTCTAGTTTTATTATTGCCACAGGAGAGGCTGGATTTGATTATGCATGCACTGCATCCAGGTTGCTTTTTCCTCCCTCCCTGCTGCTTGTCCTGAGTATGAAATGATGCAGTGATGGAGTCACAATTAAGAGCATGTACAGTATACAATACTGTACAAAAGTCTAAGGCCACCATTAGATTAGATACACCGTTGTTTTAGCAATGGTATAATGACCATATATAATTATTTCTCAGTATAAATTATCATACAAACAGAAAAGACAGGGAATTTGTATGAAAAAAGGCTATAGTGACAAGTGTTTAGTGTTTCTAAAACTGCACTTGAGCAAAAGCAGCATCTGGCAGCTTCATCGGGATGACAAGTCGATCCTTCTACAGTCTGAAGAAGCTTGACCAGGAATGGTCTTTTTTTAAGGGTAGCAACCAATAAACCACTTTTTCTGAAGGGAACAGGGTGAAAAAGCGAAGATATGCTAAAGCTCACAAAGACTAGAATGAAGATCAGTGGAGGTGCTCTCGATTTATGATAGGGAAATGTTCCAACAAATCCCTCATAAGTTGAATTTATCATAAACCGAGGAGTAACATATACTGTATATATATAATAGTGTAGCCCATATTAAAATATGACCATGGCATTTCCTCACTACGTGTAATTTATTGAACAATGCATTGCAAGTGGAAAACAAAAAAGTTTGATTATTCAGCCATGGCTTTTCACTGCATTTCCTAGTGTTCATCACTCCCACCACTTGACTTCCTAATTCCTCATCACAGTGCTCGACAGTATTGTACTGTTGCCTGGAAAAATTTGAAATTCAGAATTCAGAGTATGGTTTGTGCTGTGTAATCTGTATTTATATTTATTATCGGATTTCCATCATAAAGCCGAAATATTGTAAGTCAGGCCATTATACATCGGGGAGTACCTGTATAATAGAGTGACAAATTCGAGTCTTAACTTTTTGAGTCATAAGTGGTATTATACCATTTTTAAAACAACAAATGTAATATTGGCCTAAGACTTTTGCACAGTACTTTATATATTCAATGGTACCTCAGTTCTGGACCTCCATGGATGGATCTTCGCCATTTTTTATTGTTTTTCTTTATTTTTACATCTACAGTACTCTTTTCTTAGTGTAAATAAATGTCCATGGGTCCTAAAAAGGTTATAAAGTTATATAGGTTTATAAGAGCTAACCGACAGGAAAACAGGAGCTGAATGCTCCAGAACACAGGCTGCAGTTAGCTTAGCAGCTATGCTAGTAAGTTCACCAATAGAGTGTTTTGCTTTTACTTTTCACTTTCAATCCATTACTCACATAATTACATGAGATTTTTCAATACTTTAATATAAAATAAGCTTTGTATTAATGATTTTGGCCAACTGTAGGTTAATGTAACTTTAAGAAACATTGTCTTACTTATCATTACTTATCGTTATTTTTTATCTTAGGCTACACTATGATACAGTGCAGACCCCTCTACCAAACACTCAAACACATTGCTTCATGATCCATTAACTTGTGATGAATTTGTATATATAACATATCCCCTACATAAATCAGGGAGCTCCTGGTGAACCTGGTGAAGACTTACAGGACATGTTTGACCTCTGTCATTGCCAAACAAGGTTATGTTACAAAGTATTGAGTTGAACTTTTGTTATTGACCAAATACTTATTTTCCACCATAATTTACAATTAAATTCTTTAAAAATTTGTTTCTCATTTTGTCTCTCATAGTTGAAGTGTACCTATGATGAAAATTACAGACCTCTCTCATCTTTCTAAGTAGGAGAACTTACACAATCAGTGGCTGACTAAATACTTTTTTGCCCCACTGTGTGTGTATATAGATATATATATATATATAAAGAGAGAGAGAGATTTATTGAGTGATTTTTATTTATGCTGCTTAAAGCAAACAGTTCTCACTATGGTGCGCTAGCCAGCTAACTCGACTTCTGACATCAGCTACAGGTAAAAGCATGTCACATACCAAATAACGATTGCATTAGGCTGTTTGCAGTCTAAACACAAGCCGACAGAACACACACTGAGGCCATCAGTGCACTGTTTGTTCTCTCGTCAAGACTCAAAAGACTGTCACACTGCACATCTGCACAACGCCGCTCGATTTCCTTCATATTCAGCTAGACAAGGACCTCATTAGCTTAACCTTGAGAGAGAGTTCTGCATTTGAGCCTGATTCCTCTCAAGATCTCTTCTTAAAAGTGTTTCACTGCCACTTTAGCCTATACCTGCCATATTGTAAAGTCGAGTTTTGTTTAAACAGTGCTTTATTAATTACTTTGCCTCCACTCCAAAATGTCACACACTGCCCACTTTTCAATTGTGAAAGCTTCGACAGTGTCACATGCACACATGTACTGACTCACCATGGAGAAATGTGGGAATGCCACGATAAGCAGGCACTTGTTAGCCAGGCTGAAGGTGTCAACTGAGTGTGATGGAAGTGCAGCAGCCTGGCTGTCAAAAAACAAGAGAGGTGAATAAGGGACTTCACACCACACCACAGCTCACCACCGGTCAATCAGTGTCCTTACTCATGGGACCAAGACTTACAGTCTAGGAGCCTTAGTTCCTCTTTCAGTGGAGCTATTAAAATATGTAGTGTCGTAATTATTGCCTGGGATCTTCTTCACTACATCCAATGAACAGGCTTTATTATATAGTATACTCATTATAGTAAGTTTGGCGATTGGCTGATGTTTCTGTCTAACCATGACGGATAGATGTTCATGATACAAATGATGGACTGATGGAAAACATAAACCCACATATTTATCTTCAAGAAAGATATTAGTCTCAGGATGTGTTTTTTTTGGCTTCTTTTGGCCCGCATCATACTGCTTTGCCTTCCACCTATTCTGACACTTTTTGGCATCCATAGCTGTGTGCCTAATTATAGCTAACGTCCTTGTTTATTCATACCCGTTCTTCTGATTTGCTGATCTTCTGTCTTTGTGTTTCCTTGCTCCCACCTGCTCCTAGTTCATTTGTGATTTTCTTTTGTTGTTTTTGTACAGTGATCTCATTTCAGCTAGAAAAATTTGTCTCGGTTCTCATCGTTTGCTCAGTACTCGGCAAACTTGCTTAAACTTGTATGATTCGAGCCACGCGACGCATTTCAGCTGAAACTCGCTTCACGATTCATGATTCAGTACACTGATTCAGTGATTCAGATTCACAGTAGCCCTTGCTCAGTCAAGATCTCCATCGTGTTTATTTTTACATCTACAGTACTGTTTTCTTAGTGACAATAAGTCTCCACGGGTCCTAAAATGGTTAGTAATGACAGGCAACCAAAAGGAATATATTTGTAGTATTATTTACTTGTTTGCTATTTAATGTAAATACCCCACTACCTGGATTTACATGCACCTTTGTATCCTTCCACGCGATCCGGTGTGACACTCCGTCTGTCACGCTATTAACTTCTCAATTGACAGTACAGTAGCTGTAAGACCGGTCATGACTGTTATTGCTCTATCTAGCTGTGTGGTGGTGTGAAAAGCCTCATAATAATGGCCATCTAAATATAGTCGGCTCTTCCATAGGTGGCATAGCAACAGAGTTGGGCTGAGCTGATAGAAGAAACTGAACTTCACAAGTGCCTTTTGTAACTCATTCGAACAGAGTGATCTTGACTTTGTTGTATTTATGTTTAAGACTTGTGTAAAAAAAAAAGTTGGGAGATAACGGGAACACAGAAATCATTTCTCAGAGCAAGCATCATGGTTGTGACACCTTAAGAGCAGGCTTGGAAAAAGTGGGGTCATTTTCTATTATAATCCTCAGCTGTGTTTTTCCTCTCAGTGAGAGAGCTGTATTACTTCATTGATAAGGTTTGCACTGGGATCTTAAAGCCTGAAGAAAACCTAAATGCAATTACCAGGTGGGAGATTCAGATCAGCCAAGCAGGGGTGCAGCTTTCTGTCTGAACATTATAGGGTCTGTGGTGGCCTAGTTGTTAAGATACTAGACTATGGACCAGAAGGTCTAGGTTTCAAATCCCACGTCTTGAGCAAAGCCCAGGTTCTCTGGTGGCCTAGCGGTTAAGGTACTGGACTATATGGACCAGAAGGACTAAGTTTCAAATCCCACGTCTTGAGCAAAGCCCTTAATCCACAATTGCCTGGATTGTATCAGTTGTAAGTTGCTCTGGATAAGAGCGTCTGATAAATGCTGTAAATGTAAAATGTCATCCACGATAGAAGAGCATTTGAGCACAGACAGAGATGTAGTTCCTTGTTTTGCAAGTAAATCAATATTCATGAAATTTAATAAAATAAAATATGTCAATAAAACATCAAGCGATGGCATAAATAATGCTTATATCAGTTCAGTGACTTCCATTTTTCCCAAATTGATCTGCCATTTCCTCAGATTCAGACGTCCCCTTGCTCCACTGGGTGAGAAGGGCGTAGACCAGTGAGTGCCTTCGTACAATTTGGGGTTGCACTCTTTATTTCACTGGCAGAACTTCTGTAGTGAAACTGAATGGAATGGACTGAGCGTGCCATGTCCATCCACCATCCTACCATTTTTGGTGCCAACAGCTGACAGGGGGGTCAGCTGTTGGCACCAAAAATGGTAGGATGGTGGATGGACATGGCAAGCTCAGTCCATTCCATTCAGTTTCACTACAGAGTTTCACTTCAAAGTGCTCCTTTGAAAGAGTACTATAATGACATGACTTTTCCTCAGACATGGCCGATTGTGTCTGTGCAGCACCCAGTCAGGTCAGAGACAATTTGCTAGCGAATTAGACTGCTGTACCGCTTACAAGGTTAATCGAATCGGTTTTGACCAATATTTCACTCTGGAACAGCTTGTGTGGTGGCATTCATATCTGCTGCATCTCAAACCCGATACTCCGGTACTGTAAAGCATAGTAATGGCACAATTAAAGAGACACATTTATTACAGCAGAGAGATGAATCACAGGCTTAACTAATTAATGGAATCAGTTTGCTCAACGTTATGGTCCGTTACCTACACTCACCGGGGATCCATAGACTTTCAAAGTCATTATTTCAAGTATCATTTTTATTTTACTAGGGACAAATCTCTGATAGGAATACAAATTTGACTTAAGGAGTGATAGTGATGAATTATAAATCAAGTGGCACCACGCTCAATCTTTATTAGTTAAAGCCAGGCTTCTAAGTGGCATCAATTTCAATTCTGCTCCGCCCAGTCATCGTTGTTAATCGTCGCCCTACTTCCTGTCACCATACATCACTGGCTCTCAAATGATTTCCCTCTGCTGTGTTGTTACGCCAGCAATGGATGCAGGGTTTCTTCTGTTAATGAACCCCTCAGACCTAAACTGACCCTTATAACAGCACTGCACATTAAGCCAGTACAGCGGTACCACCTTGGTTCCCGAAGCATTTTGACTAGAAAATTTTTGTCTTGTGCTTGTCGTTTGATTGGCACGCAGTGCACTTGCCTTAAACTTGTATGAGTCGATAGACAAATGAGAAAAAAATCCAGGAAATCGCATTGTAGGATTTTATTTAATTGTAGAATTACAATTGTAAGTCATGGTGGAAATTAAGTATTTCGTCACCCACAAACAAGCAAGATTTCTGGCTCTCACAGACCTGTAATTTATTTAAGAAGCTCCTCTGTCCTCCACTCGTTACCTGTATTAATAGCACCTGTTTGACCTCATTATCTGTATAAAAGACACCTGTCCACAGCCTCAAACAGTCAGACTCCAAACTCAACCATGGCCAAGACCAAAGAGCTGTCGAAGGACACCAGGAAGAAAATTGTAGACCTGCACCAGGCTGGGAAGAGTGAATCTACAATAGGCAAGCAGGTTGGTGTGAATAAATCAACTGTTGGAGCAATTGTAAGAAAATAGAAGCCATACAAGACCATTATAATCTCCCTCAATCTGAGGTCCCACACAAGATCTCATCCCGTGGGGTCAAAATGATCATGAGAACGGTGAGCAAAAATCCCAGAACTACACGGAGGGACCTGATGAATGACCTGCAGAGAGCTGGGACCAAAGTAACAAAGGTTACCATCAGTAACACACTATGCCGAGAGGGACTCGGATCCTGCAGTGCCAGGTGTGTCCAGGCCCGTCTGAAGTTTGGCAGAGAGCATATGGATGATCTTATGGAGGATTGGGAGAATATCATGTGGTATAATATCAGAACTTTTTGGTAAACACTCAACTCGTCGTGTTTGGAGGAAGAAGAGTTGCATCCCAAGAACACCATACCTACTGTGAAGCATGGGGGTGGAAACATCATGCTTTGGGGATGTTTTTCCACAAAGGGGACAGGACGACTGATCCGTGTTAAGTGAAGAATGAACAGGGCCATGTATTGTGAGATTTTAAGCCAAAACCTCCTTCCATTAGTGAGAGCATTAAAGATGGAACGTGGCTTGTTCTTCCAGCATGACAATGATCCCAAACACACTGCTAGGGCAACAAAGGAGTGGCTCTGTAAAAAGCATTTCAAAGTCCTGGAGTGGCCTTCGTCAGTCTCCAGACATCAACCCCATAGAACATTTGTAGAGAGAGTTGAAAGTCCGTGTTGCCCAGCAACAGAATCAAAACATCACTGCTCTAGAGGAGATCTGCATGGAGGAATGGGCCAAAATACCAGTACAGTGTGTGCAAACCTGGTGAAGACTTACAGGAAACGTTTGACCTCTGTCATTGCCAACAAAGGTTATGTTACAAAGTATTGAGTTGAACTTTTGTTATTGACCGACCTCAACCCCAATAAAATGTTTTGGAGGGAGCTGAAAGTCCGTGTTTGGCCCCACAACACAGCTGCTCAGAGGAGATCTGCATAAGGGTTGGGCTAAATACCAGCCAGTGTGTTGCCAACCTGGTGAACACATTTGACCACTGTCATTGCCAACAAAGGTTATGTTACAAAGTATTGAGTTGAACTTTTGTTATTGACCAACTTATTTTCCACCATAATTTTACAATTAAAATTCTTTAAAAATCTACAATGTGGATTTCCTGGATTTTTGTTTCTCATTTTGTCTCCCATATTTGAAAGTGTAGCTATATGATACTTACAGAGACCTCTCTCATCTTTCTGAGTATGAGAACTTACACCCACTCGTGCTGACTACATACTTTTTTTTACCCCACTTACATTTAACTTATGAATGGATTTTGTTGAACAAGATCTCCATCATAAATCAGGGAGCACCTGTACAATACAACTCCATTGATGCATATAATGCCTTATACAGTGTGGATTTTCTGGAACTGATTCATTTAATTTACATTTATATTATTCCTTATGGGAACAATTTGCTCAATACTCATCGCTTTCAGTTCTGGAATGAATTAGTGACAAGAATTGAGGCACCGCAGTATATAGAAAAGCTTGTGTTGATTACAGCTATGGAGACCCAGCAGTGGAATGTTCCAGCTTCGTTTAGTGATATTTCTCAACCATCTGCCATGGAAAGTACATCCATTTATGTGAGTGATGGTGAATTTGTACTGTAATATAGTTGATGATGAGCTTTACTGCTAGCTTTGAAATGGCCATCAATCATTTATTTCTTCCTAATTCATTTACTCTGTCACGTATTCACTCACAGGTGGCACTGTGGCTGGACTTCTGGCGTGTTCTCCTCAGGCCTATGTGAGTTTACTAAGGGTTCTCCGGTTATCTTCCCACAGTTCAAAGACATATATGTTAGGTCAACTGGTGTCTCAGGTGTCCCAGAGTGAGTGAGTAAGTGTGTGGGTGTTGTGTGCATTTGTCCTCTGATTAGCACCCAGTCTAAGATTGGTTCCACCTTGAGCCCTGATTTGGGTTAAACAGATATGAAAATGATTTGATGAAATAATGGACATACTCCTATAATATCAAAATTTTATCTGCCTTCAGTGCAGTATGTCTGTGAAATGCTAAAATTGTTTTTATTATTGAAAGAGGAACCTGCAGGTATTTGGAAGATGGAAACTTTTTGCTTCTCCAGGCTCCCTGTGGTGGGTGTTAAGTTGAGAAAAACATGTCAAAGCTCCAAAAATGTTTATAAAGCAAAGATATTTAGTTAGCTTTCTCCATGTTAAGCTTTCATTATACATATATAGTACTGTTCAAAAGTCCTAGGCCACCATTAGATTAGATATATCATTATTTTAGCAATGCAGTGTTGAAAAACTGAAAATAAAAACCCAGAAAACAGCTATAGGCTACAGTGACATGCACTTAGTGTGATCTTCCCTTATACTTAGGGAATATAATAGCAGTATCTGAATGCTTTATTGGGTTGCCAAGTTGACTATTCTACAGTCTGAAGAAGCTTTATCAGGAATGGTCTTTTTGGAAGGGTAGCAGCCAAAAATCACTTTTTTTGAAAGGGAACAGGGAGAAAAGCCTAATTTATGCCAAAACTTACATAGATTGAAATGAAGTTCAGTGGCAAATTGGATTATGGAGTGACGAATCCAAGTTTTAATCCAAGTTTTTTGGGACCAACCATCGACAATAAGTTATATACGGTCATTATAGCATTGCTAAAACAACAAATCTAATGGTGGCCTAAGACTTTTGCACAGCACTAAATGAAAGCTCAGATGATGAGGTGGAGAAGCAGGAAAGTGAAGAAACGCTGTGCCATAGTTTTTGGTCTAAAACGTTTACAGTGAAGGCATGATGCAATATAGCAGTAGTTCTCAAAGTGGGGGAACTATTGCGAAATAGCATGTTTAAGATACATAATACTTGTCACTTATAATATTTCCACTGTTAAAGGTGATTTGTCACTTTATTTTTTGTTCAATAAGAAGTTGCAGTTTTGTAAAAGCTATCTCAAAAATATTTCCATCTACAAAAGTGGGGCACTGCAGAAAAAGTTTGAGAACCACTGCAGCAGGTAATGCCTTTAAAAAGTATTTAGGCCCTGCTTCTGGTGAGGCAGAAACACACCCTGGTCTGAGTGAGATAGAAGAGACATCCCTGGTCTACTGGTCCTAGAACAGGGACGAGACTCGGAATACTGCAAAATGGATCTCACCTCACTAGAGCCAAGATGTAAACCGATGTGGCCCATAGTGCAAACTTTTGTTGTTGACGCTTGGTGCTTAGTGGTTAAGGTACAGGACTGTGGATCAGAAGGTTCAGGGTTCAAATCCCACCTCTGCCGAGCTGTCACTGTTGAGTCTTTGAGCAAGGCCGGAAAACCACAATTGCTTGGATTGTAAGACTGAATCAATTGCAAGTCACTCTAGATAAGGGTGTTTGCTAAATGACTATATTTAAATGCAAACTAGAACTCTGAGCCAAACTGCTGAGACAACCTGGTTCATATTCCACCTCTGGTGAGGTGTGGTTTGAAAGACAGTAAAGCTGCTGCCTCACCAGAGTTTCCAGAGTTACAGAACGCACAGAGCTCCTGTTATGGTGTTTTTTATTACATTTTTAAAATGTATTTACTACAAGTTTACTTTCTCTGTCTCAAGATCCTATTTAAGGTGACATCATGACAATAATTTTTTCTGAAAGATCTCACTTCAGTGTCGTTGGTCAAAGATCTGATTCAATCAGAGCCTGGTTGTTGCTGTTAGCCCCTTAAAGCAGTCCAACCTCACTGTTAGTTGCTCTTGTAATGATGAGTGCGTCTGAAGTTATACATAATATACTCTCACCCAGAAAGATGTCAGATTGACATCCACCCAGATGTTGGATTGCTGCAAAACAGCATGCAGTTCTGTCTCAGGCAGGCACATTTACATTTACAGCATTTAGCAGACGCCCCAGAGCGACTTACAGAAGTGCTTTGTAATCTTCCTAGTACACAAAACCTCATGTTAGTACAAGTAATAGCTCAAGAACATAATCCAACCAGAATCTGCTAGGATCTGATGTAGGTAAATCAACAAAACACACAAGCAAAGGTTGTTTTTGTTGTTGTTGTTTTTTAGAAATACAGTTGTATTTTCAGTCCTCATTTAAGTGCTGAGTGAAAAGGTCAGTCTTTAGTCGCAGCTTGAAGACACCAACAGACCCAGCCATTTGGACATCCAATGGAAGTTCATCCCACGACCAGGGTGCCAGGACAGAGAAGAGTATCGATGCTTGTCTTCCTTTAATCTTACGTGGAGGATCCAGTCGAGCCGAGCTCGTGTCTCGGAGGGTACAAGATACAGAGTGTGGTTTGATTAGAACCTTTAGGTAAGATGGCGCTGTTCCATTTTTGGCTTTGTAGGCGAGCATCAGGGTTTTGAATCTGATGCGGGCAGCTACAGGGAGCCAGTGAAGTGAATGCAGCAGTGGGGTGACATGAGAGAACTTGGAAAGATTCGCTGCATTCTGAATCAGTTGCAGGGGTCTGGTATGTAAATGATTACAGGTTTGGTTTGATTAGATACTGGGACTTGCCACAAGAGGGCGTAAAAGTGCTTTTCCCACTGCCCTATAAAAAGGCTCTCAGTGGTGTCTTGAATGAGAAACCTGAACTTTTCGCTTTTGGCAATGGATCCAGGTTCTGTTTGGGATCTGACGACAGTCAGGTTCAAGTATGGAGACCTCGTGGTGAGAGCTTCAATCCTGCCTTTGTTGTGGAGCGCATTAATCCTGGCCCAACTGCTGGTGTGATGATCTGGGGAGCCATTGTTTCAACCTTTGGTCACCCCTAGTAGTGATACGAGGGACACTAACAAATCAGCGATATGTGCAGGACATCCCATGTCGCCTCTCATGGTAGGGCTTCCAACTGCCATTTTTCAGCAGGATAATGCTTGCCCACACACAGAATATATTATAGGAATGTCTTAGACAGAGTGCAACACTTCCTTGGCTGTCCGTTCACCAGATTTATCACCAATTTCATTCAATTCCTACAACTCCTTCCTGGTGTGTTATTTTTTGTCATTGAGTATAAATGGAGATCAGCAAGAATGCAAACCTGAAAATTAAATCCAGTATTACAGAATTATAACAGGTGATGCACTAAAGGTCCTTTGACAGAACAGATCTGTGGTTGTTTTGATGAATCGGTTCACTCGTTGTTTATCTGACCTCAGTCTCCGATAGCATTTCTGTCACATTCGGGTCCTGTTGTACTCTGAGATCCGTGGCAGCTTGATGAATCTACATTAGCCAGGTGAAAGTGTCGAGGACAAAGTGAGTCGGGCGCTCGGGGCAATGTGTGGTCAGAGTAAATTGCCACACACACCTCTGTCCTGAAGTGTGGCACACTATATTTAGCACTCAGAGACACACAGGAGGGAGGGAGGGAGGGTTCTTACACTGAAGCGGTGACAGATCTGTTGAAGGTGAGCAACACGGCTGAATGGAAAGTCATAATAAAGACTAACGCCACATTAGTGCACTGTATATAAGACTAAATCATTATAGGAATAATCATTTAAACAGCTTTAATAATCCTGAGAACTGACACGCGGTTAATATATTTATAAAAGCAGTGGATTCGTTCTGTAGGTGCTGGATCATTGACCAAAAGGTTAAGGGTTCATCTCACAGACCTGAAAAGTTGACACAGTTGGGCCCTTGAGCAAGGCCCTTAACCCTTATCTTCAGGGACCTTATCATACAAGGTCATCCCCTTTTCATTCTGTAAACATAAATTCATTCATTCATTTATTCATTTCCATACCTGCTTAATCCAGTTCAGGTTTGCAGGGAGCCTGGCCTATGCAGCAGCAGAGGGCGCAAGGCAGGAATTAACCCTAGACAAGGGGCCAATACATCACTAGGCACACACATGTACACACTCATTCGCACTGGGACACTTTAGAGACACAAATTTTCCTAATGCGATTCTATAAGTACCCAAAGGAAACCCATACCAACACAGGGAACATGCAGAGTCCGGCCGGAAATCTCACAAACATTAATCATGTGCCACGTGCGACCATGTGTTCCTGTGAGAGACGGGAACCAACCTTGAGGCTGTGGAGGCTTAGCGTACTGGACTGGACACTCACATTGGTACATTTTAGAGTGAGAGGAAATCACATGGACTGCGGTTAAGGTACTGGACTCTGGACCAGAAGGTCCTGGGTTCAAATCCCACCTCTGCCAAGCTGCCACTGTTGGGTCCTTGAGAAAGACCCTTAACCCACAATTGCTTGGATTGTATCAGCTGTAAGTCACTCTGGATAAGGGCGTCTGCGAAATGACATAAATATAATGTAAATGTAAATGGATTACCCAGAGTAAACCCAACAAACCCGAGAGAGAACATACAGAGTCTGGACCAGGACTCAAACCCGGGTCCCTGGTGCTGTGAGGTGACACAGTCGCGTTTTATTAATAATATAAACATACGATTTAATAACACTTTTTAATTCTTTCTTGCTTTTATAGGACATTTTACACTACCTTACGTAATACATAATTCCTCCTAGTCTTCATAAAATGTTCAGGGCTTTAATGATCGACTTTAATTGTATTAATTACTACTTTTTTTGTTTGTTTGGTTGTTTTGTTTTAACCTTGCTTGTCCTGTTCAGAGTTGTGGGGGCAATGGCACCTAAACCTGCAGAATATGGACAGAATATGCCAAGCTTGTCCACCAGGGCGGCAGTGGTTGCGGTGGCAGCACTGATGGATGATCCCCTGACCAGAATTCACTCCTGTAGGTCCCTCAGGTCCCTGCAGTTGCAGTTGGATCTATGTGATCTAGTTAGAGTGATTATAAATTTGAGTGTACTCATTACAGCCTGAAAGATTTCTTGATTTGCAGTGAAATCATCGTTCTTTCACATTATTCTGAACTCCTTTAATGTCGGGAATACAAATGAAATAATCAGGGTTACATTGGATCCAGAACCCATCCTGGCAACCCTGGACAGAACTAAGGGCAACTGAGGGCACTTCGGTTCAGGTGGGCATAATTTTTTTCTCAACAGATTTAACAGCCTTGAATGTATTTCTCAGATGTATTTGAGGAAACATGATTTTTATTTCATTTTTAAACTCCAGTATCAGAAGTACTGCAAGTGCCGGGGGGTCTTGGTTCTTTCTTTTCTTTGTCTACAGCTTTACACTCTGTGTACACAGCTTTACTGTGGCATCTATCATTCTACTAAAAGCAAAACAGGCAGGACCAGAGAGCAAAAAGTTTGTGGTGAAACCTCTCTCAGATTGCAGGTTGTTTACAGACTGATCCTCCGCTGCCAATAAGGGAAGGGAAATCTGTTTGCCCATGCTTCCTTTCGCCCGGTCTCCTTTTTCACCGGGCGGGCAGCATCCTCAACACTGGACCCATCCAGAAAGGCATCCATCAGGAGAACCTGATCCCCTCGGGGAGCGCAGAGAGGATCTTTAGTGTGCCAAACCCTTGTAGCTCGCTGTCCGACCTCCTCCTGTCCTTCAGCACCACTGAACAGGCAGAAAGTCAGGGAAAAAGGACACTTCCTTATCTTCCAGAAACCCAATAGTTTGATGACACTGACAGAAAGCATGTGAGTAGGAAGTGTGTGTTATATTCAGCAAGCCAAATTGCCTCGCTTTTCAGGCGCGAGTAGGAAAAAATTGCATGAGCTGGAGCTCGGAGATGCCGAGCTAGATCAATGTCTGGGTGATGTGTGGATATTGTGGATCAGAGGCGCTTTAATGGAATGTGCGTTGACAGCGGGGCTGAGTCTCTGGTGTTGTGCCAGCGAACACTGAGTCAGAATACAAAAGCCAGAATCATGACTTTATGACTCACGTTTGAATGATGTCGGGGGAAATGCTATCAGCGCGGCTAATTGCTCGCACGCTGCATTTGGTCTGCTTTGACATGTCGTAGGTTTGCGCTAATAGCTAAGCTATGAAGTCATGATTGTTTAATTGTTATTTAACAGCGCTGCAGTACAGTATCTACAGTACTGTGTTCTTAGTGCAAATAAGTTCTAAATGGGTTCTAAAAAGGTTATTTATAAGAGCCAGCCAAAAGCAAACACAGGCTGGTGTTCACCAGTAGAGTGCTGGAAGTGTTTTGCTTTTACTTTTCACTTTCAATCCATTACTCACTAAATTACATGAGATTTTCAACACTTTATTTAAGCAATAATACACGCGAGGTACAGGACATGCCACTATCTCACGTTAAAGCACGACCTTGAGTGTATATTATCCCACAGTTCCATTATCACCATTTATTGTTAGATTTTAAGATAAAGAAGACAGAAAAAATGGTTTGTTTATCAGCCTTCCTGAGGTAAAATGGCTCCTTATCGTCCCCCCGCGGCTAAGCCCTTCAGTCAGTAAAGTCGAGGAACAGAATGACCAATAACTTTATTATACAGACAGTAAACACAAATATATCGAATGGTAAGTATTAATTTATTAAAAAGAAAGTTTATTTACATTCAGTAAATAAAATGGGTGGGGTTTATAAGGCAGGCTGTTGCTAAGATCCACTATTCTACCGACTGAAGCAGATCGGAGTGAGATCCCGGTGTTCTAAGCAAAGTCCAGGATACCGTTCGATTAGTGATTATAAATTTGTATGATGAAGCTCTTAATGTTAATTTGATCAGTCAGAAATGTAAGGGCAGAGCTACAGAGCATCAGCAGCTTCTCTGGGTTAGAGCTGGACTTACAGATAACAAACCTGCCAGAGGAACGAAGCTCCCATCAGCCGCGGATGGGGTTTAATGAAAGAGCCGAGTTTACCTCCAGCAAACGACGTCTTTGTGAGGGATGAAGCTGATTCAGGTCAATTGTTGATGGGACTAAAACTGATCTTCAGTCTAGCTGTGAATCCATTAAGAGCCGGACGTTTGATTTAAAGGACTGACTTCGTTTGGCTTTTCCAGCGCTTCCAAATCCTAAAGGTGATAAACCTTTGGCTCAGGTTGGTCATTAATAGCTTCATCTTCCAAATTTAAACCAATATATTTTATAAACTAATTATAGCTCTCATTTCGGCAGTGTTTTACTTGTGTCATTATAACTTGTCTGCTTTTTAGGGCGGGCGTCATTGCTAGGTTACGTGTGTATGCCGCGGAGTAATACTTATAGAGCGTCGGTCAGAGTGCCATTATCAGCAATAATGGCATGACTAGAGCATCTCTCAGCCAATCAGATGCGAGGTCGGAACTAACTGTGGAATGATATACAATAATCTTTGTGTTAATGATTTTGGCCAACTGTAGGTTAATGTAAGCATTTTAAACCTGAACTTATCTTGGCATAGGCTCTGCTATAGATGCTCTACCAAACACTCATTAATCTCCTCAGTTCATGATCCATTTAACTTAGGATGGATTTGTTGTCCCATCATAAATCAGGGAGCTCCTGTACAGTACAGCTCCATTAATGTATATAATGCCTTATAAATCCATACAGTGTGGATTTTTTGGGAGTCTGGAATGGATTCATTCAATTTAAATTATTCCTTATGGGAGCAAATTTGCTCGGTACTCGTCGTGTTCTGGACAAACCTTCTGGAATGAATTAACAATGGGAACCGAGGTAACGCTGTATTAAACATGCAAAGGCATCGATTACATTAAAATTATCTCTTATTTTTTAATGCACAGTTGTGGTCCTAAGACTGATTGGCAAGCGTTGGGGTACAGTGGGGTACTGTGCCCCTTTAAATTCTCTGTGTGCCCCAGTACGGCACGTAGTTTAGAAATGCCTCTGCTGTACAGTACTAGGAGATGCATCAACATAGCAAACCTGATAATACAGAATGCGGAGCTTCTACTTTATTACATCCTTATTTGGAGAAAATGCAATCTGGATACCAGCCTCTTTTAACATCAGTCAGTACAGCTTTTTTACTCTTGTGCCCTGTGAGTAACTGGTTTCACAGCCCCATAACTCACAGCTATGGAAAATTGAAGTTTTATTGACTGTTAGAATGAGCGTTATATTTGAGAGAGAGAGAGAGAGAGAGAGAGAGAGAGAGAGAGATGTTAATTTATGCAGCCATTACTGCAGCTTTCTTGTCACACACTTCCAGAATAAACAGCAACAACAGATTAACAGCAGAATAACAGGCCAGTCATTTTGCCCCGTCCTGATATTATATATTCTGTATAGTTGAATCATATTGCTGTTCAAATGAAGGTATTATTCTATTATTGATTTGCAGTGTGTGTGATTTATTGCTTTGTTTGTTCTGCAGGTTTATGTATTTCAGATATATGGATGTTATAAAATGTACACAATGATCTATAAAGTTAATCAGTAGGTCAGGACCTGATCTCTGATTCACCCATGTTAGGGGCGTCTGTACTCCTGCTCTGAGGAAACAGCACAATAACACCAATGCAGGATTAATGGAACGAAACTCTCACCTGGGACCAGTGGTGGTGCTTCCCTCGGTCATTGTAGTCACGTCTCATGCGGGGTCACTGGGAGATGATTCCTACAGCAGGCCTCCCCTCCCTCGGATACACTCAACCATGTGCACGTGCAATGGCCCCCCTACTCAACATGGGTCCCCTCAGTGGTGGACTAGCGTATTAGATTGAAAATATAAAAAAAAATTCTGTCTATTGATTATATACAGACGTTTTGCTTATCCGTATCTTAGTACAGTGGTATCTCGGTTCTCAACCACCTCGGAACTCTGTGAATTCGGTTCTCAATTTGACTAGAAAACTTTGTCGCTGTTCTCGTCATTTGCTTGGTACTCGGCCCACTTGCTTAAACTTGTATGAGTCGAACCATGAGTGATTCAGACTCACTATAGCCTTGCTCAGTGATGTTCGTGTTTATTGTGTTTTTCTGTATTTTTTGCATCTACAGTACTGTATTCTTAGGGCAAATAAGTCCTTCCTAAAAAGGTTAGCTTATAAGAGTCAACTGAAAGCAAAACAGGAATCGAATGCTCCAGAACACAGACTGCAGTTAAATTACATGAGATTTTTCAACACTTTATTGTAAAATAAGCCTTGTGTTAATGATGTTGGCCAACTGTATTTGGATTTGTTGAACATATTCCCATCACAAATCAGGAGCTCCTGTACAGTACAGCTCCATTAATGCATGTAATGCCTCATACAGGGGGGATTTTCTGGGGGTCTGGAACCCATTCATTCAATTTACATTATTCCTTATAGGAAAAATTTGCTCGGTTCTCGTTGTTTTTGGTTCTCGGAAAGCCTTCTGGAATTAATTAATGACGAGAACTGAGGTACTGCTGTACTATAACAAATACTTATTTTAGTATAGCTAAGACACAGCTGAATGAGTGCCACATTCAGCATATACCTGAAGTGTGTGTATGTGTGTGTGTGTGTGTGTGTGTGTGTCGCTCTGGATAAGGGCATCAGCTAAATGACTACAAGTGAATGGAAATGTCAAGTCCCTGAAAAATTTACACTGTGGTGGCCTAATGGTTAAGGTACTGGACTATGGGCCAGAAGGTCTCCTCTGCCAGGCTGGCACTGATGAGTCCTTGAGCAAGACCCTTAACACACAATTGCTTTGACAGTTGTAAGTCACTCTGGGTAAATGACTAAATGTATATGTAATAAATATAAATTATTTCCCATTACTGAAGTCTAGGCTTCAATCCCCTGTGTCTCCACTTAATGGTGGCCTAGTAGTTAAGGTACTGGATTATAGAGCAGAAGGTCTAGGGTTCAAATCCCAACTCTACCAAGCTGTCGCTGTTGGGTCCTTGACCAAGTCACTTAACCTACAACTGCTTGGATTGTAAGACTGTATCACTTGTCAATCACTCTGGATACTGGTGTCTGCTAAAAGACTAAATTGGTACCCTCTCTTAATGCTAGTTACTGCCAGCACCTTGTGCTGGTCCTGGCTGCCCCAAGACCCCTAATTGGATTAAGTGGGTTTGACAATATTTATATCATAATGTAAATATTACGTTGGCTATGTACAGAATGCCACAAGATATGAACAAGTTCCGTTCTGAGAGTGGGCTCTCATGTCCAAAAGTTTGCAAGTCCTACATATTTAGCCTAAGCATCCAGCTTGTGAGCCTCCAACACCTGATCTCTCTTACTTTCATTTAAGTGTCCATTGTTATGGCTCGCTGCTTCCTACAGAGATCATCAATGCTTTTATGTTTAATACCAGACATTCTGGGTTTAAAATGCAATAATTCAATAAAAAGGAGGTATGTACTGTACACAGTCGGTGTCACGAGAATGGTCCTACCGGACTACACTACCCAGAATCTATCGCTCCTTCTACACTCGCAATGCGTCACCTTTGTTTATGTTCTGACTTCCTGATTTAGTTCTGCTGTTTAGTTTGGTAATTTTTTGGCACAAATTGAGTGCGTTTCACTTCTGTGTGGTTTGAGCTATTACAGTTTCGGTCCCTGGTTGGTTTCCTGCTTCCTCATGCACACATTACATCATTCCTGTTTGCTGGGTTTAGGACTATTTGTGGTCTCTGAATGCCCCGGTCTGAGTTCTCCATTGGTTTTACGTTTCTTAATAAAGCTCTGCTCTGTACCGGCTTCTAATGTTCATCTCCCGCTTTCTATCCTAGCAGGACAGTCAGGAACACGACCACTCCTTGATAAAGCAAGAATATGACTGAGACAGAGTAAACAACAACGTTCTGCTCAGCTCTGTTAAGCACCAGAGATGTGAACTAACCTACCACGCTGACACAACATGAAATTCCAGTACAGTTTTTAATTTTGCAATTATTTACATCATTTTCAGATTTACAGTCATACCTCAGCACTCGCCCGGATAGCAACTCCTGAAATTCGGTTCTCGATGCATTTTGACAAGAAAAAATGGTCTTGCTATTCATCGTTTGCTTGGCATTTAGTGCACCCACTAGAACTTGTGACTCGTATGCTCTTACCAGGTGCACATGTCAGTGTCAGCTTAGTGCAGATCTCTGGTAAAATCCACTGTAAACTTTCTTTTGTTTTATTATTTTTACATATATTCTTAGTCCAAATAAGTCACCATGGGTCCTAAGAAGGTTAGTGATAACAGCCAACCAAAAAGGAAAACAGAGGGAACCATGACAGTGCTTAATGCATTTCATCTGATCATTGCTTTTATTGTTGACTGGTATACAGGTTGTCTGTAAAGTAATTGATTCACGACAAACATTAACACAGTTATTAACAATATTAAAGTGGGACTTACTTATAGACACCATGTATATAGTGTGTAAGAATACAATACAACTAAATTAATGCATATAATGCCAATACAATGTGGATTTTCTGGGGGTCTGGAACAGATTAATTCAGCTTACATTATTCCTTATAGGAAAATTCTCTCAGTACTTCTGGAATGAGTTAGGACATAGGTACCACTGTATTTTTACCAAAGACTTTCCATCAGCAATTTGCCATGTTAGACGATTGAGCGTCGCTGGGTTTGAGAAAGGTACGTTGCAAAATACACTTATTCTTATTTTTTACACTTATATGTAAATTTGATAAGGGATTAACTTAACTGTCCTGAACCAGTACTGTAGCCTAACATCTTAGACTTAGACACGCTCCGGTTTAGCCGTTGAGATTTAAAGGTCTTGCTTAAGGACTCAACAGTATGCTCCAGTCTTTAGCACTGAGGCAGATTTTTCCCCCCATTCCTGTCCTTTGGGAAGTCAGTGTGAGACATTAGCACTGATAGTACCATCATCTCGCATGTGCACAAGAGGGAATATTATTTTCCCCAAGGTACAATTTCTTAGGTCCCTTACTTGTTTTTTCCTGTAATCAGAGACTTAGCGTTGCACGGTGTTGTGTGTGTGTAGCCTTGCTCAGAATGCTGATTGTGGCAAATGTTGGCTTGTGATAAATGGTTGTATGTGGTTGAGCACTCTTCTGTGTAAGGATTCATGGAATCTTAAAAAAAACAACACATTACCGGTGGTGCTGGCATGCGCTCACAGCTGTAGCGCTCGGTAGCACATTGCTAATTGGCTCAGTGATTGTGTTGTAGCTCATGAGCAAGTCCAGGCTTGTCGGTTTGGCCTTAACAAACGGATGAAAGTTTAACCATCAAGGTGGGAAGAAATCCAGGCTTACTGATGCTAAATGTGACTCGGGGTGAACAGAGTTTCAAATTTTTGCGGGTACTAGTACAACAAACCTTCGTTGTTTGAAATTGTTCACCACCCCTCGGCTTCATGTCTAGCAAAATGTACAATCTCTTAATAAACTATTTAAGCATGAGGAGACTAACAGAGATAATCTAGTTCTTTTTTATTTTGACACATTTTGACTAGAAAATTTGGTCTCGGCTCTCGTCGTTTGCTCGCTACTCAGCACACTTTCTTAAACTTGTGTGATTCAAGCCGTGTGACACGTTTCAGCCAAAAATGATTCATGATTCATGATTCAGTACACAATGATTCAGTGATTCAGATTCACAATAGCTCTCTCAATGCAGATCTGCGCTGTGTTTATCATGTTTTTCTTTCTTTTTCATCTACAGTACTGTATTCTTAGTGCAAATAAACGTCCATGGGTCCTAAAAGGTTAGTAATGACAGCCAACCGAAAGGAAAACTGAATCTTCCAGAACACAGGCTGCAGTTAGCTTAGCAGCTATGCTAATGCCCTGAGTTCAAAACTAGAGTGAGTGTTTTGCTTTTACTTTTCACTTTCAATCCATTACTCACTAAATGACATGAGATTTTCAACACTTGATTATAAAATAAGCTTTGTGTTAATGATTTTGGGTAACTGCAAGTTAATATAAGTGTTAATGTGTAAGAGGCTCTGCTATGATAAAGTATAGACTATACTAAACTCAGCAGTTCATGATATATGTATCTTATGATGGATTTGTTGAGCTCCTGTACAATACAGCTCTATTAATGCATATAATGCCTTATACAGGGGGGATTTTCTGGGTGTTTGGAACAGATTCATTCAGTTTACATTATTCCTTATGGGAAAGAATTGCTAACCCTGGTTCTTCTTTTGGGTTTATGGCGATTGGCATACCATGTTGGTGCAATATCACCACGGACTGGACAAAATTTTGTGCATTGTCTTTGGATGATCGCACCATTGAGTGTTTTATTTATGTTCAAAATCAGATTTTTTTTCTGATTTCTGGGCAAAAACATTCAAACGGACTATTTGATGTCCAAGTTGTTTCAGTGTAGAAATTGAAATCCGAGGTTCCACTCTATCTTCTTTTATTATCGCCACCTGTACCCGTTTTTCCAACCGTGAGTTGTTTTGAATGTGGCAGCTGTTCTCCCATCTTTCTGGTACTGTTTACTGCCACTGAATCTTTTAGTGGTACTCTTTTAACGCTTCTCTTTAACTTTCACCCTGCACCCAAAATTGTTCTCTAGAAGATTCTTAAGGTGCTGGTTCTTGCATGGTGACTGCTTCAAAGACTCAAACCAGTCTTGAACTGGCCGTACCACATTGAGAAAATATTGTAGTATAACAGATAGTGGTGACTCAATGTTTAATGTTGTTGACTGCACCTCGGCAAGACTACAATTCTCCCCCAATCTGCCATTGTTAGGTCCTTGAGTAAGGTCCTTAACCTTCACCCGCTTAGCTCAATTGGAAGTCTGTAAGTGCTGGACTTGTTGTACAAGTCGACCTGACTCTGATTAGCTTTCTGATGATCTAATGTCGGTGTTGTTTAGTGCTGTGGGACTGTCGGCCAGAGGTGCCGGTGGAATGGAAAAAAAAACAAGGAAACACAAATGATGGTAACCTTGAGAGGCTGAAACGTAGAACCCTTCTTTCTTTGGTGAGACAGGAGGTTGCTTTGTTACAGGAAAAAGTAAGTAGTATTATGTTACTTTGCTATTATAATTTATATAATTGTTAAGACCTCGGCCATTTAAGTAGACGGACGTTGCTCGGATGGTCATAAAGTGGCTTACCTTTACACTGTGTGGAAAACTTTTTGGCTCTGTACTAATTATTGCCTCAGTATTACCAGTGTTACTATTTCTGACATGCTGTTTAGTATGCAGTATGGGATTTTGGATGCAGACTCCTCCAGCCGGTGTCCTCCAGTTGTCAGAGGAAATAAACTAGAGAAGAAAGTTTGCTATTGCTCATTTATGATTATTCATCCATGTTTCCAAACAGATCCTTTTGGTTTGCAATCATATATTTTTACAGACTGGCAGCACTGTCGTGATGCTGATGCTGAGCCTGAAGTATAACCAGAGAACTAATCAATTACAGTGGAACTTAGGATTTTGAACTTAACTGGTTCCAGAAGGTCGTTCGAACTCCGATTTGTTCGAAGTCAGAATCAAATTTCCCCATAAGAAGCCTATATTCGTGTGTAATTAATGATTAATGAATCCGAAATAAAGCAAAGGAAAGTTATACAATAATAATCAATAAATACATGAAATACAGTGGGGCAAAAAAGTATTTAGTCAGCCACTGATTGTGCAAGTTCTCCTACTTAGAAAGATGAGAGAGGTCTGTAATTTTCATCATAGGTACACTTCAACTATGAGAGACAAAATGAGGGAAAAATCCAGACATCACATTGTAGGATTTTTAAAGAATTTAAAATTGTAAATAGCGTGGTGGAAAATATATTTTGGTCCACCACAAAACAAGCAAGAGATCTCTGGCTCTCACAGACCTGTAACTTCTTCTTAAAGCTCCTTTGTCCTCCACTCGTTACCTGTATTAATGGCAACCTGTTTGACCTCGTTTATCTGTATAAAAGACACTGTCCCTCAAAAAGCCTCAAACAGTCAGATCCTGCAGTGCCAGGCGTGCCCCCCTGCCTTAAGCCAGTACAATGTTCCATGCGCGTCTGAAGTTTGCCGAGAGCATATGGATGATCCAGGAAGAGGTTGGGAGAATATCATGTGGTCAGAATGAACAAAATAGAAGTTTTTTGTTAAAAACCAACTCGTCTTGTTTTGGAGGAAGAAAATGCTGAGTTGCACCATACCTACTGTGAAGCATGGGGGTGGAAAACATCAGGCTTTGGGGCTGTTTTCGCAGAGGGGAAGGAACGAACTGATCCGTGTTAAGGAAGAATGACGAGCCATGTAAATCTGAGTTTTAAGCCAAAACCTCCTTCCATCAGTGAGAGCATTGAAGATGGAACGTGGCTGGGTCTTCCAGCATGACAATGATCCCAAACACACCGCTCGGGCAACAAAGGAGTGGCTCCGTAAAAAGCATTTCAAGGTCCTGGAGTGGCCTAGCCAGTCTCCAGACCTCAGCCCCATAGAAAATTTGTGGAGGGAGTTGAATGTCCGTGTTGCCCCAAAACATCACTGCTCTAGAGGAGATCTGCAAGGAGGAATGAGCCAAAATACCAGCTACAGTGTGGGCCAACCTGGTGAAGACTTACAGGAAACGTTTGACCTCTGTCATTGCCAACAAATTCTATGTTAGAAAGTAGTGAGTTGAACTTTTGTTATTGACCAAATATTTATTTTCCACCATGATTTACAATAAATTTTTTTTAAATCCTACAATGTGATTTACTGGATTTGTTTTCCTCATTTTGTCTCTCATAGTTGAAGTGTAGCTATGATGAAAATTACAGACCTCTCTCATCTTTCTAAGTAGGAGAACTTGCACAATCAGTGGCTGACTAAATACTTTTTTGCCCCACTGTAAGCGAAAATTAAAGACATGAAACAAGTGAAAATAAAGTTAAACTTTATAGCCATTAAGACAAATAATAAAATAATATAATATACATAATATGTCTATGATGGCACCCTAGCTCTTCTTCTTTTGAGTTTTATGGTGATTTTGCCGTATTGGTGCATTATCGCCACCGACTGGACCGGATTACGTGCATCGTCTTTGGAAGATCGCACCATTGAGTATTTTATGTATGGTGCCCATGTTCGAAGTTGGAATGTTTGTTGGAATTTTGGGGCAAAAAAAAAAAATCAAACAGACTGTTTGTTGTCCGAATTGTTCCAATGAGGAGGCGTTCGAATTCCGAAGTTCCCCTGTGTAAGTACATTAGGCAGTTGTTTATGTTTTAGCAGATGAACTTCAGTATAAATGCCTGCATATGACCATAATTCATGGACGTTTTCATGTTGTGCTCACTCTCCACCTGGGGCGCTTGGGTATGATAACTTGGCAGTTTGTAAGCGTACTATAACGTACCAGAAAATCTGTATTAGACAGACTCTTTCATTTTATTTGATTAGAGATGCCAGTGGAGAGGGCAGAGGGAGATGTGAAGTGCTTGTTCACACACATCGGAGTGAATCAGAGTCAGAAAAAAGGCCTCGAGAGAAATCTCCACCTCATGTACAGTAAACAAGAGAGGGACCAGAGCTGTAACACACACACACATGGTAATGAGACATAAATACACAGGGAAGAGTGGAGAGAGAGAGAGTAGAAGATGACTTCATTGCTCTGCTCCCTGGCTTCCTTTAACTGGAACAGACAGGCATAAGCACAGCAGGTGACGTCACTGCTACTGAGAGTGAGCTGCGGAGAGATGAGGTCGTAGCCTTATCTACAGCCAGCTGTTACAGCCACACACACACACACACACACACACACACACACACACACACACACACGCCCTCAGACAACACATTATTAAATACTGACAGGGCATTTTTTTTATGGAGAAATTTGAGCACAGTTTGAAATTTCATTGACTGTTTCACAGTACACAGGTTTAGTGTTAGGAAGGCAACATTGTGTGTAAAAAGGCAAAAAAAGGGAAAAAAAATAAGAAATAGTGTCAAATTAGTTTAAAAATATTCCAATAATATTCTCAGTCTCAGTTTCCTCATCTTTTCCTGGTGAAAGTTGAGGTGAAAATAATCTACAATATTTTTTATATTTTGCTTGTATTATATATGAAATACTAAATGTGCAAAACAAAACAATACGTTGCCAAGTTTGCAGAAAAAAGCAATAAAAATGTTACAATTTCTTGAATATGATAAATATATAATAAGCTTATCTAAGCAGATAAGACTGTTGCGTTGTGTTGCGAACCGTGTGATGTTGGGGGAGGACCCAAGTGCAGTCAGCCGATGGTGGAAATGGTCGTCCAATAGGAAAACGATATATGTGTATGTTTGTGTAAGTGTGTGTGTAGAAAGCACACACAAAAAGGGGAAAATGATACTGCGCCTGGATCGCAGGCAGCTGGGATTGAACCCTGATCGGTGGTGTGAGACCGAGCGAGAGTGGTTCGCCTTCTGGAACTTTTCGGCGAAATGCTGAGAGTAAGCTTCATGGGGCGGCGCGAGCGTGACGTGACAGACGCGGAAGCGAGAGACGAGGCTAATTTACAGCATTTTTAGCAGACACCCTTACCCAGAGCGACTTACAATTGATACAATCTTACAATCCAAGCAATGGTGGGTGAAGGGCCTTGCTCAAGGACCCAACAGTGGCAGCTTGGCAGAGGTGGGATTTGAACCCTGGACCCTTTGGTCCATAGTCCAGTACCTTACCCACTAGGCTACCACATCCCCAACAGCACACACTCTGTAAAAACAGAAAGCACGTCAAGACTGCAGGCAGGCCAGTCCAGTACCCGTACCCTCTTCTTCCGCAGCCATGCCTTTGTAATGTGTGCAGCATGTGGTCTTACATTGTCTTGCTGAAAAATGCATGGATATCGATGGAAAAGATGTTGTGTTGATGGCAGCTTCTGTTGCTCTAAAATCTCAGTGTACATTTCTGCATCAGTGCAGGAATGGATGCTTATTAACGAATGAAATGAAGTTGATGAGACAAACCGTGAAATAACTTGGGTTCCTACTGTCTGCAATGGAATAAAAGGCAAAGGAAATGTCAGAAACACTGCGTTTTTTTTATTTGCATTTTCCATACTGTCCTGACTTTTTCTAATTTGGGGTTGTATGTAGTGAAGAAAATGATCTGTGTCTGACTGTCCGAGGATGAACATTTGAGGGTTTGAGTGTGCATGAATGAATGAAGAAATGAATGAATGAATGAAACCTGACCCCTGTCTGGATGTCCTTTGCTATCAGTCATGCTGTAGCTGGATGAGAGCTGCTGAGGCATCTGTGAGTAGTCAGACCTTTAGCTCAGGCTCTCTGGAGGCTGTACTTAATATTAGGGATGGATTTAGTGGCTGGTGTCCATCAGCACAATGAGCTGTGTGCTCTAGAGGCTCATGGGAGACCGTCTGCCCCCAGAGGCCCACCGTCTGCCTTCCTGACTGCACGCTCCAGGTGGACGTTAGCTCTAAGAATAGCCGTGTAACTCGATGGAGTCAGATAAAGCTTTGCTGATCAAACACGGGAGCTGAGGGAGAGGAATTGGTGCTGACGGTTTAAACTTCTCACTCCATGCTGTTCAGTTTGATCAGCTCTTCTAAAAGCCACGAGCTGCCTTTAATCCAAGTGCTTTGTCATTTTAAAGCAATTACAAAAATAAAATGCAAATATCTCCGGGTTTGGATCAACTGCTCTTATATACTCGCCGGACAAAATGTTGGTCGTGTCTTCAGGCTCCTGCAGATGGCATTGCACCAGGATGATCGGGCTATAAATACCTGCGTGCTGTGTGACGGGATTCATAGTTTGAGAAGAGGTGGTACAGTTCAGTGAATGCTTCATTAGCTGTGTGGAATATGGGTCACAAAACAGATGTTAATGATTGGCAAAAAGGAGGGATTGGATCTGGGCGTGCCAAAGGCCATAGATTGATACATAATGCATGCCACTGGTAATAATTCCACTGTAAAGGTGATTTGTCACTTTATTTTGTTCTTTTCATTAAGAAGTTGCAGTTTTGTTTGAATTACAATGTTTAAAATAAATTTCGGTGAAGTTTGGAAGCAAAGGGGCGGATATGTAGATATGACAATACTGTTATCTACAAAAGGGAGGCACTGCAAAAAAAAGTTTGGGAACCACTGGCTTATCCGATGATGATATGGAAAATTAGGGCATTACAAAAACAAACAACATCATTTACAGCATTTAGCGTACTCTATCGAGGGTTAAGGTCCTTAATCAAAGGCCTGTCAGTGTCAGCTTGGCACTGCTTGGACTGGTCAGTAGTCCAGTACCTTAATAACTGCATCGATACAGTCATTCCTCCTGCCATTGTTCAGATTTGTCAGATTTGTCAAAGTCAGAGTGCTTTTTAGAATGGAGCATTGTCTCAAAGATGCTTTACAATTTTCTACTATCTAGGTCCAAAGCCCAAGTTGGTAAGTGGCAAGGAAAAACCCCTAAACGTTATAAGTGAGAAACCTTGAGAAGACCAAGACTCAAAAAAGACCCGACCTCCTTGGGCAGTCTAGATGTTATATGTAAGAATTAAAGTAAGCTACCTAATTAATAAGTCTATAGTTTATAGTAATAGTTTAAATAAACAGATCCGAAATAAAAACAACAGCAAGAACGTAGTTATAGGAAATATAACAATGGAAATGAAATATCGTAATACATAGACTAATAAATTAAATCTGTGCGTTTGCTGACTGGATAAACCGGCTGTATTTGTGTACTGGAAATAATGGTGGCTGTACAGAGCAAGTTCTGTAAGTAATTTGTTTTCCTATGATGATGGACTGACGGGACATCCTGTAGTCTCTCTGTTTGTTCCCCTGATTTAGGTGCTCTGTTATTGTGATCCAGCAAGAGTTCATCTCATAAATGTCATTAATCCCATGAGAGTGCCATTTGTCATGGTTAATCCAGAGCTATTAGGCGAGTGGAATGCTTTATGATTAAGTCTCGGATGCACACCGGGTCGACAATATGATTACACACAGAGTACTGAGGCTCAGGACTGAGCGTGCTGCTTTTGAGTCAAAGTTTCTATCTGTAAATGGAGATGATGGAAACTCGGACCATGATGGGGTCTGACTGAGCCAGTCTTGAGCTTATGAAGCTTTCAGATACGTCCGAATCTAATATGCATGCAGAATCTAATTCTAGATGTCATTATCACAGCTTGTCATCTGTCAGGCTATTGGCTGTCTGTAAAAGCCTGTGTGTTAGCAACAAGCTAACTAATAGTGTTGTAGTTCTCGAGTCTTAGTCTCGTTTGGACTCTTCTCGGTCTCGGGGTAAGGTGGACATGGGAATTGTTGTTGGAACTGTTGTTTAGTCGAGTCCAGTGCGTCTGTCTGAGGTAACGTTCATTATTAACTGAACTTTTTTCTAACGTTATTGAATATCAACAATCCATTCAAACAGAAAAAATCAGTCCTAAGAAAAATCTGCACTCTGATTGGCTAATAGAAAAACAATTTACTGCTCTTCTCATTCAGTATCCAATCAATGAACACGTTTTATTGATAAAATATTGGGAAGGGACACAGAATCATCGCCATAATTTGCTTCCAAAAATTACATTGCCTTAGTTTGACTATAATATAATAATAATAATTAGTACTAATTTATGCTATATATATATTATTTAATGTTATATTTTACAAAAGCTATGATGGAATACAATATTACATACAGTGGGGCAAAGAAGTATTTAGTCAGCCACGGATTGTGCAAGTTCTCCTACTTAGAAAGATGAGAGAGGTCTGTAATTTTCATCATAGCTACACTTCAACTATGAGAGACAAAATGAGAAAAAAAAATCCAGGAAATCACATTGTAGGATTTTTAAAGAATTTTTAATTGTAAATCATGGTGGAAAATAAGTATTTGGTCACCCACAAACAAGCAAGATTTCTGGCTCTCACAGACCTGTAACTTCTTATTTAAGAAGAAACCTGCTGAAGACTTACAGGAAACGTTTGACCTCTGTCATTGCCAACAAAGGCTATGATACAAAGCATTGAGTTGACATTGACCAAATACTTATTTTCCACCATAATTTACAAATAAATCTTTTAAAAATCCTACAATGTGATTTCCTGGATTTTTTTCTCATTTTGTCTCTCATAGTTGAAGTGTAGCTATGATGGAAATTACAGACCTCTCTCATCTTTCTAAGTAGGAGAACTTACACGATCAGTGGCTGACTCAGTACTTTATTTGCCCCGCTGTACTTGGCTCTCGCGCTCTTGACAATACCACCACTAAATATCCCATCTGCTAATGCCTTTAAACAAAGGCACACTTTAAAGCGAGTAAAGCCTGACCTTTTGTAATGTAATTGCCGTCTTTAGCGGTGTGTTATGCAGCAATTTGCATCCCTCTTATCTCTTGGATTATACGTGCGTTCCTGGAGCAAAATGCTACTTGTCACATGCGCTTGCCGTGCCGTGCTGAGCTAATTGCAGCCTTGCGCAGCGCTAGCCTCCAGTTTCCTAATGGTAAGTGACACCTCTTAATACACATCGTGACGTACTGATGCTGACCGAACTTGAAATCTTCATAGAGTTGAGGAAAGCTTGGTGAAAAAATAAGACCTGAAAATAACAGTGTGAACAGAGCAGGAATCGTTCAGCTTGGATTCACCATGTGCGTTTTGATCGTGCAGCATTACATACACCATGAGTCAGATATAATTCATGATTATTCAGGCTTGTTTAAGCGGAGCTGCTCAGGCACTGACAGACAGCACGGAGGTTACTGTGCAGTGGTGTTTTGGATGGACTCCTTTGCTCAGTAACAAAGTCACTTGGAGTAGCTGTATACAGTACTGTGCAAAAGTCTCAGGCCACCATTAGATTTGTTGTTTTAGCTATCGTCTAATGATCATATATAATTATATCTCAGTCTCTTAATTAGAACACTTGCAGAAAATACAAGGAAAATTGTATGCAGTATTAAATAAACAGCTTCTATAGGCTCCAGTGGTAAGTATTTAGTGTGAGCTCCCTTTATGCTGGCAGCTTCATCAGGATGCAAAGTTGCCCCTTGTACAGTCTGAAGAAGCTTGATCAGGAACATCTTTTTGGAAGGGTAGCAGTCAAGAAACCACTAAATCACTTCTGTAAGTCACTCTGGAAAAGGCGTCTGCTAAATGCTGTAAATGTAAATATTGACTTTTGCCTGCAAATTCTGTTTCTGTGTACATATATTCTATATTGTCTGTTTGTATCTTAATAAAGTGACTGAGGCATGATAATATATGGTCATTATACCATTGCTAAAACAGCAAATATAATGGTGGCCTAAAACCTTTGAGCAGTTATGTTGCTTGGCAGTACTGCTAAGGTTGTGGTCATGGTTGTGGCTAAGGCTCTGGACCACGGCTTAATTTGTGCTGAAGCTTGCAGAAGTGAGCTCCGGGATCTCTCAGCGGAGCTGCAGTGCTTGTGAGCTGCACTCCAACGCCTCCGCATAAGCAAAAGATAAAGTGGAACAAGCCTGAATCTAAAAAGACTCTGTACCCCCCGTGTGGTGCACAATATGTTTCAGGATATCCATAGAGCTGCTTAACGATTTTAGAATGCCATAACTAGTTCTAGAGTCTTTTTTAGTTTTGATTGGTTGAAAAGTCCAAACTCAAAGACCTCCAAAAACTATTGGAAGCTACATTTTGCTGGCTTCAGTTCCATTTTGGCAGTCTTATACACAGTATATAAAGTACTTTAAGAGTCAGGAGTACAACAGATGCTCTCAAAGCAGTCTATGGTCCTCATGAGGAAGACTTCCCACATGGGGGTAAGCCATCAAGTGTTTTTTTTCACTTGTACAGTTAGGTATTGCAAGTAAATAATTCTCTTTCTCTGTTTCCTTCTTATTTTCCTGTTGAGAGAACATAAGTGATGGAGAAAATATTATTACCCTCATATATACAGTATTGTGCAAAAGTCTTAGGCCATCATTAGATTTGTTGTTTTAGCAGTGGTATGAGCATAAATAACATATTGTCCAAGAAACAATTTCAAACTTGGAGGCATAATATCTTTGTGAATCTTTGTGAGCTTTAGCATAGTTTTGCCTTTTCCTTTCCCCGTCTGAAAAAGTCTTCTTGGCTGCTACCCTTCCAAAAATACCATTCCTGGTCAAGTTTCTTTGGACTGTAGAAGGGTCAACTTGGCATCCCGAAGAAGCTGCCAGATGCTGATAATGCTCAAGTGTAAGGGGACAGCAAATACTCACCACTGTAGCCGAGAGAAGCTGTTTTATTTATTTGGGGTTTTTTTTTTTCACTTTTTTAATACTGCATACGAATTGCCTGTATTTTCTGATTTTATTATAGTAAAGACAGTGAGAAATTATTATATATGGTCATTATACCACTGCTAAAACAGTGGTATATCTCATCATTTGCAGTGGTGCTTGAAAGTTTGTGAACCCTTTAGAATTTTCTATATTTCTGCATAAATATGGCCTAAAACATCATCAGATTTCCACACAAGTCCTAAAAGTAGATAAAGAGAACCCAGTTACACAAATGAAACAAAAGTATTATACTTGGTCATTTATTTATTGAGGAAAATGATCCAATGTTACATATTAGTGAGTGGCAAAAGTATGTGAACCTCTAGGATTAGCAGCTAATTTGAAGGTTTAATTAGAGTCAGGTGTAAGCAACTGAAGGCCTCTCTCACATTGGCTAATGTTCATGTTCATGAGTCCACCATCAGAAGAACACTGAACAACAATGGTGTGCATGGCAGGGTTACAAGGAGAAAGCCACTGCTCTCCAAAAAGAACATTGCTGATCATCTGCAGTTTGCTAAAGATCACGTGGACGAGCCAGAAGGCTATTGGAAGAATGTTTTGTGGACGATGGAAAACCAAAATAGAACTTTTTTGGTTTAAAGACAAGCGTTATGTTTGGAGAAAGGAAAAACACTGCATTCCAGCAAAGAAACTTATCCCATCTGTGAACATGGTGGTGGTAGTATCATGGTTTGGGCCTGTTTTTGGCTGCCATCTGGCATGACGGCTTGCCATCATTGAGGTGGACCAGTGGTCATTGGCTGTGAATGATATCAGAGAATTCCTAAAGAAAATGTCAGGTCATTTGGGGGTACTCTTCAGACGGGATTACGCTGAAGGGTATATGACCAGGAGAAGCAGGTGGAATTTGAGCTGAACACAGTCCAAAATTTAGAGAAGATAAACAGTTGTGTTGTGGCAAAGGAAAGGTTTAAGTAACGCAGCTCTTGCCATTGGTGTATCTGGGCTTACGGTCAGATGATTCACTCCAGCACTTAGTGTGCTGGCTCTAGATGAGCAGGTAATGAATCGGACCTGTTACCATCGTTATGAGGTGGGTACAGAGGATATATACATCAGGTAAAGGACATCCACAGCACGAATTCAATGAAAAGTTAAGCGTCTGTAAGAGTTCTTAGTCACTCTGCCTATAAAACAGGCCTTTATGTGATAATCCATCATTTAACAATGCAGTCACATATCGCAGCTTTGGGGTTCACCGGTGGAACTGCACTTTATTCTCTTAAGCGTTTTTGTGTAACGACAGAGTCCATGTGAAAAGTGGCACTTCAGACACAGAAGTTTAGAGAGGGAAGTTACTTAATGACACCTCTTCATATTGAGAAAAGATTTCTACAGCTCTCTTTTTTTTATCACAACACACACACACCTCTCTTTTCTTTTTTTTTTTTTCCTCTCGGTGAATTACTAGCAGAAGAGCTCGCGGCTCATTGACTAAAGAGGTCTAATGTGGGGCAGGTGTTTATTGTAGCCCTCTGCCCCCCTGGAGCAAGTGTGTCTTATTCCGGAGCTCTCAGAGGTGCGTGCGGGTTTGCGTTCTTTCATGCGACCCCCTCTTTATAACATCATTTTATTCCAGTTGGGGTTTCCAGAATAATTCTTCTTATACAATTAATTGCTTGAATGAAGACACTTACTACGGTTTAATTCAGCTCACGTGTCGCGCATTAGAGCAGACCTCACAGCGAACACTTCAAATGTCACAAATTGACAAAAATACACTGACTGATTTTTTGTTCCCACTGCTTGGATTCACTACTTCTGTCTGTGGCCCTGTCTAATTGGCACACCCAAATGCACTCACTCCTGTTTGCCAATCATTAATTCTGCTTTTGAGACCCATTTTCCACACATCGAGGGAAAGCGGGAACGATAAACCCTTCACTGACTGTACCACCACCTCTCCTCAGTCGGTATGAACCCCATCTATCTATTTAACGTCACTCATATCCGCTTTTAGGTGGAACGCTGCTTGGTTTTTGCACGGAGCTGCATTGCACCCCAGTGCAAGACACAGTGAATTGGCCTCGGGGAGTGACCACTCAAAATCAGCTCACACCCGTTAATGCAACAATTCAGATTATACGTAGATTATACGTATCGCAACCACCCTACTGCTGCGATCAGTCTTCTCAACCAGATTGCCCGAGACAACACCCTCACTCCAGCAATCTTGTTGCAGGGACTCTAAACTCGACACCAACTTATTGAAAACGTAGCGTCCAATACTGGTACAATTCCCTGTGAAGCGAGTACAGATGTCACTGCACACACTCCTCATCCAGCGTCCCATTTCCCCAACTCCCTCTGCACACACATCCTCAGACAATTCTCCAAACTCCCACGCTCTCATTCACCAGCGTATTAAATCCCTGCACCTGTTTCACATTGTTCATTTGTGTTCCAGTTTAAGCAGCTTGTGTTTTCAGTTGTGTGTGAAGATCCATCGATTCTGTCACTGAGCACTAATATGTTACCTGCTCTTGTCTCTGTTCCTCACTTTGGTCATTGTGTTCCCCGTTCACCGACCCCTTCGGATTAGTCCACAGGGTCCCTGCCTGCCTGTGCTTCAATCTCTGCCTGCCACTTAAGCTATGTTGTGTCTGACCTTGCTGTTTTGTCTGCCTGTATTTGTAAATATGTCTTTGAACAGCTCCATGCCTTCGTCTCCCCCTCTGGGTTTGCCTGCCCCAAGAAATCTTAAGAACTTAATCATGTTACGTCGACCAGAGGACTTTTAAATGGGCTTGCTCAAAAGAAGCTCGAAATCAGATCTCTGCAAAGCTGCATTGTAACAGCACCTGTTTTGAAAAGCACTATACACATATATTTAGATTGATCGACTGATTTATTTCTGGTCTTGCGGATTTGAGCCTGGTTCATCTAATGGGCTGTTTCTAATGTGTCTTGTGAGTTTTTCCTTGCCACTGTTGCCCCTGGCTGCTAGTTTGAGGTCTAAGCTCAGCTTTTATGAAGCTGTTTCAAATAAAATTAACTTCAAACTTGAATTGTATTGAATTGAATGCTACACAGTCTGCAGTGCCACTTCAGGCTTTGTTCTGTAGTCCAACAAGTTCTCTATGAGGTTAAACCGATAGAGCTTTGAAGCTTTTAGAGACGCCAAGTGGCACAGCAGTCTAATACGCTATCCCACCACCACAGGGAGCTGGGTTCTGGTCAGGAGTGGCACGCAGACACAAATGGCTGAGTCTGAATTAGGGAGAACAGTTTGAACCATCTGGCACTGCTGTTGTGACCCCTACTCAGCCTTGTGCTTGTTGTCATGGCTAGCTCTCCACATGTCCTTATAATGTTTTAAAAGGTTTTTCCTAAGCACTGTGTGGAATGACTTTCCATTATTGTTGTAAGTGTATGATTCTAAGTATTACTGTGTAGCCTAGTGGTTAGAGATACTGGGGACTATGGACCACAATTCCAGGGTTCAAATCCCACCTCCTGCCAAGCTGCCACTGTTGGGTCCTTGAGCTGCCCTTAACCGACAATTGGGCTTGATGTAAAGATTGTATCAACTGTAAGTCGTTCTGGATAAGGTCGTCTGATAAATGATGTAAATTTACTGCTTTTTTTATATTCTCTCTAACCTATAACTTTCTAATCTGGTTCACATTCTCGGGTTAGTCGCTGGTTCCATCTGCTGATCTTCTGGTGTTCCTAAATACTGTCTAATCAATGAATGTTTGGCTTTCAGTCTACCAAATATCAATACCATCCGCTTAAGTGTTACAACTAACCTACACAGTGTCATAACGGGCATTACTGTATACCTAATAATTATTGTGAATTTCCTTAAATTAAATGCCTAGCATAGGGATGCTGTGGTAGATGGTAGCGTTCCAGTCGTGTTTTCAGTGTATGTATTTGTTTTCATGCATTTTCTTCTTTCTTGTGAAAATAGCTGGGGCTTTATATTTACATCATAGTAGCATAAATGGATATTGTGACTATGGTAATGTTTGGTCAATGTCTGTTTTGGTCAGCGTCCTGTTTCATAGAACGTAATGCGGTCGTTTAGATACACAAGGAAGTCAACGGCCTCAAACAGGGAACCTCTCCTCCTCTGGGTGAGGGTGAACAGGATTAAGTTCTTAAGAGTCTTGCGAAATGTACTTGACCACAGGAGGAAGATGGGATCAAACCTGGGACCCTGTAGCTATGCAGCACCATGCTGTTCTTGCACACTTAAGTAACTATACAAAAGCGAACCAGTGCTGTGTATATATCTTTGGGGTGAGGGCTGAATGCAGATTTAGGATTTTTTTTAGCATTTTACTTGAGGAGCATTCTCTGCAACTACTTACTATTCTTAGAGAGAGTGGTGGTGCAGTTTGAGCTGATATAGAGCAGAAGGACTATGTGCATTAGCAATTTCCAGCCCTCTGCTTTGAGGCAAAATAAGTGGCCATGACATTACACAGGCATCACACACAGCAACCGGTGCAGCAATATTCCTGGACTGAAGTCGGGAGGAAGCTGCCACCATCAGTGCTCGGGATCTCATGCAGTATGACTCTGTTATAAAATCTGCTGTCCGTCATATCTTTGTTTGATTCTGCTTTCATGAGCTCCGCATGCATGCTGAAGAAAAGAGAATGGATTTGTCTGAGCGCTTTCTCCCGCTGTCACCGACCACACACACGGCTGTACCATCACAGTGTTGTACTTCCCCCGTACGCTGAGCTACTCACCTGCTAATGGACAGAGCCTGTGGACGAGGAAGACCCAGTTTTACTCTGAGCTCAGTGTGTAGCCTGACCTGGATATCCTGACCATAATATACTGTAGATCAGCGTTTCTGCAGTGCTGGGGTTTCTAATTGGAGTGGACAAATCACTAGTCTCTAAGACAAGCCCAGCATGGGTCTGCACTAGCTTTTTATGGCATTCCAGTTGTCTTACACTACTAAACATTTGGGGCTATATTCATAAAGAATCTTAGTGCTAAGAGTAGCTCCTAGTGATGAAAAATCTTAGAATTGTGGGTGTTCCTCTCTCAAAGCTAGGAGTAGACCCAAGTAAAGATAAGTTATTCATAAAACATCTTAACCCTGGCGCTTACCTGTACTATGGTACCTTGTTCTTGAACAAGTGATTCTTGTTGTTAAGTCGTTCCAGATTGCCCATCGAGAACTGAAAACAAAGAATACCGAGCAAACTTTTCCCATATGGAGTAATATAAATTGAATGAATCCGTTCCAGACCCCCAGAATATCCCCCCTGTATAAGGCATTATAAGCATTAATGGAGGTGTATTGTACAGGTGCTCCCTGATTTGTGATGGGGTATGTAGATGTAAAAAAATAAAGAAAAACACAATAAACACAGCAGAGATCTTCTCTGAGCAAGGGCTATTGTGATTCAGAGTCACTGAATCACTGTGTGAGTCGTGAATCCAGTTTCGGCTGAAACGAGTCATCCGGCTTCTGGTCAGAACGCGTCGAGAACCAAATCCGTCGAGTTCCGAGGTGGTCGAGAACCGAAGTACGCCGTTTAACGTCAAAAACTGCCTCTACAAGTTTGTGTAAAATCTGATGATCCATGTTATCCAGCATAATTTCGCAGTATTCCAAAGAGCATCTTGCAGTGTTACTAAACGCTCGGCTTTCTTGTCTTTAAGAGTCTCCATAAATGCTTAGGTCGGGTAACTGTGGCGGAAAGCCCATTACAGTCAGCACTGCTTGATTTTCTTTGGTATTCTTGTAAATAAACCCATAAACGGGTAGCTGCTTGATTCATATGTCTCTTATTGGTTATCAGTGTCATTATAGCCGTCTACTGATTACTGATTATTTGCATAAATGATTTTCTCATTAATGAACATTAATGGACATACCGGTCTGGCAGCGGCTTACATTTGAGATAAATAACATTTGAAACCCATTTTTAACCTACTTAATTATGTTTCTCAGCCACCAAAACATGACACTGGGTAATTACGCTGGAGCATTTACTCTGCCCGGTGGACTAGCAGACAAATTTATGGCCTGCCCATGCTGATAATGCTGTATTATATAGCAGTGTAATTAGTGATGTTGTAATATGCCCAGTAGGAGCCAAAGCCATGAGGGGAGCCACTCAGTCATAGCCAGTCAGGATTTATTCCTGCTTCGAATCTAAAGTATTTCATTCTAACATTCAGATCTTAATCATTTTAATTGTACCGGTCGTACTAAGGGTCAGACTGTTCCAGTATTACAGAGCTTTAAATGTTCATTTGCTCTAGCTGAATTCAGAACGTGGCACGTGCTCGTACCCGGTGATGGTTACCAGCATAAAGTTCAGGAGCTTTCTCTTGTAGTAAATGAGACAGCCGAGCTCTGTTAGCAGTCTGTAAACGAGACTGCTTTTAATCTTTATTCCGCGTTACTCTCTGATGGTTCATTACTCCCTTGTGGTTCACTACAGACTCAAAGAGGCGCTCACTTTTTTATCTGCGCATTTGCTGCTGTAGTTCTGCATTTATAGCGAATTCATCACCCAGATGCACCCTGGTGAGGTCATGCCTTCAGTAAATAATGTTAGACATGACCTATGATGTACGTCTGAGTGCAGTACTGAAGCAATCACTGCTCTCCGACCTCTCGTCAGTCTCGTGGCTTGTCTGGGCGGCTCACTTGTAGCGCCTTGGCGCCTGGATGTTGAATAATGGGGCGCCGTGGCTGGTGGTCATCTCCTGAACTCTTATGCTGATTGTCTGGGATAACACAGCCACCGTGGTTCATTTATCTCTTAGGGGTTGCATAGGCTAGTCGACTGGGACATTCACTAGTCGCAATGGGTTGCTGAGGTTGACTAGTCGGAAGGAGAAACAAACAGTACCAAGGATGAAGGAAGACAGTAAACAGAGCGGCTCTTCTTAAAACACTATGCCCATCAAACTTTTGGTAGTCGGGAAATACTTCAGAAAAATGCGTCCAATTCTACAGTCATCTGCACTTCAGTGATTAATTTGTAAAACATGATGTAGGTAAGGGAACACCGAGCGTGCCGTGATCCGACAAGTGGGCATTGAGTGGGCATTGAAAGGGTCCCGGAACGTATAAACACAACTCTGCTCAAAGTCAACTTTATTGTCAAAAACTGCAAAATGTCAGGACATCTGTCCATGAACTGAATCTCAATAGAAGGTGGGTCATGCAGCAAGACAACGACCCTAAGCACACAAACCGTTCCACCAAAGAATGGTTACAGAAGAATAAAGTTCATGTTTTGGAATGGCCAAGTCAAAGTCCTGAGCTTAATTGAATCAAAATGTTGTGGAAGGACCTGAAGCGAGCAGCTAATGTGAGGAACCCCACCAACATCCCAGAGCTGAAGCTGTTCTGTACGGAGCAAACTACAAACTGTCTTAAGGTGTGTAATGGTACAGGGTCCTCAGTGTTGCATTTTTGTTACAAAATTCTCCACACATCCTCTATTGGGGACACATCAGGACTGCAGGTAGACCAGGCCAGTACCCTTACCCTCTACTTCTGCAGCCATGCCTTTGTAATGTGTGCAGCATGTGATTTTGCATTGTTTTGTTGAATGCACGGACGTCCCTGGAAATATTTCGTAGCTTATGTTGCTCGAAAATCTCAGTGTGCTTTTTTGCATTAATGCTGCCATCACAGGCGTTTAAAACACCTTTGACTTACCTGAGCACTTACCTCTCTTATCAGTATGTCCAAGAGAACGAGGCAGATCCCCACTATGTTAACCTTCTCAGCCAGTGCCCCTACTCTGATTTCATAGTACCGCTCCCTTGTGGCTGAGGCGTGAGGGGAATTAAGCAGTAATTTACACAGATGGAAGTTGTGTTTCCAGGACAGGGCGAGTGGTGTCATGCCTGGTTGTGGTGAAGGAGACAGAGGCGGACATAAGTGCAGGTAAACAAAGTGAAATGCAAACAAACAACAGGACAAGGGGAAGACTGAACAAGGAGTAACAAAATAACAATATATGTGGGAGGCACAGACATATGGCACATTAATATGGAAGGGCACAGAGGAGCTCCATGTACACCCCCCCCCTTTGGTATCAAGGCTATCAAACAACAAACAACAGGCTAACTAAGCTAAAGAGAAAAACAAAGACAACAAGCTAAATACAAGGGTAAATGGGACAAGACAAACTGTCAGAAGTTTGGCAAAATTTAAGGACACGATCAGATAGGTGAAGAGACCAAGTGAACGAAAAGAAGGGTTTAAATAGAGCCGGGAGGCCTGCTGTAATTGAGCAGCTGACTTTAGATGGGGAAAAGATTCAGTAGGGAACTATGTAGGATGATACGCAAGCAAGAAGCTACATCATCTTGACATATGGGCATTAAGGGGTCTGCAAGAAGGCCTTACAGGTCTGTTTAAGTTCCATTATCATTAGGAATTCACAGCTGTAGAATGGCTGAAACCACCCTAGGACTTCTGAAAGGTATAGATATGTCAAAGAAATATGATGGAACATTGGAACATCTCGAGTGAATGTTCAGCTAGACACAGAAACATGAAAATATAGGACACACAGAAACAAAAGATCATTGAGCATACAGGAACACAAAAGGAAGTGGGATCTAGGAAACCGCTGGAAGTGTGAAAAGTCCTGACAAAGAAGTGAAAAGGAAGAGGGCTTATATATGCTTAGCACAGCTGGCTGTAACTGAACAGCTTGCTAAGGAAGCTGAAAAATGCCAGAGGAGAGCTATGTGGTGTGATGTGGCTCTCCAGCACACATCATCCTGACAAATCAAGTCAGATTTATTTATATGTTTATACATTTAATTTATTTATACATTGTCTCAAAGCAACTTTTCAATTTTAGATTATTTTTTAATATCTAAGGCCAATCCCAAAATGAGCAAACCTAGGGTGACAGTGGCAAGGGAAATCCCTAAACATTATGAGGAAGAAACCTTGGGAGGACCAAGACTCAAAAAAGGGAGCCAACCTCCTTTTTCTTAAATGTTAAGGAGCCCTGTGGTTAAGCCGAAATGTCTTTCTATCTGATATGCAGTGCACTGTAATGGGTGTAAATGCCTTTATTCCAAGCTGCATATAGTGCACTACATACGGTATAGAGAGTCGTTTTAGATTCAGCCCTGTTCGACGTTATACTTTAGGTCCCAGAGCTCAGATCTCAGAGCTCTGCTTCGACGACGGCAGGCACAAATTAAGCCCTGCCTAGCTCAAATAGTCACAGTTCACCACTGTTGAACTAGTAGAAGTAGTACAAGTAATAATGGCAGTAATAGCAGCAGAAGTTCTACAAGTAATGTACAAACACTGGGTCTATTTGCTACTCTAAAGTACCTTTGGGCACATTTAAGTTAAAATATGAGACTGACTAATTATGCTAAAGCATTTACATGCCCAGTGGTTTTTATCATTTCAGGTTTTTGGGGATATTATGAGTATGGTAGACTGACTGTGTGGAATTTGGCATGTCCACACATATGTGTGGGGTACCTACAGGATCAGCCATACTCCAATTCCACCAAAACTTTCATGTGGGTGGATTAGATACTCTGAATTGCTCGTGTGTGTGTGGACATACAATGGGCTTACATCTGTGAGGAGAAATAGTTACTGAAAATGTGTTGCTGAATATGAATGAGTTTTGCACTATGAGAAATTTTACTGCATTCAAAGGGGAGTGTTCTTGCTTGTCATTGGTGACTCACGCCTATGGCACTAAATGAAATTCAGCTGCAGGGTCCAAACCCAACAGAGCCAAGAAGAGCAAAGTGCTTTGGCTTCATTTAACAAAGCATACTGCTCGCCACACTTTATTTTGAAGATCTGAGCACCAGTCATTAGAGGCGAGAGTAAGACCCAAGTTTTAATCTGAAAGTATCAAGGTACTGTGCTAATATTCAAGGAACTCAAGTCAAGTCCCTGCTAAAGCTCAAGCAAGTCTCAAATCAAGTCGTATGAAATTATCAGGGATGCACCGAATATTCGGCAACCGGAATTATTCGGTTGAAAATGGCAAAACAAAGCACTTTTGGTGTTCGGCTGAACAAGTGGAAGACGAATAATTTATACCGAACAGTGATGTTTTTGATGATGCGATCAAATTGCAACCAGCGTGGAGCCATGCGCTCTTTGTAAATGCAACAAACATGTGGGCTGTGTGGAAGCAGGGCTCTACAGTGCAAGACTTTTCTTCACATTTGTGCCGTCTTTTTAAAGAAACGCAAATGGAATATTTATTTAGGAGCACTTGAACAAACTGAGATCTTGAGCTGAATGTGCCACCGCCTTACTGAGTGTTCATCGGATCTGTCTCATTACCCAGTAAGTGCCCTTGCTGCCTTCTTCCTATGTGGGGCGCTCTCTTTATAAAGCTTTCTAACTGATAATAAAACCCTAAGACTGGTTAATGAGACAGAATACTGAGTTCTGTATGAGATCTGTCGTTTAGCACATTTAGCTGTAACTCTTCATAAATGAATTGATTAAAACTAGCAAGAGGCAAAGTATTAATATGTGAGATTTATAAAAATAAAAATAAAAGTTTTCCACAATTCAATTTTAAAATTAAAAAAAGAAACATTTAAATGATTTATATATTTGTATAATGTTTTATGTTTAAACAATTTTTTTTAGACTTTAATTTATGCAATGGTGAAAAAATGGCAAAATTGATGAAAAAATGTCAAAAACCTTACATGTATGCCGAATTCATTTTGTTCGGTTTCGGACACAAATTTTCATTTCGGTGCATCCTTAGAAATTATGATGCTCTAGCTCCAGTTTTCTCATTTAAACCAGTCAAAAGACTGAGGTCTTGAGTGGAGTTGAATATTATTTCCAACATTAACAAATAGCGTTGTATTTCTTTTTGGGCTTTTAACTTGTTTGTCGAACTCATCAGTCCAAATATGCAGCATGTCAGAAGCCCAAAATCATATGGAATTTGCCATTTCACATTCTGAAGTCCAGTTTCTCCATACTGGCTGTTTTGTCTCCTCCATAAATACACAATTGATTGGAAGTAAAATCTAACATATCTTAAACTTAACGTTGTCTTTCTTGCTAATGTTTGACTAGCAAAAAGGTTAGACACAGTCAGGTGCCTTTCTTTGTGGGTTTTGTAGTCACTGATTTTTGATTCGCAGACTTTGCACATAGCTGTTTTCTTTTTACTAATAAGGGCAACAGAATCCTTGAATCTACACTTTACTATTTTTTGGATTTTGGAATAGCCTCTTCCATGCTGCTTCTTTGTAAGTTCGTCTCTGCTGGTTTCCCTCGTTGATAGGTCGGCAGGTTTACGCACATTGAAACAGAAATCATGCTTCAAGAACAACAACAAAAATAAATAAAAACGGATAACTTCTCAATACCTCAAAATGTAAATATCGAGTCATCAGTCTCGATTCTCAGTCATGAATAGCAAGTCAAAGTTTTTTATCAGTGTTAGTCAAGTCCTTAAATTTATGACACAAATATGACTCAAGTCTAGTCATGTGACTCAAGTTCCCCAACTCTATCAATAATACATTTACCATAATAGCATTTAGCACACGCCCAAAGCGACTCGGAATGAAGATCGGGCACAATCCAGTCAATCAAGGCTTAAGGACCTTACTCATTTGCCCAATGGTGACACCTTAATGTTGGCAGGACGTCCTAAACCTCATTCTTCTGATTAGTAGTCTAGTACTAAGTCAGTAGTCCAGCCACTAAGCCTCTGCCATGGTGCTGTTAGTAGACATGCATCCATTCCACTGCATATCCACACCACACAGACTCTGCATGCATGTCTCAGGTTCTGGCCTGTGCTTGTCATTGCCAGTTTTATGAGTTGAAATGTAATTATCTTGCTCAGTAGCAGTTTCACAAGCTGTGTGCTGATGACTTTTTGATGTCTTTCTGCTTAAATGTTTGCTGAGCTATATAAGACAACTCAAGCTCCAACTCTCAGTGTTGACCAGACAGCCAGGTAGAAACCATTTTTACATATTCAGCGTTTTAGCACTCATCATGGCTGAATGAATGATGATCGAACAAAAGCCTCTAGATGCTCTTTCACAAGCTAAAAGCTGCTAAAGCATACCATGTTTGTTCCTCTCTCTTTATGGACTTGTGCAGTCAGCTACACAGGCCGGCATGTATTGTGCTTAGCTCCTGCAAAATGTAATGAAGTCTAAAAATCTGGTAATTTAATGGCGACAGAAGGCACGAAATGAGTAATCTGTGACTACCACCGTGTGTAACAGTGAGAGAGTCCGAGGCAGAACGTTTTACTACTTTTCAAGGGGTAAGAGCAAAGCTTTAGTGCAGGATAATCATTCTGCATCCATTACGTTATTTTGTGTCCTACAAAGAATGTAGGTGACCTGGTAGCTGAACCGGAAACGGCTCTGCACGAGGTGGTGCTGCAGGTGGTTAGTGGAACTGCCCAAGGATATCATCTCTATAAAACAATGAAGTGGTCATATGTATGAAATGTATATACACAAAGCTTAATATATTTCTTGTGTCTATTAATCAGTCGTGAGTTCAAATTCAAGCTGCCACCATTGGGTCCTTAACCTTCCGCTGTTAAGGTTTAGATTGTTAGTCACTGTAATAAAGTGTGTTTACATAATTTGGTAATTGTAGGAAGCCAATTATGTCTCGAAAGCTAGGCAGTGCTGGCTCATAGCCGCGGTACTAAACCACTAAAGTTCTGCTGACTGTCATGGTTCAAATCCAAGTGCAAGTTGATCAGTACTTATACAAGTAATGCATTAGAAATGACTAATTACTTCTTTCAAAATGTAATGGGGATTACTTTACTCATTACGTCCAGAAAAAGTCGTCCCATTACTCATTACTTTACATTTAGTCATTTAGCAGGCGCTATATTCCAAAGCGACTTACAGTTTATACAATCATACAATCCAAGGAAATGTGGGTTAAGGGTCTTGCTCAAGGACCCAACAGTGGATGCTTGGCAGAGGTAGGATTGAACCTTCTGCCCGAACCTCTGGGATTTTCTCACCTGGATTATTGAGTATGCATCAAGACATAGTCCAGTACCTTAACCGCTAGGCTACCACAGTCCTTCAGCACAATACTTTGCATTTAAGTGGCTCCCTAAAACCCAGGTTACTCTCTACCAACTAGAAAACTAGATAAAGCCTATAGTCCTTTAAATGCTTTAGTTAAGAAAGGAAATTAACAATCTTTTTTTACCGAGGCAGTTGCTCATATCTGGCCAACAGATGTTGCTAATGTGTAGGGTTTTTAAACGTTGCGAACCAAAGAATTAATTTTCGACGCGATGGATTCAAATGATTTAAAACTTCAGAAAGCTTTGTTTCTCTTACCAAATTATGTGAACAGGCACTATTTATAATGCGTATTGGCCAATCTTAGGTAACAGAATTATCAAATTCATAAAATGTAACCACATTACATACATACTAATAGCATTTGGGCACTGAGAACATATTGATTCACCAAAAACATGTGTTTTCAGAATAAACAAATGAGATCTGAAAATAATTTCAGTGACAGGACAGCAAGCTGAGATTGACCTTCTCAGTTACAGGTACAATATCATGAAATTAACAAGAGAAAAATCAGAGGAAATTTACTTTTGGTCTTCCCGTGATCTTCAGAAGATCCAGATGATACAGCTGCCTATTGATCATGTGACTTGTGGTATGTTCCCTAATTTTAATATGTTAGGGTAACAGGACTGAGTGGAGACCTGGGGGTAAATCATTATGGATTTCTTATGAAAAATGTCCTATTTCTTATTTGAAACATAGCTGAGACTAGTAACATAACAATGCAAACAAAAGTATAACATTAGAGACTAGGGACAGCTAACAGATGCTATGTTTCAGTGTAGTAGATAGTTATTTTAATGTTTTAAATGATCTACCTTAAAGTTGATATTGCAGCACTGTAAAGGACACCTTGCTTATTAACAAAATGTTTAATACAGTTCATTATATCAGTTATACTGTATGTATGTGTAATGTACTGGGCACGGAAATGGTACTCATTCTGTGGGCTGGCTCTTTTCCTGGTGAGGGTAGTGGTGCCAGCAGACTGAGATGGTCAGTGCAGAGTTTTCTTTCTCCAGCTGCAGTTTCTGTACTTGTCCCAGCTCTACTGGTAGCCCACCATGGGGCATACTTATGGGTTGCCCAAACCAGGTCATTTCTGCCACTGGTAAATGCAACCTTATTATTGTGGTCCCTACACGAAGCTCCTGACCATGTGTGAGAATAAGAATGTAGAGTGATAGAACAACAGTCTGAGGGTAAAACTCCTTGGTCTACCCAAAGTTTCTTCCTTGTAACGTTTGCTCCATTTGTGATATTAGATATTAGAATGCTCCACTGTAAAAAGCGCTATATAAATAAATCTGACTTGACCACCGCAGACCAGAGCAATGACTACAGAAGTGCTGCTGCTCATCCAATCCATTTATCAATCTCACGCTCTTTATTTCCAGCACTCAGGATCATGATCCCGAGGTACTTGAACTAATTTTTCGTCATCAAAGTGATTCCTACATTTACTGAATGAAAAGAGACACAGTGGTTCATTAAGAGTGTGTAGCAAACCACATCCACAGGACAAAACCTGCATGTCTTTTAATTACAGTTTGAGATAAGCTGTGTGACAGTTTGCAGGAGGGAATGGGTGACATGCCCTGCTAGAATCTGTAATATGTAACCTGAACTCACAGATATGTTTCTGTATCATGAGGTTTATACAGTCTAAACGCCAGAGCCTGGTACGGGGTGAGAGAGCAATCAGGGGGCGGCACAGAGCGATGTGCAAAGGTCAGGTGCAGAATGCTGCCTCCTATCTGCTTTGACAGTCACTGTGTTCTGGCGGACAAACTGTCTTTGCTTTTGAATGTTGTCTCACCAAAACAGTCATAAATGACCTTGTTTAGATAGTGAACAGTTCACATCAGGATATGTGACTTTTCACACTGAGTCTTATTTTTACAGACAGAAAAAACACACGTCAGGTTTTGAAAAACTCATGTGTATTAACTCCGAGTCTGAAATTCTAAAGTCTAAATTGTTATTCTATTTTTAAAATACTGTATGTTCTCTCTGTTCTCTCAATATTAACTTAGCTTCTGTTTATTTAAACTGTTACTATAAACTTATTAATAAGATATCTTAATGAATTTTTGCATATAACATCTAGACCACCCATGGAGGTTGGGTCCCTTTTTGAGTCTTGGTCCTCCCAAGGTTTCATCCTTATAATGTGTAGAGAGTTGTTCTTTGCCACTGTCGCCCTAGGCTTGCTCAGTTTGAGCTTTGGGCTTAGATAATAGAAGATCATAGAATTGTATAAAGCTACTTTGAGACAATGCTCTATAGAAATAAATCTGACTTTGACTTTGACTTGGCTACTAGGCCCTTAACCTTCAGCTGCTCAGCTCAGCTCGGCTGTAAGCTATTCTGGATAAGGGTGTCTATAAAATGCTACAATAGACGTCGCAAAGCCGCTTAAAGAGCCGTATCTAGACTGCGTACGAGCAGCCAGAGGCCTCAGCAGAAAGAAAAACCCTGTGATGCATTAGGACGAAAGCTCGAGAGGAACCAAGCTGAATGTCTGTCGGTCTGCCCGGCAGTGTGACCTCTCCTTCAACAGCCCTGCAGCAGCTGTGACAGGACCAGCTGGCAGCTGCCTAACTGAGAAACTGAATCCTCCTCCTGATCTGCTTCCTTTGCTCTCTTTCTGTCAGTACAAGCACTATTATTTAGTGAGGCCAGCAGGTTTCATTTCTTAACTCCCTACGTGTTGGACGGACCCTAAACCGTGGGTTTCATAGGAGTGGGAGTCTCGGGTGCCCCTCAGATTTTTACGCGATTCCGTCTGGGTGTCCTGCTGTATCAAATCTGGGCAGAGCGCTCGCAGAACATGCGTCTCTGGGTGCAGATGCTATATGGTGCTACCAGTGAGTCATCTGTGCTGCCACTAGCTGCCACTTCCTCCTCCTCTACCTCTCGGTCTTGCACCTCTGCTGTGGACAGATCACACCCCAAAGATCTGTGTTGGTGGATGGCCTACACTGTTTAACATCGATGCCGGTGTACTACATGATCGAGCCAACTCTAGTGTAAACAGTGTAAGCTGGGCCTTTAATAGAAATAGGTATTTAATAGTAAAGTAACTCAAGCTGACTGAGGCTCTGCAGCAACCAAACTGCATATCTACAGCAATACATAGCACCTTGGCTTAAAGCTCATAAAATGTACATTGATAAAAGGAATCAATGTGGAGTTTAACAGTGTGACTCCCTACTTGGTGTAGGAAATAGTCATATAAATAAATTATAATAGGAAATAAAAGTTTGTATTTTAACTCTGGATGTTGCGACTTACAATTGGTACAGTCTTACAATCCAAGCAATTGTGGGTTAAGGGTCTTGCTCAAGGACCCAACAGTGGCAGCTTTTTGACTGAGGTGGGATTTGAACCCTGGACCTTCTGGTTCATAGTCCTGCACCTTAACCACTAGGCCACCACAGTCCCTGTTGGCTTATACCTGGCTCTATTCTCTCACTGGCTCAAGCCTTGTGTCATTGGCCACACAAATATTCATCACTGCAAATTTGTTCAAATTGTACTTTATTAAAGCCTTGATAAAAGCCTTTTACCAGTTCGTGCAAGGGTACAAGTACAAGCAAAGATGCTGAATTGGAACTCACCCCACAGGTAGCAGCGTACACCTACCAAGACAGTATGTCATACAAACATTGAGTGCTCAAACGCACTCACGATTTCTACTTTGCAACCAGCCAATGAACTCATAGAAATATGTGACATAAACTTCAAACTTTAATATTAAATAATCGAAATATTCATTTTCTCGTGTATATTCTGCGTTTCAGAGTGCCCCCAAACTGTTTGATAACAATTTTACTGCCTTTATTTCTGTGGCGGGTTGCCAGATCCAGAGACAAAAAAAGACAAAACAATAGTCAATGGAACAAGAGGACAAATAAAGCCATGTCTTTAGAAATACACTGACCTGGCAACCTGCTGGGAACGCTCATGCACAATTTAAGACATGCACTGTGAGCTTTTGTCAACTAATAAAAATCCCACCTCTGCCAAAACTGCCACTGTTTGGTGCCTGAGCAAGACCCTTAACCCACAGTTGCTGGGATTGTATCAATTGTAAGTGGCTCTGGATATTGTATGTGGGACTGTGGCATAGTGGATAAGGTACTGGACTATGGACCAGAAGGACCAGGGTTCAAAACCCTGAGCAATAGCAATGATTGTAAAACTGTATCAGTTGTAAGTCACCCTTAAGTCATTTAGAGTCTGCTAAATGACATAGATGTAAACGTAAGAAGATACACAGACATAAAACAGATCACAAACACAGAAAAACCCAAAAATAAACAGACCATTGAGCTGCGTCCTAAACGTTGGGACCGAGAAACAAACACGGAGCGGCTGAGCATTCAGTTTAAAGCTCCTTACACACATAAACTGAATTCTGAATTGGTGTTACTCAAAGCACTGTGCTGTTCATGTCTGTTGCATCACAAGTGTAGCTAAATGTAACCAGAACAAAATCGGTTACATGAGACTGATCGGCCAATCATCGGTCACAACCGATCACGCTGAAAACCGTCCGATTCTGTTCATCCATCTAGAGTTCTAACTCGGCTGACGTGTTTAGAGACTTTTTTGTAAGTTCTTTGTGTCTGTGTGTAAGACTTTTCTCTACTTATTGGTACCAAGCTGTAAATGGTGTTTGTAAGTGTATATACCTGTCCTATTGTAAGTAGTACTGCTTTGCTTGTGTATTCTCTCTAATCTATAACTGTATAAACTTGTGTCGAGTCTCTGGTTTATCTTTCTGATATTCCGTGTTGTTCCTAATACTGTCTATCGATGTGTTTTTGGCTTCTGTCAAACAAATTTATCAGAGGTTTCAATCACTTGTGTTTTCAGCGGTATCTCTGAAACATTTACACATCGTTTTCTCATGAAAATACTCTTTATATTTACATCACAGTAGCATAAAAAGTCAATGTGACTATGGAAATGTCCGGTCAATGTCCATTTTGTTCAAGACCTTTTTGACAGAACGTAATGCGGTTGTTTCAGAGCACATACCTGTTTTAGAATCTCTGTTTTATATCTTTTCTTTAATCTTTTTCCATTTCAATCTACGTAAAACATCTTCAGTTGCCATTCTGTATGAAATCTGAACTATTCTGTGGTATCGACTTCTGTTCTTGAGCTTAGCCACACTGTTGTTGGTGGAGTTTTACAGCAGGTGATTCAAAAATGGACTTTTTGCTCCTTAGGTTCCTGTTCCTCATGTAACAGAACCGTATGCCTTTGTTATTGTTTGCAAGTCAGCCCCTTCTTTATCACTTGTCTATTTCCTAGGTTTGTCTCATCCTGTATGTTGTGAATTGCCGTGCACGTTTGCAGTAATTCCTTATTGTTTGTTCATAGACTGATATAATTTCTTGCGCTGGCATTAACACTGATTGATTACTGGTTATGGAGCACTCTTGTTGCCCTCTCTGCCTGTCCTTTGATCCCCATCATGTACACTGTCAATTATGGAAAGTCCCTAACAAACTAAAAACTGAGCAACTGCACCCTGCAGTCAGTCCTCACACATGAAAGATACCAGCACCGGCACAAACAGAAGACCAAAATAGCATCTTCCTCGCTCTAAGCGAAGCTTCAAAGTCTGACGCATTTCTTAGAACCCAGTTTTGTGATGGTACACTGTTTACGTCACCCCACATTAATCTAACATCTGAGTCCTTCTGAAGTTCTGAGTTGGTGCATATTCTTACGCTGTCATCTTGCTGTCAAGCGAAACCTAATAAGACATGAAACGTTAAGTGAATAAAGAGTACAGTAGGCTGTGAAATACTGTGGAACATGATGTGGTCATAAGTGGACGGGGCTGTGGAGGATGATGCGGGCCAAAAGTGTTAAAAAATGCCATGTCGTTGTGACATTTGGTTTTGGTTTCAGCTCAGTGTGTTCAATTGAGTTGGTTTCACTCATTGGATCATCATTAGGCTCATCATTCATTACTTGTTCTCTAACATAGCAGAGAGATTCATTTGGCACGTTTGTGCTTTTTTAAGTATTGTAGGATTGATGCTAATTGCTGCGTCTTTCTAGGTGCTTCTTCAAGGATGATGTACCAGATTGTAGCTTGCATAAGGCACTACTTAATGTGTACAAGCAGCGTAAACACAGACTAGATCATTCTTATTATGTACGTCTGTATGCTATTTTGAACTGCAGAGCAGCTTTTACCACTTCCCTGTCAAGTGCAGAGTGTTTAAACCCCTTTTAGTGTCCCCACAGCTGTTCACTAAACGTACAGAAATGCAACCGAACAAGGCAGCAGCTTTATGCCATAAATAATTGCAGCAGTAAAGAGGAACATTGGCTGTAACACACTTTCTCTAAATTAAGCTCCAGCTCTGCCCTGACCGGACAAAAAGATATCTAAACCACAACTGTTTTACAAAACTCCTAAATCTTAAAGTAGCCTTTTGAGAAGAACAGAGGCCTGGGGCTTGTGGGTGATGTAGTGTTATATCTGAGTGTTGTGGGAGTTGTCACGTTAGCTCATTGTGCCACCCACTATGGCACTTGGTTAACCTGCTGCCTACCTCCGGATCACTTCATAGTACACTCATTGTATTCAAACGGCCTCTGAGCTGGTGGGAAGGTAGAGCAGGAGGAGGAAGAGTAGGAGAAAACAGATCTACAGCTATTGAATGCATTGTGTCCTCTACAGCAGGGCTTCTCAACCTTTCTGTACACTTGCCTCACTCAGTTTGTCTATTTTAAACTTCCCCCTTCACTCCTGCAACCCACACAAACTCGCCCAAGCATATTTGAGACAATAGCAGTTAGTTACTTTAACAAACTCAATTAATATAACTGTAGTCACACTGGTTTACAGCTACACCTGCCCATCTTTCTCAGCCCTGGTCCACAACTCCACCCTACCTTAATGGACACCTTTGCCCACTCTTGATCCCCACCTATAGGGCTAATGTGTTTAAGGTTGGCCACTTCTTTATAGATATTATTTCCCAACTCTGATCTACAACACCACCTGCATTTTAAGTATAATTTTGACACACCTCGATCTTCAATCATGCCACCCCTTTGTGGATAATATTGCCCACCTCCATCCTCTACTATAGCAGTGTTTTGTGGATAACTTTGCATATGCAGATCTACAGCTAAACCAGAACTTTGGATAACTTTGCCCACCCCAAGCTACAAGTAAAGCTGTGCTTTGAGTATAACTTTGCCCACCTGGTTCTACAGCAATACCAACACTTTGCAGATGACATTTCCATTCCCTGACAACTACTGGTCCTTTGAGAACACTCAAACTTATAGGTTTATATATGACCAAACTCATTTGATCCATTAGTTCATAGTGTAGTTTTTGGGATGTGGGGTGTCCTCCTAAAATGTCTTAATAATTCCTGCTCACAGCATCTTTGTGACTTCATTTATTACAGTGTGATGTGTCATGTCCTGGCTCTTAGATGTGTCCTAAATTATTAATGAATGAAGTTTTATATCATGTTTTGTTTAAAACAATTAAGGTTGGGTACGGTGGGGGGTGGAAGACCGAGTTGTCGGTTTGCTTGCTAGTAAACGCTCAGCTCTTGCGGGCAAGGGAGAATGGACGCTAGCCTCCCTGCCATGGAGTGAGAGCTATAAGAGAGACTGTTAACAAGTCTAACAGATAGAAAGGCAGTGTCTAGATGGGACTGGTGCACTGTGTAAATAAACCTCTTTGGATTGACTTGCACTGGTGTGTGTCTTTGAGCTTGGTTTTTCCGAAACATCTTTATGTCCTCGTGCAGGTTTGAAATTGAGGAATGCAATCATTTAGGATACTAGCTCCAATTTTCAAACATTTAAAAGCAAGGTAAGCTGAAAGTGCTATCTTTAATAATGTGAGACATTGCTGGATTGAATAAATTCTCATTGACAAGAAAATAATTCACCAAAAAAGTTTATTTGACTGAATGAAACTTCTGCAAATGAAGGCAACGGTGGCTGGCTGTCAATGGCAGGACTTGTAATGGGCACTGTGACAACAAATTTCCTTCTGCTAAGCAGAAAGTCAAAGTCTGTCAACTGGGAAAAATATCTTTGAGTGCATTGTAGAGGCATGTCTAGCATCAGCAATGTCTCACCAAGAGGTTCACTACCCAACAGTTGCCTCTGAGAGCCTTTTTATATGGCAGCACTTTCTATGGAAGCACTTTTACCCTTTCTTTGGTACAGTACAGTGTTTGGTAATTCTTTGTGACCTTTTGGTTCTCATATTCTAGTGCCATAGCTCTCTCTTCTGTGTTTTCTTAACGTATTTTAAGATTGATGCTGATGGGGAGCATCACTGCTGTATCTCTGTGTGAGCTCCTTCAAGGAAGATTGAACTTTTTCTTCAATTTAAATACAGATACGTTTCACTAAGCTTAATTAATTAACTTCAAGACAGGCTGACGACTCATGTTACGTTCAGTGTGACTTGTTTCTCAGACCATATGGTTTAGCATCAGATACTGTGAGCTGTAAATTATATTCCACTGACAATAAAGATGAGCGTTTTTAGGCCACTAGAGAAATATTGCTTAGAAGAGTGAAGTATGAAGTAGAGGCGAGTGATTAAAGTGTATAAACTATCATAATGTGACTTGCCGATAGGACTTCTTAGTGTACTGTTTTATTCAATGTGCACTGTGTGTTGGTCCTCTAGTCTTTCATCAGTGTAGATGTTGGCTTGGTAATTAGACGACTGAGCAGTTGTATAGCGTTAGAATATAAAAAGTAAGTGCACCCGTGCAAGCATAACACAATACCATGTGTCAAGTCCAGCAGAGAGTGGAGACGAAGGCAGGGAACTGTGAAACAGTAGGTTTATTAAACAAGTAGGCACACAAACAGAGATGAGACAAAAACACAAATCAACAAGCAATGGATCCAGCAACCAACGGAATGGGATGAGACGAAGTCCATTAAACCAATAGAGAAGATACCGCAACAGAAATGCGCAGTAATACCACAAACTATAACACTATATAAATATCCGTATATAGTACTTAATTTGCTACAGAAGGCTCGTCGAGAACCAAAAACAACGAGTACCGAGCAAATTTTTCCCATAAGGAATAATGTAAATTTAATGAATCGGTTCCACACCCCCAGAAAATCCACACTATATAAGGTATTATATGCATTAATGGAGTCGTATTGTACAGGTTCTCCCTGATTTATGTCTGATTTGGATATGTTCTGATTTGGATATGTTCCAACAAATCCATCATAACTTAAATATATCATGAACTGAGGAGATTAATATAGTCTGTACTGCATCATAGCAAAGCTGATTACACATGAACACTTACATTAACCTACAGTTACCCAAAATCTTTAACACAAAGCTCACTTTTTTAGAGGTTGAAAAATCTCATGTAATTTAGTGAGTAATGTATTGAAAGTGAACAGTAAAAGCAAAACACTTACTCTGTTGGTGAACTCAGGGCTCTAGCTGTTCATACTAACTGTTCCTGTTTTCCTTTCGGTTGGATGTCATTACTAACCATTTTAGGACCCATGGAGACTTTTTTGCACTAAGAATACTGTACTGTAGACGTAAGAATAAAGTAAAACATGATAAACACAGCGGAGATCTGCACTGAGCAAAAGCTATTATGAATCAGAGTCATTGTGTGCTGGATCATGAATTGCGTTTTGGTTTAAGCAAGTGTGCAGAGTACCGAGCAAGCGACGAAACCAAGACAAAATTTTCTAGCCAAAATGTGTTGAGAACCAAATTCGACTAGTTACGAGTTGGTCGAGAACTGAGGTATCACCCTACATGGGATGTGTAAGTGAGATTGATTGTGTACAAAAGAATATCTACATAAGATTTCATCTATTATCCACTAAATTAATTATAAAGTTTATTAATTATTAGTTAAACAATGAAGTTGGCCAGAGCTGCAAAGGAGGACTTCATTTATCTCCATAAACTTTAATATACACCCTTGTCCTACATCCAGTGGAACTTCTGTAAGTGTTTTGCATTCTCTTTAGTAGAAATTCAGTGACTTATACAGCCTTACATTATATCAATTCAAGCAGCTAATGGTTTGGGATTGTTCAAAGGCCAATAAAGGCATCTCAGTTATGCTGGTGCTGGATCCTTCAACCCTCTTGTCATTAGTCCAGTAACTAAACCACTTAGATGCAACTGCATAGTTCGGTCATTCCCAGGTCACGCTGAGTTTCTGATGCATCAGTGTTGTGGATCATGTGTAGGGTTTTCATGCATTGTTTCCCTCATTTTGTTTTTCTTAAGTACTTCCTATGCAGAGCTTTAGAGGCTGAGCTGCTGGCTCATATATCAACCTGATTACCGAAGGAAAGATTCATGTTTCTAAACTGCAGCCTCCTGGGGCTTGTGGCTTCTTCGGAGAGCGTGTGGAGAAAATCTGACGTTGAATGAGTGAGCTGAAGCCAGAGAGAGCTTGATTCATCATCTTACTGTACCTTCAGCAGAGCCCTCAGGACCAGAGCGGAACAGTCAGTGAATAATTGAAGGAGCTCTATAAAGCGTAACTTAATTATTTGTTTATTGCGTCTCCATTTCAACTCTGTACCGATTCATTTTTGTCAAAACATAAAGTAGTTAGTTTCACATTTCCATATGCAATACGCAGACTGGACGAGTTATCACTACAGACGTTACTCCAGTTCACACCGCCTCATTACTGAAGACATTACTCCAGTTCACACTGGCTCATTACTAAAGATGTTACTCCAGTTCACACTCCTTCATTAATGAAGACATTACTCCAGTTCACACTGCATCATATAAAGATGTTACTCCAGTTCACACTGCCTCATTACTAAAGATGTTACTCCAGTTCACACTGCTTCATTATGAAAGATGTTACTCCAGTTCACACTGCCTCATTACTAACGATGTTACTCCAGTTCACACTGCCTCATTACTGAAGATGTTACTCCAGTTCACACTGCCTCATTACTGAGGACGTTACTCCAGTTCACACTGCCTCATTACTGAAGATGTTACTCCAGTTCACACTGCCTCTTTACTGAAGATGTTACTCCAGTTCACACTGCCTCATTACTGAAGATGTTACTCCAGTTCATCCTGCCTCATTACTGAAGATGTTACTCCAGTTCACACTGCCTCATTACTGAGGACGTTACTCCAGTTCACACTGCCTCATTACTGAAGATGTTACTCCAGTTTCACACTGCCTCGGTCCTGAAGAGTTCCTCCAAGTTCACACTGCCTCATTACGAAGATGTTACTCCAGTCATCCTGCCTCATTACTGAAGATGTTACTCCATTATCCTCCTCATTACTGAAGGATGTTACTCAGTTTCACACTGCTCATTACTGAAGATGTTCCTCCAGTTCACATGCCTCTTTACTGAAGATGTTACTCCAGTTCACACTGCTCTTTTACTTGAAGAGTAACTCCAGTTCCAACTGCCTCATTACTGAAGATGTTACTCCAGTTATCCTGCATCATACTGAAGTGTTACTCCAGTTCACACTGCATCATTACTGAGATGTTACTCAGTTCAACCACTGCTCATTACTGAAGTGTTACTCCAGGTCATCCCTGCCTCATTATGAAGAGTTACTCCAGTTCACCACTGCCTCTTTACTGAAGATGTTACTCCAGTTCACACTGCCTCATTACTGAAGATGTTACTTCAGTTCACACTGCCTCATTACTGAAGATGTTACTCCAGTTCATCCTGCCTCATTACTAAAGATGTTACTCCAGTTCACACTGCTTCATTATGAAAGATGTTACTCCAGTTCACACTCCTTCATTAATGAAGATGTTACTCCAGTTCACACTGCCTCATTACTAAAGATGTTACTCCAGTTCACACTCCTTCATAAATGAAGATGTTACTCCAGTTCACACTCCCTCATTACTGAAGACGTTACTCTTGTGAATGAGCAGATGTAGAACAGTATTGTTGCTGTTTAATGGGTGCGTTTAACAGTTTTAGGGGATTTTCTTATAGTCCACTATAATAAGGACAGGGATGTGGAATATAAGTTTGTATTTGCAGATACACTGCATTACAGTGGTACCTCGGTTCCTGACCACCATGGAACTTGTCGAATTCGGTTCTCGATGAGTTTTAACTAGAAAAATTTGCCTTGGTTGTCGTTGTTTGCTCGATACTTAGTGCACTTGCTTAAACTTGTATGAGTCGAGCCGTGCGACTCATTTCAGGCAAAACTCGATTCATGATTCAGTACATAGTGATTCAACAGGGTGAAATGGCTACAATATGCTAAAGCTCACAAAGATTGGAATACAGATCAGTGGAAAAGAGGATTATGAAGTGATTCATCCAAGTTATTTAACAACATTATATATACTGTAGTCCCAGACCTCTTGGGATTAAAAATCAACTTGCTGGTTGGTAGGGGAAATTAAGTTTGGTGGGTATTTTATTGCAGACAGCCCTGTTTGAAGAAGTTGCTCATGCAAACCCTCAATCTGTCCGTCTGATTTATGCTGTTGTATTTATTTTATAGCTGCTCTTAGCATCTCTTGACACTCTGGGTTTAATTCTGTTTGTGTCAGATGATGAATCACCTCCAGGAGTAAAGAAACCAGAACTAGAGCTCTTACAGCGCTGTCACTGGCTGGTACATTACAGCTTGTGTGGCCCATAAACAGAACCATGAACCTGTGTGTGCACATACACACCCACACCGAGTCCGTGCTCTGCTTTAGTTATGTACGTCGTATAACGAGACGAGTGTGACTGTTGTAGAAGAGCCTGTGAATCACAAGAGATCCTGTGCCCCTGAAACTCATCTTGCATTAAATGACTCCTTGACTGTTTTTATATAAAAAAGGTTGCTTTGTGTGCTTTTATCCTGCTACAAAATAGGTTTAATTATAGTGTTTGCTTTGTGTTTACAATGAGCAGGGATAGAAAATGAAAGTACCAGATACCTGACATGATCTGGGGCAATGATGTATGTGTTATAAGTACAAACTACATGCACTACATACTTATTCTACAATAGATCCTTCACTTAAACGTCATTTAAATTCATTTTAACTCAACATCTCTAGGTCAGGGTCATGACAGGGTTCAACGCCTACACAGAATCACATCATGCAGACATAAGCGTGCCCAAGATGGACCATTTACATTTACAGCATTTGGCAGACTTGTAACTTACAACCCAAGCAATTGTGGGTTAAGGGTCTTGCCCAAGGACCCAACAGTGGCAGCTTGGCAGAGGTGGGATTTGAACCCTGAAGCTTCTGGTCCAAAGTGCAGTACGTCCTTAATCGCTAAGTCACTACAGTCCAGACACCACAGGGACTCCAGTCGCAGGTCAGCAGGGGATCGTACCCCAACTGACCTATTCCTCCCTCGGACACTTGACCCGGACGGATGGTGGACTTGAATCTGAGTCACCATAGTCCACCTGTCCTTCATGGTGGAAGTGCATCCCAGGGTTCAAGCCCAGTACCTGACTCTTACCCCTGAGCCACAAAATAACACTCATTTTCTTATCTGCTTAATCCTGGTCAGTGTCATGGGAAATCCGTTGCCTAGCTGGCAGCACAGGGTGCAAGGCAGGAACAACCCTAGAAAGCGTGCCAATTCTTCGTAGGGCACACACACTCACACATTAAGGGCTCCCACAATCCCACAAGGACACACAAATCCCACGGGGAGGACATGCAAACTCCACACAGGTGGAGTCAGAGGTCGGGGTCGAACCAGCGATGCTGGAGCTGTGAGGCAACTGCACTAACCGTTGCATCACTGCGCCGCCCCGCAGGATAAAACTATGACAAATGGGACGTTAATAACATAAAAGCATAATTCAGTGGTTTAAATAAATGACTCTTTATGAAACATGAAAATGTTATAAAATTTGTAATATTTTTGGAAACGTAAATTGTTTTCCGTTGACCATCTACTCTTTGGCAGAACCTGCAGGGATCTCTTTGTCCCTGGACAGTATCCAGTTATTCCATATGTCAGAGCTTCCTTTTTAGGTAGCCTTGCCAGTGCACTTAGTGAATAAGAGTTTTGGTTGTTTGTTTAATTCCCATAATTGACCGTGCACTTTAACCGGGAAGCAGGCTGATTCATTAGATCACTTACAGTGTCTGATAGCGTGTGCTGCTTATTTAGCCTTTTGGCAGAGTGCATCCGTTCATCTGATGCCATCATTTATTAGGTGCTGTGTGCTGTTTGCCAGAATGCTGCCACTATACACATTTAATCACTTTGAACACGTCTATGGGAACTGTGATACTATAGCTCCCTATGGGCTTTAGGGGTATCAGGACACCAATGATCACTTTAGGGTGTCACTTTCTCCAGTAAAATGTCCCTGTGCCCCACTTACATTACGATTTAAAAAGTCAATTTTGTCCTGGATTGCAGAGCAGAACTACAGGACACGCCACGCAAACTCACTACAGACACTACATTTCCCATAATGCCCCAAAATCTCTCCAAAAGCTTGAGCGAGTTTGAGCGGCTAACGCTTTCAGTCAGAGCCAGTTTCATTTGGTTTTTCCCCTGGATTAATGGACAACAGCAAATTTTTTGAAAGAAATTCAGCCACACTGCAGCCAAGGTAATGACAGCTATGTTTAGCTTATGCAATTAATAAAAATTCGTTAGTGTTCATTTCTCACCCATGACAGAGTAACACCCACTTTTAATTTTATACACTGTTGTTTGCACAGAATGACTGATTGGTAAGCAGAGGGGTACAGCTTTTCCCCTCTAAATTCTATGTGTGCCCCAGTATGACAAGTAGTCTAGCAATGCCCCAAAATGAGCTCTGCTGTGAACTAGTGGCTATGAATGGTAACTAAACTTTTTTATTTATCCAAGAATCATATTCACAGCATGACCTTGTATCGTTTGTGCAGCACTGCTTAACTTCCTTTATGTGCAGTTAGAAGTAAAGGACTGTGAAGTTTGAGGAATGAGCAGAAGCTGTAGCTGAGTTAGAGGCTGACACAGAACAAGAGCAGGATTAGAAGCATGAGGTGAGAGAGGCGTGCACATCAGAGAAAACAGTGACTGGAGACTCGCCCTCCAATGACCTGACCTTAGACTTGACTTGTACTCGAGGTTCAAGACTTGTGAACAATCTTTATTTCATATAATTATTATTTTTTTTAACCCTAATGTATTTAATTCGTTTCCGTTTGGTGGTCTGCGTTCCGTTCCCTACCTTGCCATATGCACCGTAACACACGTGCAGCCGCAGATAACCAGTTGCCAAGTCCGCTTATTATAAGCCATTTTGGCCTTAATTTTCTGTATAGGCACTTACAAACACTGGAAGTCGCAGGTTGTGTTTTATGGCCTTGTTTCTAAAGTGTGGTTGCTTATTTTGGCTCCCTGGTCCTGTATCTCTCCACTATACCAGCCTAATAAGATTTACTGCTAAATGCAGTAAATCTAAATGTTGGCCAACTGGCCAGAGTTAAATGAAAAATGTAAAATTACAAGTTACATACAGTGGTGTTTGAATTTTTGTGAACCCTTTAGAATTTTATGTATTTCTGCATAAACATGACCTAAAACATCATCAGATTTTCACACAAGTGCTAAAAGTAGATAAAGAGAACCCAGTTACACAAATGAGACAACATATTATACTTGGTCAGTTATTTATTAAAGAAAATGATCCAATATTACATATTAGTGAGTGGCAAAAGTATGTGAACCTCTAGGATTAGCAGTTAATTTGAAGGTGAAATAACAATCAGGTGTGAGGGGGCACCTGCCAAAGTCTGCTCTTCACAACACATGTTTGTGGAAGTGTTTCATGGCACGAACAAAGGAGATTTCTGAGGACCTCAGAAAAAGAGTTGCTGATGCTCATCAGGCTGGAAAAGGTTTCAAAACCATCTCTAAAGAGTTTGGACTCCACCAATCCACAGTTAGACAGATTGTGTACAAATGGAGGAAATTCCAGACCATTGTTACCCTCCCCAGGAGTGGTCGACCAACAAAGATCACTCCAAGAGCAAGGTGTGTAATAGTTGGCGAGGTCACAAAGGAACCCAGGGTAACTTCTAAGCAACTGAAGGCCTCCCTCACATTGGCTAATGATAATGTTCATGAGTCCACCATCAGAAGAACACTGAACAACAATGGTGTGCATGGCAGGGTTGCAAGGAGAGAAGCCACTGCTCTCCAAAAGAACATTGTCTGCTCGTCTGCAGTTTGCTAAAGATCACATGGACGAGCCAGAAAGGCTATTGGAAGAAATGTTTTGTGGTTGGATGAGACCAAAATGTAGAAACTTTTTGGTTTAAATTAAAAGCGTTATGTTTGGGAAAGGCAAAACACTGCATTCCAGATAAGAACCTTATCCCATCTGTGAACATGGGGGTGCTAGTATCATGGTCTGGGCCTGTTTTGCTTGCATAGCAATGCTTACCAAGAACCAAGCACCACACTAGGAGGCTCTAAATTGCCCCAGTGTGGTGTGTTTGACTAGCATTGTTATAACCCTAATCCTGTCATGATGTGACGTTAACAGATAAAACAGATAAATTCAAGTAGAACCTATATTAGGACTAACACGAGGGAAAATGTACGCCCTTCTGTATGAGATCTGTGGTTTAGCAGATTTAGCTGTAACTGGTCATAAATGAATTGATTAAAACTAACAAGAGTCAAAGAATTAATATTTGAAAATCAGTTTCAGGTTCATGCCTGCTAAAATATTGTTTGTGTGGAAATGTTTTAGTCTGGAAATGACGAAAAGGAAGACAGCATGTTGTAACCTTAAACAATAACAACAATAGTAATCAAAATATTAAAGTAAAAAAAATCTCCTGTATTGGAATCTGTATCGGTATCAACAGCTGTGCACTGGAATTGGATCGGAACTGAAAAATGTGGATCGGCCCCTCACTAAGACCAACCTAACCAGACCTACTTGGTCTACTTGGTCATGCAGGTATGGTTGTTAAAAAATCCCATATGAATGTAGCAGGACACTGAATAGCAGGGTATTACTGTACACACAGAGTTCAGTAGTCATTTCCACACAAGGTTCTAAGGCCACAGCGGCTCCTGTGAATGTGTGGGTACTTCAATAGTGTTTTCAGTGTCAGCTTTGATTTAGGCTGGCAAAAGGAACGTCAGTGTAGCTCCATGATTCAGCAGAGACCAAAGCAGCTGGAGGCTTCTCGCTCTCCCACACCAGCTCGTTCAAAGACTGTGTTTTCTTATCTGGAATACCAACACTTTTGTATTTTCTGCAACCTGATGATTCAAGGCAGTGGTTCTCAATCATTTCATTAGTCGCTCTTTGCTTACTTGCATTCATGGTTAGTAATAATAGTGCTAAAGTAAAGAATTGCGGGCTCCGTCCTCTGGACTGTGGGAATAATAACTTTTGCAGTGTAGTTTGGACTCGTATCTGCCTAAGATGGATGAGAAAAAATGAGACAAGTATTATTAGGACAAGCTCCCATACTTCTGCAATTTAGAGCTATCCATAGTAGATTTGTGGAGCAACTAGAGAGACAAAAAACAGAAATTACAACTCTCTAAATCTCCTGTTTGTGAAGGCCTTAGAATTTTCTTGTTTCTACATAAAATATGACCAAAACCACATCATCAGATTTTCACACAAGTCCTAAAAGTAGATAAACAGAACCCAGTTAAAACAAAATGAGCACAAAATATATATACTTGGTCATTTATTTATTGAGGAAAAAATGATCCAATATTACATATTTAGTAGTGAGTGGAAAAAGTATGTGACCCTCTAGGATTAGCAGTTAATTTGAAGGTGAATGAAATTAGAGTTCAGGTGTTTCAATCAATGGGATTGCCAATCAGGTGTGAGGGGGCACCCTGTTTTATTTTTAAAGAAACAGGGATCTACCAAAAGTCTGCTCTTCACAGCACACGTTTTGTGGAAGTGTATCATGGCAACGAACAAAGGAGATTTTCTGAGGAGCTCAGAAAAAGAGCTGTTGATGCTCATCAGGCTGGAAAAGGTTACAAAACCATCTCTAAAGAGGTTGGACTCCACCAATTCCACAGTCAGACGATTGTGTGTACAACATGGAGGAAATTCAAGGACCATCGTTACCCTCCCCAGGAGTGGTCGACCAACGAAGAATCACTCAAGAGGCAAGGCCTATAATAGTTCACAAAGGACCCCAGGGTAACTTCCTAAGCAAACTGAGGGCCTCTCTCACATTGGCTTCATGTTAATGTTCATGAGTCCCACCATCAGAGGAAGACACTGAACAACAATGGTGTGCATGGCAGGGTTACAAGGAGAAAGCCACTGCTCTCAAAAAAGAACATTGCGCTCGTCTGCAGTTTGCTAAAGATCACGTGGACAAGCCGCCAGAAGGCTACTGGAAGAAATGTTTTGTGGACGGATGAGACCAAAATAGAAAAACTTTTTGGTTTAAAAGAAAATTATGTTTGGAGAAGAAAGGAAAACACTGCCATTCAAGCATAAGAACCTTATCCCATCTGTGAAACTGGTGGTGGTAGTATCATGGTTTGGGGCCTGTTTTGCTGCATCTGGGCCATCATTGATGGAACAATGAATTCTGAATGATATCAGAAAAATTCTAAAGAAAATTGTCAGGACCATCCTGTCCATGAAATGAACTGAATCTCAAGAGAAGGTGGGGTCATTGCAGAAGACAACGACCCTAAGCACACAAGCGTTCTACCAAAGAATGGTTACAGAAGAACTAAAGTTCATGTTTTGGAATGACCAAGTCAAAGTCCTGACCTTAATGTCCAATGGACATGTTGTGGAAGGACCTGACGTGAGCAGCTAAGTGAGGGGAAACCCACCAAAACATCCCAGAGCTGAAGTGTTCTGTACGGAGGATAAGGGCCTAAAAATTCCTCCAAGCCGGTGTGCAGGAACTGATCAACAGCTACAGGAAACGTTTAGCTGCAGTTATTGCTGCACAGGGGGGTCACACCAGATACTGAAAGCAGAGGCGCTCACATACTTTTGCCACTCACTAATATGTAATATTGGATCATTTTCCTCAATAAATAAATGACCAAGTATAAATATTTTTGTCTCATTTGTGTTGTAACTGGGTTCTCTTTATTACTTTTAGGACTTGTGTGAAAATCTGATGATGTTTTAGGTCATATTTAGGCAGAAATATAAATTATTCTAAAAGAGTTTCACAAAACTTTCAAGCACCACTGTATATTGCAACAATTCTTCATTTGTCATTCATGGTCAAGACGAAAACTTAGCATCCGAATGGGGAAGAGAGGTGATTTAAGTGACTTTGAATGTGGCATGGTTTATTTGGCATGGCTATTTCAGAAACTCCTGACCTACTGAGGGTTTTATGCACAGCGCCATCTCTAGGGTTTACAGAGAATGATCTGAGAAAAAAGTTCTCTGGGTGAAAATGCCTTGTTGATGCCAGAGGTCAGAGGAGAATACAGACTTGTTTGATCTGATACAAAGGTAACAGCAACTCAAATAACCGCTCATTACAACCGAGGCATGCAGGAGAGCATCTCTGAATGAACAACACATGGAACCTTGAAGCAGATGGGCTACATCAGCTCCTGTCAGCTACGAACTGAGGCTGGACAGAAGTATTTATCTTAAACAAGATCATTATACTTTTGTTGCTGCTACCATGTACAATAATATTCATACAGACTCCGCCCCCAAGTGAGAACACCCACAAGAGGTGAACTTCAAGGGGCTTCATGTTACTGTGACAGTGTCATTGCTGTCCCCTTTGCATGCTTCCACGTTGGAGAATGCTGTGATATATTCAGCCAGCTAGTGTTTAATGTGAGACACCTGTAGAGCCAGTCTTGTGACACGCCATTGAACTCTCAGATGTTCCTTAAAGGAGCCGCTTGGATGTTACCTAGCAACCGAGGCTCACTGCATGGGAAAACTCTCAGCGTTATCAATTAAGGTACGAGAGACTAAGAGGATGACAGACATAAAGAGAGAGAGAGGGGATGGAGCTGTGAATCAGCATACTGGAGGATTTGGGCAGGTGGGAGAGTGCAAAATTCTGGGCCTTGTGCATTTGAGGGCCTTCCATTAAAAAGGGAGGTGGTATAAATATATCACCTTTGTCTCATATTACCTCAGTTTCTGGCAGCCCAAAAGATGGCGAAAACTCTCTAGAGTTTTTTATATAAGCATAAACCATTTTTAGCTTTGTTTTTGACACCTTGCGTTTCTTGACGTATTGGGTTAAACTGTAACAACAGGGACTGAAAGAGCACTGACTGAAACATCACCAAACACATGACACGTTGCTCTCGGATTGTGTCTGGACACCACTGAGGCTCAACTCAGGTTTTCTTAGGTGATGGGCTGGTGTGTAATTAGGCTTGGAGTGATCCAAGATATGTTGTTTTTGCATATTTTACTTGAAGGATAAGAGCCATGCTCACCTGGATTTTGGCGAAGCATGGGATTGTGTAAACTTAAAGACCTTATTGATTTGTAGCCCAGAACATTAACCACAAAGTTAGAAGGTAGTTTACATAAGTAATTAAGAAAAAACATGAAACTATAATAATATCCATTTTTGGGCAGCCTGAATAGTGAGAACCTGCTCTTGACCAGGCCCCGTGGTAAAATCTAGTCAAAAGAAGTTTGCATGGACTTGAGTTCAACAGATAATGGGAGGTAACCTTTTGGATTACATCAACTCAAGCAGTAAATCAGGCTTCAACTTGCAACCAGCCAATAATTCTCGCAGAAATATGTGACATAAACTTCAAAATGTCATATTAAATAATCAAATTATTAATTTTCTCGTGTGTATACAGTGGGGGCAAAAAAGTATTTAGTCAGCCACTGATTGTGCAAGTTCTCCTACTTAGAAAGATGAGCAGAGGTCTGTAATTTTATTTTATCATAGGTACACTTCAACTATGAGAGACAAAATGAGAAAAAAACCCCGGAAATCACATTGTAGGATTTTTAAAGAATTTAATTTGGAAATCATGGTGGAAAATAAGTATTTGGTCACCCACAACAAAGCAAGATTTCTGGCTCTCACAGAACTGTAACTTCGTCTTTAAGAAGCTCTTCTGTCCTCCACTCGTTACCTGTATTAATGGCACTGTTGACCTCGTTATCTGTATAAAAGACACCTGTCCACAGCCTCAAACAGGTCAGACTCCAAACTCAACCACGGCCAAGACCAAAGAGCTGTCGAAGGGCACCAGGAAAAAAATAGTAGACCTGCAGGCAGGCTGGAAAGAGTGAATCTACAATAGGCAATCAGGTTGCGTGTGAATAAATCAACTGTGGGAGTAATGTTAAGAAAATGGAAGAGATTACAAGACCACTGAATAATCTCCCCTTGATCTGGGGGCCCCACGGGCAAGATCTATCCCCAGTTGCAAGATCTGTTTTGGGGCTGTCGCTGGGCAACACGGACCTTTAAACTACTTCGGTTTTTAAAGTCCGTGTTGCCCAGCGACAGCCCCAAAACATTCACTGCTCTATAGGAGATCTGCATGGAGGAATGGGCCAAAATACCAGCTACAGTGGTGTGCCAACCTGGTTGAAGACTTACAGGAAACCATTTGACCTCTGTCATTGCCAACAAAGGTTATGTTACAAAAGTATTGAGTTGAACTTTTGTTATTGACCAAAATACTTATTTTCCACCATAATTTAACAATTAAATTCTTTGTAAAAATCCATACAATGTGATTTCCTGGATTTTTTTCCTCATTTTGTCTCTCATAGTTGAAGTGTAGCTTATGATGAAAATCACAGACCTCTTCTCTTTTCTAAGTAGGAGAACTTAACAATCAGTGGCTGGCTAAATACTTTCTTGCCCCACTGTACTGCGTTTCTCCCCAAAATGTTCAATTTAAATTTTTTTCTCAATTTTAATTATATTACCTGCCTTGTTTTTACAGTAGCATGAGGCTTCAAAGTCCACTAGCACAACCCCTCGGTGCATAAAACTCTAAAATGGTAACAGCTCCAGTAATGTGTGTGGTTTTATGACAAGACGCCACATAAATCACCAGAGAGAATTAGAATAACTTGCATTTGAATATGACTTCACAGCTTGTAGCTCGTATTGCTGTTTTGCGTGCGTCGCATCATGGCGCGTTCCCTTAGCTGCCAAGGAAGCATTCAATTCGGCCAAAGTAAGTTATCTCAGTAGTCAGCATTTTTAAGGTCTCTAAGAATTGGGACAGCCTTCTTGTCAGGAGCATGCGTAATATGATGTAAAATACTGTCCATGTAGGAAGCTCACTAGGTTTTGAGACAGACCCTTAGACTTGGGAGCCTCCAAATTGAGAGGTTCCTGGACCAATGGCACTAGGAACCTGACACAACTGGTTTCCCCAGTTTCCACTTCAGCGTGAGTCTAGTCTGTGCACCCGATGGGAAGGTGGTTCGCTCACACTACAGTATATGTGTCCTGAAATGACCTGTGTATTTTTATTCCTGAGAACCGTTTTGGATGAATGCAGTCTCTGCTGCATCACACGTTTCAGGACGTACAGAAAGCAGATGGTGGGAAGAACTCGCAGCACATGATGGCTATTTTAAATCCTGCCCTTGCTGCGCTGTTTGCTGGTGACTGATGAAGATAGAATAGAGTTGAGATCCTTTGTCGAAGACAGATGAGTGGAGGCGATCTCATTTAGGCCCCTCCGTCGATTGCATGGAGATTGCCTCGCTCATTAGTCGAATACAGGTAAACACACTGGTTCTGTAACACACGGGTGCTCCGGCACGCCACACTCCGCTTTGTAGCAGTTAGATGAGGAGGATAATGAAGAAACCGATGAGCAGAAGCAAGAACACATTAATCAGTACGGTTAAGGTGAAACCTTCTCTTAAATTCTTTATCTTACAATCCTTAGATATGACTTAAGAGATTCTTGTGCTGGTAATTCAGGACGCAGACTTTGCAGCTAGATATTTGGCGTCTAATCGTTGCTTTTATACCTTTTGAATCCTTTTGAATAAAAAGTTGTCTGATCTTACATGAATACATGATTTATCATTACAGAGAATTACACACCAATTAACATAACGAGCACCTTCCTGGTCCACCACGTGATCACATGATGCACCTGTGATATGTGTTAGGCATGAACGCCCGGGCTTTCCCTGCAGAACATTACCAAGAGCATCACACTGCATTATTATTATTTTTATTAACTGATCAAGTGCACTGTCTCTCACATTGTAGTAGGTTGCCAGATTTGGGTTTTTTTGAGCCAGTTTGCTTCTTTTGGACTTGTTTCCATAGATGTGGTTGCATGTTTCTCTCAGGGGACGTGGCAACCCTGGTTCGTGTGTGTGTGTGTGTGTGTGTGTGTGTTGACTTCAGCTCTATTAACCCTTTAGGAATATTAACTAAATCAAAGCTTGACTAAGCAGCTGTAGGAATTTCTCAATACGCTCACATCATTGCAGTCACACCTATAACAGCTCATTACTGTCCATGCTCCACTTCTGATATGTATCAGCATTATGCTTCATTGAATTTACCAGGGTACGATCATAAATCAAACTCGGCTGCACCATATTCACTCACGGCGCCCCTGTTCCACTGTAAGCATGTGTTGCGCTCTTAATGGAGCGTGTCTGTTTTCAGCCTGAAGAGACTCACCGTCTGTTCGATGGTTTATTTGGATGTGTGTGTTTCAAATACTGATTTTTCTATTAATAAAACACTCCTGTAAATGGTCATGATGCTTCTAGTCTGTAAGGAAACAGTAGATATGCCTTGTCTTGGTTTCTCAATTAGCTGTACTGAAAAGCATCTGTATGTTGTGTTTTGGACACTGGTTTGGTGACATGACTGCTCTCCAGCTTAGTACCAGGCCAGCACTAACTTGCATGAACCCGTTTGGACCAGTTGTGCTTGTATAAGTCATGCTGTTGCACTCACTTTGATAGCTAAAGACATATTAAGTACTGATGCAGAGTTCCAGATCACTGACCGTTCAGCTAGTGTTTGCTAACTAGGGGAGGGCCAAATGCTACAGAAACACACACACACACACACACTCATACACACCTCAGGCTGTAATCCAGATGGGTTCAGTAAGGAAATCTGCTCTGCCTTCATCTTTGTAAATACACCACCATTTATCATACGCTCAGCACAAGCCAGAAAATTGGCAAACAATGAATTACTTTCTAGTCTCGAGCAGCTACAAATGACAACTATTTTCTGTACAAGAAATAAATAAACAAGTCACGTAGTAGTCTTCGTGAAGGTATTACAGAAAGAAAGTAATCACAAATATTATTCAACGCAACAAGAAAAAAATGTACAGTGGTGCTCAAGGGTTTGTGAACCCTTTAGAATTTTCTTTATTTCTGCATAAATATGAGCTAAAACATCATCAGATTTTCACACAAGGGATGTGTAACCAATTGCTGAGCACGTGTCAGTTAATTTGTACTGTTAAAAGCTGATTTATCTGCTGTATGTGGTGTACTTGTTTAGTTTTGAACTACATGAAGTATCCTGGTGTGGCCACTTGAGGGCATACAGGCCTGACAGGTTGTTTTTCTTTATTTATTTATCTATTACCTCAGCCTTTCATGTTTCCCACCATGTACCGGATCCATAACCCATATCTTTATCAAAGCCATGCGATCAGGAGCATGTACCAGACATCAGATGCGATTCTAACTCTAAAGCATGAGGGTTATATTTCCCTCCATATTTATTAGAGATACTGGTGGCAGGTCCTCACTGTAACTGGTTCTGGCTGTGTTGGTTGTGCATCGGTGCTGTTACTGTTTGTTGCAGGTTTACATGCCTCACGAGAAGAATAAAACGATGAGGTGATGCTGTGGTTTCTGTGTACCCTTTAGTACCGTGTCTTGTATAAAGAGAGGCTCCTGATTCTGCTCTTCTCTTGTTCGCCCTCTTGTGGCCGAATTGCAGTAGAGCAGAATATTATATATTATTAATTGATTCACTTGACCAGCTGTTCGTCAGTGACACAAAAGTGCTCTAGGAGTCTTCCAGCAAATTTCCCATTAGAATCTGCACGGACTGGCCAGAAAAGAAACATATTTATGATAATAACAATTCTCTAACTGATGCAGTGAGGAAAAAGTGTTACTGTGTTTCATAAGGTTCAATTATTGACCTGCAACAAGCAAAGAAAAGATGCTGGAATTGAGTTAACAACTGACCAACACATTATTAAAACATGGAAGGTTAGTGGTGAAGCTCAACTTCACACAGAATGAGTGTGGTCAGGGCTCACTTAAATGCTTGGTTAAAAATGGACAGTAGAACTCACGACTATGTTTAATAGTGAAAGTAAAAGCATTTTCACATGCACAATATGACGAAAACTCACAGGACTGGGACTTGAGTGCTAAAAGCTATTTGGGATTTTACCTAACTATCATAAAAGTAGACTATACTTGTTTTTATGACGTTTTGGGGGACGTCCCTAAAAAGGTTGTGCTTTAAAGCCCTGAGCTGTGCTGCTGTGAAGGTTGTATCAGTTCCAGGGGTGTAACGATACCCTCTGCTCACAAGCCGATTCGATTCACGATACTGAGTTCACAATCTGATTTCTGTGTGATTTCTTTTATTTCTGAAGTGTAAACATTGCAGAACAATGCACATTTTCTTGAATAAGTTTTTAAACAAAAAACTTTGCCCTACAGTTAAAATAAATGACTAGAAACAGAAGTTAAAGCTTGTAAACAAAATGCCCTTTTGTAGCATCGCCATATCTTATAAAGCATATAGAGTAAAAACATTCCATTTTTGTTTCTGAAGGAAACCAATTCAAAGTAAGGTGAACTTTTCTAGTATAAAACTGTAAACAAAAATAATTTTCAGTCTGCTGCAAGTAAAAGATCAGGAGTTTTAAATGTATGTGAGGATGATGTGCCCCCTGGTGTTCAAAAGGGCAACTGCATTAGATGGCGTAGCATAAAAAGTCCTCGATTTATGATGAGTTTTAAAGGTTTAATTTATTGTAAATCGAGGAGTTTAGTATTTATATTGGATATATCGTAGCACAGCCTATATTAAACATGTTTGAATCACGACCAGACCACTGGCTTTCCTCACTACATTTCCCAGTGCTCATCACTCTGGCCATGTGACTCCCTATGTCATGCACTGCCAAGTTCCTCACCTAGTGCAGGAGAGTATCATACTGCATATCGTATCGCTTACCTGGGGAAAAATCCAAATGAAAAATTCCGAGTACAGTTCGTACTGAATGTGCACTTGTGTTTATTATCGGATTTTCATCGTACAGTTGAAATATCGTAAGGCAGGCAATCATAAGATGAGGAGTACCTGTAATCAGTAATGAGTTGCAAGTCACTCTGGGTAAGGCTGTTTGCTAAATGTGGTAAAAGACATTTAGAATGCAGATTTCAGTATTACCATAAACTGTTTTTCAGCCCCCTTTATAAGCCCCAGGGCACAAAATGGCGTAGTGGTTACCTGATGCTTTAATCCCAGACTATAATAGCTGAACATCGGTAGCTCTGAGCTGCTGATTATGTTCGCTAAAGCCGTTGATTGAAACCCTGCACTGAATTTCTGTGATGGTCCTGTAGCAGCGCTTCATCTGGTCCAGCTTCACTATGCACTTTAAATCGAGCGAGCTCTCGATCTGCAAATGCTGTTTCCTTACAGCATAAACTCTATTGTTGGAAACTTTGGAAGAGACCTACACAATGTGTGTGTGTGTGTGTGTGTTAAATACTATGCCTGAATGTGCTGCGTTGGAGCTGATTTATTTTTCTATTCATTGCACCACAACAATGGAAATCGTGAGTGGTGTTGAAAGGCCTGTGTTTAACCCCGCTTTCAATATGAATGGAGGAGCCTAAAATAACTGTGTAACAATAGGGCAGTTCCTCTCAATAGCTGTATTTCACTCTGTCTCTGCCTGTCCTGCTTCAGCTGTCAGAAGCTTCCAAACTTTATATTTTTCTCCTAGGCACTGAGAGAGGGTTCTGCTCTCTAACATCTGCCGCAGAGCATCGGAACTCTTCCATTTCCCAGTTTTATTCTCTCAAGGCTCTTGTTCACACCATCATCTACACAATACCGATCGATTTCCTTCATATCCATATGGGGACTGGTGGTGCAGCAGTTAAGCAGAAGCTTCAGGGTCAATCCACAGCTGCGCCCTTGTACAAGGACCTGAACCCATAATGGCTGTTCTATCAATGGTATCATCACTGTATGTAATTATGTATTAAATATATATATAACAAAAAAAATCTGAAAAACAGCTTCTATAGGCTACAGTGGTAAGTATTTAGCATGCCCTTTTCTTACACGTGAGCAATAGCAGCATCTGGCAGCTTCATTGGGCTGCCATGTTGACCCTTCTACAGTCTTTTTAGAAGGGTAGCAGCCAAGAAACCACTTTTTCAGAAGGGAAACAGGGTGACAAGCCTAGTATATGCTAAAGCTCACAAAGTTTGGACTGATGATGTTTTAGGTCATGTTTATGCAGAAATATAGAAAATTCTAAAGGGTTCACAAACTGTAAAAAGCACTACTGTAGGCAAGACTTGCAATAACTCTGTTGTTTGAATTCATTAAACTCATTTGGATACTATAATTCACACCTGTCCTAACTCTGGATTATATCAGTATCTGTACAGTACATGTGCATTCTGCTGGCCTGACCTGGATGCTTGCTGACCTACATCATCTTCTTCTTGCTAATAAATGAGATCTGGTTCTAGCTTCTGTCTCTGCTCAGACCCTCAACAAAAGGTCTCAGAGATGAAACTGCATAATGTGAAGTGTTGACATCTGTACTGGTTGAACCACGTAGGAGTTTCTGCTCATGTGTTTACAGATTTTGTAAGATTTTGTCTTTTATAAAATTATTCAAAATCCATTCTTCAGCTTTGCTCTAAATGTTTCCCAATCGATGAGTGCCTTACTGGTGAAGCTCGGCTTGGCCTATGATTTAGCTCTTGTTTGTTTCAGGGTCTTTTCTTGCCAGTAATGGAAATACAGATCAATAAAGTTCAGATTAGGTGATTGATTTTGCAAGTCGAGAACTTTTAACTTTTTTGGGGGATCTAAAAAAGTCAATTACGCCTTCAGTTACATGTTTTGAGTCGAGGGCTGGTGAAAATAAAAGTTGGCGTCTTAAAAAAACCCATATATTTTGGAATTGACTAGTATTCATGATCCAGAGCCCCCCGGTTCGATTCTGACCTCGGACTTTGCCTGTGTGGAGTTTGCCTGTTCTCAAAGATCCCAATGACATGCTTCAGGTTAATTGGTTACTCTACATTGGCCCAGTCTGGGTAGGGGGCCAGCGTCATGTGTTGCGTCACACAGGTTGGAATTTACTCAAAAGAGAGGACATGGGTTTGCTTGTTCCCCCTGTGGGCACTCCATAAATCTGTGTCAAATCTGATGATTCATGTTATCCAGCATGATTGATCAATATTCCAAAGAGCATCTTGTGATAATACTGAATGCTTGGGATCATTTTGGAAGTGTTTTTGGTCTTTATCCAGCTGCGGACTAAATCGTCCTCCCAAGGTTTCTTCCTTAAGATGTTTAGGGAGTTTTACCTTGCCACTGTCACCCTAGGCTTGCTCAGCTTGGGATTTGGCCTTAGATATTAGAAGATAATCAAAAAACTGTAAAGCTGGTTTGAGACGATGCTCCATTGTAGAAAGTATAGAAATAACTCTGATTTGACTTCTTCAGGCACTGAAGACTAGGCTTAAGGGTCTGTTCAAGCGCCCAACTGTTGCAGTTTGTCTGTGCAGGAACATCAAGTACCCTAACCCTGTCTTGTCCCTTAAATTAATTATACATATACTCCACATTCACTTTTCCAGGAGAAACATACAAACTGAGGGAAGACAATGTAGACCAACAAGGGTACATTTTAGTAGCTGTACTGCACAGCTTGGAACCGTTATCAGTTCTGCTTAGATCTTAGAGGTGTTCTTTAGGTGATGATTGTGCTTTTCAAATGCACCAGGCTAGTGCAAAGCAAACCATAATCATATTATACTGTCTCTCTCTCTCGCTCGCTCCTCCTCAAAATCTCAGTGTGACAGGGTGCAGGTAGGGGCTGATCAAAGCTTGCTAAGGGTTAATGGGGTCAGCGTTAATCAGTCCTGTCCTCATTTTCTCATTAGCTTGTAATAAGCATGTGAGACAGCCATGCGTCCACAGAGCTTCTGCTTATTTCCATCACACTCTCTTATTCTGGAAGCATGATTTAGGCGGCCGAAGTAGGTTTCCCTTTGGACCATGTTCACAGAGGCAAATTATTGTGCGCCTTTAAGGAATTGTTTGAAAAGAACCTTTAAGGAAACACTCTTAAATAAAAACTAAACTTTTAATTAACCATTAATGAAGCAGTTAAATTCGGAAAGTGAATCTGGGAATGTGCCCAGCCTTTTTCATGTTTCAAAGAAAGAATAAATCACTAAGTGAGAGTCATGGTGTTGTGTTTTTCCTGAAGGGAGTGATATGTAACCATAGAACAGTTCAGGCTTCGGACGCTGTGTAGGTGGTAGCGTTCCACTTGTGTTTTCAGCAGTATCACTGATGTATTTAGGTATTGTCTCCATGCAGTTTTCTTGTGAAAATACCTTATATTTACGTTACCATAGCATAAAAAGATTGTGACTATGGTAATTCGGTCAGAGACCGGTTTTATGGAATGTAATGCGGTCATTATGTGGCACACATCTGTATAATCATTGTGTAAACTACAGTTGTTTATAGTTTTAGCTTTAATATAAAGGTACTCCCCGATTTATGATGGGGATACGTACTGACAAATCTCTCATAAGTTGAATTTATCATAAATCAAGGAGTTTAATATACGTTGTATATAGTGGTGTGAAATAGTATTTGCCCCCTTCCTGATATCCTTTTTTTTTTTTTAAGTGTTTCGGAACATCAAACCAATTTAAATATTAGTCAAAGACAACACAAGTAAACACAAAATGCAGTTTTTAAATGCAGGTGTTTAATATTAAGGGAGAAAAAAATCCAACCTACATGGCCCTGTGTGAAAAAGTGATTGCCCCTCTTGTTAAACCATAACTTACCTGTGGTTTATCACACCTGAGCTCACTGCCTCTAGCCACACCCATGCCTGATTATTGCCACACCTGTTCTTAATCAGGACATCACTTAAATAGGACCTGCCTGACAAAGTGAAGCACACCAAAATATCCTTAAGAGCTACACGTCATGCTGAGATCCAAAGAAATTCAGGAACAGTTGAGAAAGGAAGTAACTGAGATCCATCAGTCTGGAAAGGGTTATAAAGCCATTTCTAAAGCTTTGGGACTCCAGCAAACCACAGTGAGAGCCATTATCCACAAATGCCGAAGACATGGAACAGTGGTGAACCTTCCCAGGAGTTGCCGGCCGACAAAAATTACCCCAAGAGCGCAGCCACGACTCATCCAAGAGGTCACAAAAGACCCCACAACAATATCCAAAGAACAGCAGGCCTTACTTGCCTCAGTTAAGGTCGGTGTTCATGCCTCCACCATAAGAAAGAGACTGGGCAAAAATGGCCTGCATGGCAGAGTTCCAATATGAAAACCACTGCTGAGCAAAAAGAACGTTAAAGCTCATCTCAATTTTTCCAGAACACATCCCCAAGACTTTTGGGAAAATATTCTGTCGACTGACGAGACAAAAGTTGAACTCTTTGGAAGGTGTGTGTTCCATTTACATCTGGCGTAAAAGTTGGTGATGGTAGTGTGATGGTCTGAGGCTGTTTTGCTGCTTCAGGACCTGGAAGACCTGCTGTGATAAATGGAGCTATGAATTCTGCTGTCTACCAAAAAATCCTGAAGGAGAATGTCCGGCCATCTGTTCGTGATCTCAAGCTTAAAAAACGAACTTGGGATCTGCAGCAGGACAATGATCCAAACAACACAAGCAAGTCCAGCTCTGAATGGCTGAAGAAAAAACAAAATGAAGACTTTGGAGTGGCCTAGTCAAAGTCCTGAACTGAATCCTATTGAGATGCTATGGCATGACCTTAAAAAGGCCGTTCATGGTGGAAAACCCTCCAATGTGGCTGAATTACAACAATTCTGCAAAGATGAGTGGCCAAAATTATTCCACAATGCTGTAAGAGACTCACTGCAAGTTATGGCAAACACTTGGTTGCAGTTGTTGCTGCTAAGGGTGGCCCAACCAGTTATTAGGTTTAGGGGGCAATCACTTTCTCACCCAGGGCCACGTAGGTTTGGATTTTTTTCTCCCTTAATAATAAACACCATTTCAAAACTGCATTTTGTGTTTACTTGTGTTGACTAATATATCAATTGGTTTGATGTTCCAAAACACTTAAGTGTTACAAACATGCACAAAAATAGGAAATCAGGAAGGGGGCAAACACTTTTTCACACCACTGTATATCATAACGCAGGGTATATATTAAATACGTACAAAATATGACCATGTCCACAGCCATGGAGAGTTTTGTAGTGCACAGTGTACATTAAACACATTTAAGACGCACAATTTGAATCCACATGAACAGCCCACGCTAGCTGGGTCCATATCCACCATCTTTCTCAGGCACCTTTAAATGGGCAAAAGTGGCAGTGATGTGATCCCTCATCCAGCCTTCCCCTCCTTTAGACGCTCCCAGTTGTGACTCAAACACGGCTCTCTGGCGGAGGTGAGCTAGCCAGTCAGACCAGCTGCACCACCCGAGTGCCCCTGCTGCTGTTGTACGGTCTCAGAACTTGTCAACGCCTCCTTTACAAGGGCTCATTTAATGAAATAAGTGTGATCATCAGGCGGGACCAAACAAACAAAGTCAGGGCAGAGTGGGAATGAAAGAATCGTCAGAACGTGAACTGGGGAATAGTTTATCTAGCTCCTGAAAGAGGCAGCCTGACAAAAAAGGCCTGTGTTTAATGCAGTCCAGTGGCACAGCTTAGCACAGCGTATTTAAAGCTAAGCAGCTTTGGGTGGTTTTGGAACTAAAATGACACGACCTAATGGGAATCTCGCTTATCTCAGACTGTAGTGCATTGTTTAATGAACACTCTGTGTGTGGGGTGTGTGGGTGTGTGTGGTGTGTGTGTGGGTGTGTGTGTGTGTGTGTGTGTGTGCTTTCCTACAGCGTTTTCTTGACTTTAATTTGATTACAGCTGGAACAGGAAGCAGGCTCTAGTGCACAATGTGGAAGCTAATCCAATATGGAGGCCCGGAGACTCCATTTCCTGTGTGCATGCTTATCTCTGCTCTCTCACACGTTTACACTGGTGTTTGGACTAATTGGATTGATGACTCATGTTAATATGCAGAGCAGAGAGGAAACACAAAGTTTTAGCTTATAATTTTCTATATCAGGAAGAATGGCCCCATTTTTCTTCTCTTCATTACTCTCGCTCGGTCGCTCAGTCCGTTCAGTGTTACTGTCTTGGTTGGTTTATATATTACTTTTTGCTTATACTTGGCTTTCTCTCACACAAGCTTACACGTTTTTATTACTCCCACATACACTTGATCATCCTGCCTACTTTCTGTAAGTAACATATATACAATTTATAACAGATATAACAATCAGTCACATCAGAATCCAACATGACAGAAAACCTACAATAACCTTCTAATCAGCCAATGATCTAAAGATTTAAGTTGTGTTAGGTTACGTATTGGAAAAAACAACAAGAGTTTGAATAGTGCTTGGTAGTGTTGTAGAACTTGGGTCCAATCTCAGTCTTGACCTCATTTGGACCCCGTCTTGTCTTGTCTTGAAAGGAGGACTCGGAAATTGTTGCGAGACCAGCCAAGTCCGATGAGTCTGTCTGAGGTAACGTTACTTATAAACTGATCTTTTTTCTGGTTGGCTAAGAGGGAAAATACAAGTCCCTGCTCTTCTGTTCTGTTTTGAAGCAATGAACACGTTTTATTTTGAATGGTCTGACATAAAGATTGCAAATGTGCATTTTCGCCTACTTGCTTTACTTAGTTAGTTTAGGATATTTTTTGATTGGGGGCAGATCGAAATGTTATTATTATGTTTTCACATATACTAATAATAATGGATAGAATGGATGATGTTTATCTTCAAGTGGCTTTATGTGGTGATTCTTATTCAGTCTGAGAGAAGAAGGCAAACAGAATCATCACCATCATTTCCTTCCAAACGTTACATTACCTTAGATTGACTAAGACTATAATATCATAGAAATAATAATTAAATATAATATTACTTATTCATATATAGAATGTATAGTGAAGGATATTGAATGCAAAGTGAATTTCAAATTAATTAAAGTTTTCCCATTTTCTTCTTTTTATTCTTCTATGATGAATAAATTGTTAATTATAATTAATAATTAATAACTTGATCTGATCTCTGTCTCGCCCACTCCCAATCTTGGTCTTGACTTGGACTCGGTGCTAGCAGTCTTCACTACAACACCATTGCTTGGGTGGTGCAGCAGCGATTTGGTATCCCACCAACATAGAGGCCTGGATTGAAGTCCCAGAGGTGACTTGAAACATGATTGACCATATGTATGGATCAGACTTGGGGATTCGATCTTCTGGCACTATGACAGCGACCCCTGCTGTTCCATGTGATGGATTTGCATCCAGTTCAGGTTATACTTCTTCATGTGCCCACTGAGTACCAGGCTACGCTTGGATGAAAAAAGAGGGTATATAAAATTTTGTACAGCAGATTAGACTGCATTTGGAGAAACGATGGAGCTGCCACTCTAGGGCCCTTGAGCAAGGACCCAAGCTTTTACCTCATTCATCCATTCATTCATTTATGTCCATCTGATGATGTTTTAACTCAGATTTATGCAGAAATATAGAAAAGTCTATGATAGATAGATAGATTGATAGATTGATAGATAGATAGATATTATAAAAATTTTAAATAGATTAGATTAGATTTGTTGTTTTAGCAATGGTATAATGACCATATAAAATGATTTCTCAGTCTCTGTTTTAGAATACAACCAGAAAATACAGGAACTTTGTATGCAGCATTAAAGAAACTGAAAATAATCAGAAAACCAGATTCTGTACGTTACAATGGTAAGGATTTAGTGTGACATCTTACAGCTTCATCGGGATGCCAAGTTGACCCTTCTACAGTCTGAAGAAGCTTGATCAGGAATGGTCTTTTGGGAAGGGTAGCAGCTAATAAACCACTTTTTTTGAAACGGCCACATTAAATCCTGACTTTTGGTTGGAGAAGCCAGTTTGTTCTGATAATTGTGTTTTTAAATTCTGTAGACACATTTCCGTTTTTCTGTATTATCTCTTTGTATCTTAATAAAGAGACTGAGAAATAATTATATATGGTCATTAGACTATTGATAAAACAATCAATTTTAATGTCTTAATGACTTTTGTACTGTATATAAAAAAAATATTACAGATAGTCCTTGCTTTCTCGAAACATGTAAGCTCGTTTCATCTTTAAAACACCTAGAGGCCAAAATTGGTATTACACTGCACCTGGGTCCAAGCTATCCACCTCGTGGATGATTGATTGATTTTTCTGCAGGCTTGTTTGTAATCTCTAAAATCTGTAAGTTAACTCATCAGCTTTATCGTCTGGATTTAACTGATATGAACTTAATTAGTGTCTGAGTTTTTCATTTTTGGCTCGCTGTGAAGGTTTGAAGTCCTGGACTTTTTTTTAGAGTGCCTTTCTCTCAGGAGAGAGGGGATTTCCAGCTGTAAAAAGTGCTGTTTGATATTCAGCAGCTTCACACAGGGCTCCCCAGATGAGCATCTTTAGCTCCAGCGCTGATGGGCCTCTTGCGTATGCTGCATACCTAAAACAGGCTCAGAGGATGATGGGACGTGGGCTGAATTCCAGATCTTTCAGTCTGGCAGGCTGTTGAGTTCATAAAGATTTTCGCTCACACCCACTGACTCTCTCGCTCTGTCAGGCCTCACACTGAGAGTAATGAGATGAAATTCTGTATGCGCTGTGTTCAGTCTGTCATCCGGTGCATTGCCGGTGTTGTTTCGTGGCATCTCCTGCTTGGTCTGGGCCGTGTGCTGGGCTGTGAGGGCCACCTGAGTTAGACGTGAAGCTGTAAGAAACCTGTTAGGACATCAGGGCAGGTGATTTTTCATAAGGTATTTCATAAGTGTGGGTGTTCGGGCCCAACTGTAGTGGCTGCGGTTACAGTAATCCATTACTGATTACTCATTACATTGATTACTCATAGCTAGAATTGTAATGGGATTACTTTACACATTATTTCCTGGAAAATGTAATCTCATTACTCATTTCTATGTGATGTTTTCACATTAAATCTTTTTTGCCAAACATAAAGTTGTGGAAATGATAAGGCTGGCTAGACTTACATTGAATAAGTGATATATGTCCACACATACAGGTCAAAAGGGCGCTAAACTCGGCTGAATGAAATGAACCGTTTGGGAGTCGACTCAGTTAAAAGAGCCAGATTCGCTCGTCACAGTAACAGTCACATGACAAGCGGTGCTTGCTGTGCTGTGCAGATACACACAGAAAAGAGCGTAGGACATGTTTTATGCTTTGGAAATTAAAATTATCAATAAAATCTAAATTTGGGTGGTGATCAGATCAATACTTAACTTAGAACTTGATTTTAATTTCGGTGTTGTATACCTGGGAAATGTACCTAGTGGATTAGATCTCAAAAATGAAATGGAACCCAGTTCTCTTTTCAGTTCGTTAACTTTCATGATGTTTTCCTATCATGAATTTGCCTGTAGCTCAGTAATCTGTTTTTTTTTTGGTTATTATGTTGTTGTTTATTGTTAAAAAATCCATAAAAACAAAGTTAAAAAATGGAAATTCACAATCATTATAGAAAATATAGTAATGTACTGTTCAGACCCTGTTTAGGTCAAAGGTGTAACATTTAATAGGATGGTATGATGGACCTGATACTTTTGTTTCAGCCAAAAATAAATGGATAGACAGTATTCGGAACAACACTGACCTACCAGATGAACCAGAGACATAGTGAATGTGAACCAGTTTATATAGTTATGGGTTAGAGAGAATATACAAACAAAGCAGTACTACTTACAATAGGACAGGTCCATACACTTACAAACACCATTTACAGCTTGGTACCAATAAGTAGAGGAAATTCCTTCACACAAACACAAGGAACTTCCACAAAAAGTCTCTAAACACATCAACCGAGTTAGAACAGTCTCTAGTCCAAATGTGAGCTAACGAGCAAGCGAGCACACGACCGGTAAGCTAGTTGATTGGTTGTTGAGGCGAACCGGCTGTTTATGGCCACAACGTCCAGAGTTAAAAGATAATTTTATTTCCTTTTATAGTTTGTAATCAATATCAAGACCTCTGTTGTTAAAGCGAACAGATGTTAATCGGTTCATACCTGTAACTGATTTAGTGATGGGTCTACATCCTGCTGTTTGATGTTTCATCATCTGCATCATGAGCGTTCCAGTTCTTTAACTCTCCTGATTTGCTCATTCTGAATGGGATGTCTTATGCATGTTGAAGGTTAATAATCCTTCTTCTACCAGTCTTGTATTCTCTTGCATGTTCAGCATAAAGGTTGAACTGGGATGGTGATAATTCACAGCTCTATCTCCTTTGGTAATGTGGAACCGTTCTGTATGACCGCGACCAGTGTAGAGGATCCACCTTATAAATAAGCGCTTATAAGCTTGTTTACTGATTGCCAAGTGGTTTTATCGTACAGCTAATACTGGTATAGTTGGTGCTATCATGGCTGTCTAGTATTGTCTGTTCAACAACAATTAGAGAAGATGCTTCATTCATTAGCCCTCATCGAGCCATATTTGCCACATTCACTTGTGTAATAAGCCTTCTTGTTGATTTTTAAAGGTCGGGTGAAATGGCAAAACCCTCCAGCCCCGTCTGATAGGGCTCTATTGATCGGCGAGATCACTCTGAGTTTAATTTAACGAGCAATGTTTCCATGACCTGCGTCTGGAGTCCCCTGGCAGGGCAGTGTTTCTGTAGAAGAACATATTCTACTAATCTGATTTCCTGGCTGGCTTGTGGACTATTGTTCCATTTTCATGTGTTTTTCCTCAGATCTAATATGTAAGCTGCACCACATCTATATTAATGAGAGCTTTTTCCCCCTTAGGCAGCTTAAAGCCAGGGAAACATGAGATATTCTGCTGCTATATTTAGTGCTGTGCCATAATGTTTGTTAACAAATCTGGTCTCTTAAGCGCCATCTTATTCATGAAGAAGGATTTCAGGGAGTATTCGTGAATTATGAAATGCATTCGGAAAGTCTCTCACTTGTCACATTTTGTGTAGAAAGGGAAGGGAAGGGAAGACCATGTGATGCCTCTGCTGCAGAGGAGAAGCATATTAGCAGTGTAAGTAATTACTAAAAAATCCATTAAAATTGACTAATTACATTTTTCAAAATGTAGTGGTGATTAATCTGCGCAATACTTATAGCTTTACTTTAAGGTTACTCCCCCAAAAACATTCATCTGTACCAACTACAAAGTACAAAGATAACAGCCAGGAGTTCTATAAATGGTTTATTTAAGAAAAAAACAGCATTGAGATTCAAACCATTGTTTGTATGGAGTTTATCAGGTTTTTCAAAGGCAGTTGCACAAATCTGGCCAGCAGATGTCGCTCTGCGCATTTTGAAACGCTGAACCATTTCTCAAAGTGATTGGTTCAAATGATCCACAGCTTCAGAAAGCCTCTTTTCTCCCATCCTTTTCAATTAGGAAGATATGCACTAAACAGCCAAGGGAGTTTGCTGGAAATGCCTTGGGAATCATTTCTATTTTTTGGTCAGACACGTAAGAAATGCAAGTAACTGTTTTTATTAATCAGTAACTGTAATGAACTGCATTACTTTACTGACATTACGTTCTTAGATTTCAGAACTCTCATAGATTTCCACTCTTTCTCTGCTTCATGTCTGCTTTCGCTTTCTTTAATTTCCCTTCCTGATACATGTGTCACAGAGATTTCTCCGTGTCTTTTTCACATCGTCAGTTAAAAAAAACAAAAACACGAGCGGAGATGAGTGCAGGAAGCTCTAGTTTGTGTTTTTGTGGTCATTAGATCAGAATGCACTGAGATAAATAATCGGACGCTTCCATCCAGTCCCTGTGAGCTTTATCACCATCATTCTCCAGCCTTTCAGTTCTATCCCACCAGATCTTTTCTTTAATATCCATGTTTTTAGAGGCAGCCTGTTGCTCGTCCTCGGACTGTGGTGGCCTAGTGGTTAAGGTACTGGACTCTCCAGGGTTCAAATCCCACCTCTGCCAAGCTGCCACTGTTGGGTCCTTGAGCAAGACCCTTAACCCACAATTGCTTGGATTGTAAGACTGTATCAACTGTCAGTCGCTCTGGATAAGGGTGTCTGCTAAATGCTGTACATGTAAATCTATAAGCTCTTGATGAGCTGTTCTGCCCGGCGACCGAGCTCTGATTGGTCAGCCTGATTTTAACCCATCAGAACAATGCAGAAATGAGAACAAGCTCCGATTAAACATTTTACGCAGTGCCACAGTCCGTCAGCTTCGGACTCTGTGTGAAGGACGGCCTTAATATATGTGGGTTCTTTTTCAAAATTTAACGTAATTTTTTTTCATCCATAAAAATCGGACTCGAAGCAGAAATAAATGCTTTACGGCTCTTCGGGAGCAAACAAACCAAATCGTTGATGTTCATTACTTATTGCCTCAAGGCCTTTTTGCCACTCTTTGATTAATAGAATAGATAAAATAAAGAAATATGTATTAAAAGCAGATATATCCTAACTCTGGACAGGTACCTATATACAGTATGTCTGGCAGCTGTGAAAACTGATACAACCTTATGCAGGTGTATCACTGAGTAGTTTTATCTCTGAGACCCTCTTAGGCTGTTCAGCTCTGGGCATGCTTTGAGGATCTCGGGCAAATAAATTGATTTGAGAAGTCGGGGTGGACTGTCGCTCGTACTAACAACGTTATTCTGAGCATAGAGCCTATAAGTAGGGACAAGCTGGTGGCTGTCAGGCTTGGAGAAGCTCTGTGAAGCCTGCTGACTTCACAATGGGTTCGCTATGGAGATTCACACCTTAAAGAGGAAAAAGACAGTAGGTACGAGCACAGTCTTCTATTTCTGAAACAGCATAGGGATTGTGGGGTCAATATATGTTATGTGGTACTGGAATGTAAAGCTGGGGCTGCACTGCACAGGCGCTTTGAGGTGGTCCTCGTGCTGAAAACGTGGTTCATTACTAATGTATCCGTGATGTTTAAAGACTGTTGGTGTCACACACTGGGAATACTCAAGTGTAGCAATACGAATTGTTCAGTTACAATAAGTGTGGGGGTTTATTTTGTAAATCAATTGGATTATAATCTACATTGAACAAGCTGTTTATTTCTAAGAGTGTACAAGCAGCTCTAATGTACAGCTAGGAAATAAGTAATCCAAATACTCATTCATGCAGGTAGTGACATATTTAACTTTGCACTCCTTTCCCTCTGTGGACACGAAATGCAATCAACATCCGTGCCACAGGCACAAAGCCTCTGTCTCCTACCATAAATCAGAGACTGGTAGCAATCATGATTTTTTGGCCACTGTTGTGGGAAAGTAAAGCTGTGTGATGTTGTGCAGTATGTATTTAAAAGGTGTAATGGAAGTCGGAAAACATTTGCTTTTTTCAGTGGTTCTATAGTTTATTACTCTCTAACCTTTGAATGAATGCAGTGTAAAGTGCCTTAGTTGGATGGAGCAAAGTAAAATGTAATTCTCATCCAATATAAAATGTTTTCTGGATACCATTTGTGTTAAATGTTTTGTTTATGGGATACAGAACAGGAACAAAAGTGCAAAGGCTTTGTAATGAATGAAGCACTGCTTAACAACCTATTATAAGTAGTACTTATATTCTCTCTAATCTATAACTATATAAACTGGTTCAAGTCCATTCGTTGAGTCTCTGGTTCATCTGGCTGATCTTTCGTGTTGTTCCTAACACTGTCTATTGATGCATTTTTGGCTTGTATGGAGTATTGTTAATGTGTTTGCTTTCAAACTGTATGGTATTAATAGTAACAATAACTAGCGCATTGCATTGATCTGCAGTAAAATGCTAAATACAAAATAAATTATATCTCTTTATTAATACAAAATAAAGAGAAGCATTTACAGGTACCAGGGCAGCAGGGTGGCGCAGTGGTTCGTATAGTCACCTCACATCTCCAGAAGGTCTCTGGTTCAATTCCAGACCTAGACTCTGCCTTGTCTGGAGTTTGCATGTTCTCTCTGCCTTCATGGGTTTCTCCCACATTCCAAATATTTGTTTTTCGGTTAAACTGCGTCTCTGAAGTGTTCCTGTTGTGTGTGTGTGTGTGTGTGGTGTGGTGTGTGTGTGTGTGGTGTGTGTGTGGTGTGTGTGTTCAACTGTGAAACTGTGATGGATTGGCGATCTGTCTATTGTTTGAAACTGAAGGAATAAGGCACATACGAGAGCAATACCTGAATTGAATATATAATAGCAATGCAAGGGCTTCTGCATCGCATTTTCTGTTAGAGAAACAACGGCTTTTATTTTATAAACAAGAGGTTGGGTTTATGGTTAAATTTTACAGTAGTACTTAGTCAAGGAAGGGACAAATATTCGGGGTGTCCCATAGGAAAAAGGAGGGACGTGTAAGGCAAAATGATGCTTTGCAACCGTGTGTATTCGTGTGTGAGTCATTGTTAAGCTGACAGTGTCCGCTGCTGGTAGGAGCGCAAACTGCACTGGATCCTGCACAGTAATGATCAATCAGAATCAAACCACATTTGTAGCCTTTACCGTGATCCACGCCCTGATTTTGGGGTGAAAAGCTGCTGCATAACTGTGAAATGGTTTTATAGGATGCTGTTGATTCCACAGCCTGTTTGGATGTGGTGTTTGAATGAAGGCTGTGCTTAGAATCTTCTTGCTCTCGGTTATGGTGTTCATGTTTGGATTTCCCCTCTTTATTCCTCAGCAGGTTGTGTTGTTTATTGCTACCTGGTTTTAACACACAGGCTTGATTTTCAGATCACACACTGCTTGGTCGGTTGCTATTTGTGACGGGAAGCTGATTGTTCGTGCGTAAAAACGCGCGGTGTGTGAAGAAAAGCCTGACAGCCGCGTCCCCAATCGCAGAGCCGTATTTCATTACAGAGACAAACAGTAGATGGCTCTCTTGAGTTTTTCTTCCCTGCCAGTGATCGGGCTTCCCCTGCCATGTTGATGTTAATGAGAAAATACCCCGTACTGGTGAGCTGGAGGGTATTAGCTTGGCGCTGCACGTCGCCACGTTCAGTGTAGTGCGCTTAATGGAACAGGTTCAGGGATGTGTGCGTGTGTGTGTGTGTGTGTGTTTGAATTATTTTGTTTTTTTCCTTATTATTATGCTTGATATAATTTTAATTATCTTTTTAATTTAGCTTCTCTGTATCAACACTATTATTGCAAATGTATTATTTGGGTAAATTAGTTTTTCTTACACATAACAACTAGGCTGCCCACGGAGGTCCAGTCCCTTTTTGTGTCTTGTTCTGCCCAAGGTTTCTTCCTAATCCTATTTAAGGAGTTTTTCCTTGACACTGTCACCCTGGGCTTGCCGATTTGGGGCTCTGGGCCTAGATATTTGTATAGTTGTTGTGAGACAATGCCCCATTGTAAAATGTGCTATATAAATAGATCTGACTTAGATTATGGTTGTAGGATTACTTGGCTACAGCAATATTACGTCAATGGAAAGAGTGTGTGTGTGTGTGTGTGTGTGTGTGTGTGTGTGTGTGTGTGTGTGTGTGTGAAGCAAACACAGCACATATGAGAGAGAGAGAGAGAGAGAGAGAGAGAGAGAGAGAGAGAGTTATACTTTGTGATTCTATAATAAAGATTGAAGGCTTGGTGCTGCTGTCCATGGTGCTGATCAAGTCCTCATAGCATTCTGATCTGAGCTCACAAGGTGTTTGGAGTAATTACTTAATAGGAATATAGTTTATCTTTCTTTTTTTATTTATCTATCTAGTTGGTGAACAATCCCTGCTTTATAATAAAGCTTTCTATATATCTATCTACAGTATCTCATTTTCCATACCCGCTTAACCCAATATAGGGTCATGAGGAGTTGGACTCCAGGCTGGACCCAGCCCCAGCCATAGACAAGGCAAGTGTATAGGCAAAGACAAAGAAATGGAGAACATGCAAACTCCAAACAAGCAGCAGCACTCAATGGACCTTTGACACGACAGAGCTGCCACCATGATCGACCTATCTATCCAAAGTTTATTTAAACTATTACTATAAATGTATTCATTAGATAACTTTAATTGTTACATATATCATCTAAGCCACTCAAGCAGGTCGGGTCCCTTTTTTAGTCTTGGTCCTACCGAGGTGCCTTCCTTATAACGTTTAGGGAGTTTTTCCTTGCCACTGTCACGCTAGGCTTGCTCAGTTTGGGATTGGCCTAAATCTAAAATTGTATTGTAAATCTAAAATTGTATTGTAAAGCTGCTTTGAGACAATGCTCCATTGTAAAAAGCACTATAGAAATAATAAAAAAGTCAAAATCAAATTTATTTAAATAGCACTTTTTACAAAGGAGCATTGTCTCGACGCATCTTCAGAAATATCTAAGCCCTAACTGTGTAAGCAAGGAAAAACTATATAAGGAAGAAGTCTCAGGAGAAAGAAGTTATAAGGAAGAAATTTCAGGAGGACCAAGACTCAAAAAGGGGAACAACCTCTTGGGCAGACTAGATGATATACATAAGAATTAAAGTCTTAGTCTTAAGTTACTAAGTGAATAAGTTTATAGTAACGGTTTAAATAAACAAGCTAAATATAAAAGGTAAAATTTAATCATAATTTAGTCCAGTAAACAGAGGCACTGTCAGTTCTTGTGTCCTCAGCAGGAATGTACTGTAGGCATGCCATGCTCAGTCGACAGGAGGAGGATATCTATCTATTTCGATCTGTCTGGGTATCTATGATCTATTATAGTAATACCAATAATGATTGTTATTTTTGCTGTTGCTGTATAGGTCACTCAGTGTCCCATAAGCCCATCGTAATGAATAATTCAATAGTTTTATTAATCATGATGCATCAAAATAAAGTAGAACCAATGGAAATAATCCAGTCAGACACACACACACACACACACACACACACACACACACACACGGAACACGACCCACACATGAGAATAATGGTTGAAATATTGAGGTATTGAGTTCTGCAAATAAAATCCTCTCGTCCTTTCCCTTATTTTATCCTCCATGTTGCTGGGCTTATGAGTCCCTGTATGTTTCAGTATGTGTCTTAAATGAGGGTTAGCTATACACCTTATTTATTTAATAATACGAAGGGAAATCTGTGGTAATGGTTGAATTTTGTGGCCGACAGTTTATGTGACACCTCGTCAGATGGAGGGTGTTTGGAGGGTGTTTGCTGTTACTCAGCTCAAGCAGCTGTGCGAGGGGAAGCTTGTTATCAGCTCTCAGTAAACAGTCTGCCATTCTGGAGACACCGGCTTCAGCTGCTCCTAACAGACGCTCGGCTGCTCTCACTCCCTTTCTAACGATGCTAAAGGAGGAGTTAGGGGTTCGGACTTGTTGATTTGGGGGACGGCGTCGATGTGTGGGTTGAGACAGAAGGCGCGCGTCTTGTTGCCGCCTCGCAGAGCCATACGCGCCGAGTGCGCGCTCGCTTGGAGGGTGAGAATAAACCGACCGGGCTTTTGTCTCGACTTGAGCACGGAATTGTTTCCTTGCACGGGATTTTGTTTCAGTTTCGACTCGATTCGCCTTTTCCGCCTCCTTTTGTCGGACTGGAACGCGGTGCGCATCGAGCGGAATGAATTAAAGGATGAACGCTTGCGCGGTGCGGTTTGAACCCGAACCTCCAAAACGCGTCGCGATTCCACTGGTCCAACTTGTCATTGCGCGTCACCGTCAGAGCCTAACGAGGATCGGCAGAAGAAAAGTGCATCGCGTTTAAACCGGCTGAATATGTGAGCAGACCTGTGATGATCACCAGAGCTCCACCTGGGAGAAGGTGGACCTCCTTGTCGCTAATTGGAAGCAGACGACGCTCGCATGGCGCTGACTGACCACAGCTGACCAGAGCCGGAGAGCAAAGTTGTCACATCGCAAGCCCGAATAACGTCCAGGGATGATGCAGGTGCGCGCAAAGCGAACGGACTTTGGAAGGACAATACGGACTGCTGATGATATCCGTGCGTAAAATATGTCAGTGTTGCGATTTGAATCGTTTTTCTCTCAGCGTTGTTGAATAATCCAGTTCGTGCGGCGGACCGAACAAGGCAGCGCGTGAAGAGACCCGTGAAAATATGAGACTTTAATAGGAGAGACGCCTGTGCTTTGCAGAAAAGTTCAGCAGTTTTATGAGCCATGGCAGCGGCGATAGCCAGCGGCTTGATCCGTCAGAAACGTCAGGCGCGGGAACAGCATTTAGACAGACCCTCCACCAACCGGAGGCGGAAGAGCCCGAACAAGAACAAAGGTCTGTGCAACGGCAACCTCGTCGACATCTTCGCCAAAGTGCGGATCTTCGGCCTCAGGAAGCGCAGACTGCGGAGTCAAGGTGTGAGCAAGTTCTCTATCCGTCTAAACACGGGCTGTATTCTCTGTATAGGCTCGGTATATCGTGTGTACTCGGTGCCTTCGGTGCACTCGGTGCATGCAGTCTGATAATTCATTTTAATGAGCGTTACGCACCACCTACTGCTGCTTCCTTACGTCCTGCTTTAATATAACGTGTGACTTTATATATAACCATATATTAAGCTCGTAGAAAATACCTTCCACCCAGTACCTTAATTGTTCTTGGTTTGAATATTCAGATTGTTCTGAGCCTTAAGTGTATTTAAGTAATGGGTTTAACTGCTATACAGTCCAACAAGTGGAGTCCAGCAGTCAGAGCTTCCACAAATTTAAGGATTCAAGAGAATATATTACCCCCACTTACCCTGCTCAGGGTCTTGTAGGGTCCAGAACCTATCCCAGAATTCACTGGATGCAGAAAGGACCCCCGAAAGGTGCACCCTGGACAGGGTGCCAATGTATTCGGGGTTCTGCACACGCACCACCCAACCTTCATGCCTAAGATTTGAACCCAAGTTCTTAGGAGTTGTTTCTAGCTGCTGGGTCTCATCACCGAACAGTTCAGATAAGAGAAATAATCAAAGCTATCTTCTCATATGCCTCCTTTTTTAAAAACTACATACTTCTTGTAGAGTTGACCAAAACATTTGACCATTGCTGTACCTTCTGGAAGTCCAGTACTTGTTGTTTTTGAGCTCTCAAAGCGTGTTTTTATTTTTCCTCTGACTTTGAGTCGTCACGGATGAATCACGGCTCTCCGAGGAGAGCGGCCTGAGCAGCAGGTGTTTCAACTTGTTGCTGTAAAGATATAAGAATTTAGCAAATCAGTGTCACGCCTACAAACCAACGGGCCACAGTGTTCCGTGTGAGTCACCTCAACATCACAATCGACTCCTGTGCACTGCCTTATTTTATCGAGCCTTATTGTATCGTAATGACCTGTTTTTGCTGATTATAATGAACACATGGCCGACCTGCACAGCTGTGAATCATACTGTGTTCTTTTAAAGCCTGTCCTTGGTAGATTTCACTGTTCGTTCTGGATTCCCTCGTGGTGATTCAAAACTGAGCAACACTGGTGGTTACTTTGATTTTTCAGTTGTATTGCTGTAGCACTTCTAGCAGGAGACATTGTCACAAAGCAGTTCGACAAAAACAGCTTTAGTTTAATATCCAGACAAAATGTCAAATGATTGATTTGTTTCATGGGAATGTCATTTCATTGCACTGTGACTGATATTGTCTGCCATGTAGCTGCATAATTAGAGCAATGCTGGAATGAAATGATGCCATGTTAAAAAATACAGGGGGGATATTGATTATGGAGAATAGTGAATGTATAAAACTGAAGGTCAAACATATACAGAATGTATTTAGCAAATAACACCTTTTAGAATTAAAATGAATAAATAAACACAGAACATTTAGTGCACCTTTAAGAGAACTAATCAGATTTTAAGGTTTCATTGTGAACCGAAAATCAGTACAGTTCCTAAAACTTCTAATTTCATACCATATCCAGTTCCAGTGTCAGTAATTTAGGCGTGGCAGAGGTTCGAGGCATTACAGACGACTATGGGATGAGCCACAGAATATAAACTACAGCACAGGGCCGAGGTTTCATGGTCTTGTCAGATCTGAATGAAGTCGGAGTAAAAGACGTGGCTCGTCCGGAGAGTCTGAGGGTGATGACTAACCCCCGGAGCGTCCCTGTTTCCTCACACCTGTGACGGCCATTTTATTACAGCTGGTTATCGGCTCATGGCTGCCCTGTGTACTCCTCGCAGCACTGAGTTTTGGGTTGAGGAGCTCACAAAAGTCACATGACCAGAGGAGAAGCCTCGGCGGAACAGCCACTGAAATGGCTGATTTGTCTTGGTTTGGAGCCTGACAGTGAGTCTGGCGCACACACTGTCCTTGCCTGGTTATTTTGGGACGGAGCTTCCTCTGGGAGTCGACTCATTAGTTTTCCATTGGTGTGAGATTTGGAAAATCTTTAGCTGGGCGGCTTCACTGGGGGCCGGCTTTTCTCTCTCCTTTTTCCCCCTTAACCTTGCTCTTTTATTTTTCTCTCTCCCGTGTAGCACAGGCAAGAGCAGGACTTTGCTTAGTGTAATTTATAAGACGGAATCTTCTTTAAGACCTAAATCTTTTGATGGAGCTTCTGCTTGTTTGTGTAATACAATGAGGATGTCCTTACCACAACTAATTAGCTGAATTATCTCGCTCTCTTTGACTCCAGAACCTCCTCTCAATATTTACTAAGGAGCAAACTAAGCACGTCTGTAAATCAGTGAATAAGAACAACTGAATGCAACTACATGCTGTAATTGGAAACGTAAATCTGAATGTGGTCACAAGGCTGCCGGTGAGATTTATGGAGACACTTATTTCTCAGGGCTCACCCCCTTAAACTGTTCCATTTAACAAAGTCTAGCACCAGTAAACAAATCAGCACAATATCTCTGATGTCTTAAGGGTGGCTCAGTGTCACTTTTAATACTCATGAATGTGTACCCGTTGGAAAAAGCTTTTCTGATATTTGATTTCTGCAGCTCACTCTATAATGGTATCCCTACTAAACTCATAAGATTCAGTTTATTCAGAACTCAGCAGCTCCTCACTATTACCAATCGCACATCACTCCCATCCTCCATCAGCTTCACCAATTGCCAATATCTGACCATATCAAGTACAAACTCCTTTTAACTTTCAAAGCCATTCATGGTTTTACGCGAGTGACCTGCTCTATCTGCACTGTCCCTCTCGCTCGCTCCCATGCACAAGACTTTGGACTATGGGTTCCAGATCTTTCAATTGCGTCACTCCCAAGCTATGGAACTCCTTTCCACAATCCTTCATGACGCTGTCTCCTTAAAAATTAGACTCAAAACCTTTCTCTTTAATTCTTACTAGTCAAGTCAATTCAGATTTATTTCTATAGCGCTTTTTACAATGGAGCATTGTCTCAAAGCAGCTTTACAATTTTAGATTATGTTGGTAAAATATGCATAGCGGCATTATGTAGTCCGAGACACAGAGTCACTTTAGGATCTTGAGTCCTCAGCAGGAAGGTCCTTGGCGGCACGTTGTCCCCAGCCGACCGGAGGAGGGAGAAAATTACTGCCCTCTGCTGTGGCCCGGGCACTACTTTTCTCCTGTTAAGTCTTAAGTGTTTTTTCCCTTTCTGTAAAGCATCCTTGGGCTTGTGAAATGCTTATTATTATTGATATGACTCACAGCAACGAATTTGATTCTTACTCCCATTTGCAGAGTCCCAGCACCACTAAAAATAGTAAAAAATGATTTTTTTGCTGTTGTTTTTTTAACAATGGAAATTTCTCTGATAAGCTGAAAAAAATGTAAAACCATGGAAGGTAATGTGGTGTAAACACGACATTTTAACAACTGAAATACAGCAGACCCCTCTTGCCTAAAAAATGGTTGGGGTGTGACTGGTGTTATTGGATAAACACCCCTAAGGGCGTACTCACACTAGACGATCCGTACCCAGCCGGGCACATTTGACTCCCAAAGTGTGGATCGTATGAATTTGTAATGCATGTAGAGGTACCACTGTATAGTTAGTACTCCTTGTATGGTGGCTGGGTTTGGCTTAGCGGACGTTTGTGTATTTAAATCCAGGCTTAACTAAACTGTTGTTTCCTTGAGTGAGCCTCTTAACCTTTAACTGCTCAGCTAGGTTGCTGAGAGAATGGCGTTCACTAAATGCTGTAAATGCCTTGCAGAGAGCAATCTTTAGCTGGTGGTTGGTGTGAATAAACCATAAGTAATTACAACTTAAATATGCCATTCTAGTACTTCAGGCATTTCAAACATTAAGGGTAGAGATGCAATGATTGATCAGCCAGTGACCCGGAATTGGCCGGTTTTCAGGGTGATCGGCCATAAGCGGTCTCATATACCCAATTCTGATTTGTGACACTTTAATTCAGAATTCAGTTCATGTGTGTACTCACCGGTTTGTTTATGAGACCGCTGCTGATGCATGTTAATGATGAGGAAGTGTTCAGTTTTGTTTGGGTTTTGAGTGCTGTTTAGTCAACTAAATAGTCTACCCAAAATAGTGCAGTACTAAAGAGGGGGTAGGAATCCTAATGGAGGTATAGGCATTTATTTCAGACACAGCCAGGTCTTCAGCGTGGAATCTCTTCAGAGCGCGCTGTTTACAAAACATGCATAGAGAAAATAAAAGCTCTGAGACTCTCAGAACAACGAATTTAATAAGACGTTTAAAATAGCATCACCCCACTGAATATGTGGAATTAGACAAAACTAACAAAGGCAAAGAGGTTAAAGCTAAAGCTAGTGAGAGCGCCAGCAGGCCCTGGTACCTTTCATTAGTAATGAAGAACTTCCCATTATAAGAAACGTTGAACGAAAATGTTTCTGTATGATATCATTCATCATTCTTAGACAGAATCGGAACTGGCAGATCATATATTTAAAAAATCAGAAATCAGAATCGGCCAAGAAAATTGCATAGGTGCATTTCTAATTAAGAGATTTGGGTATCGAAACCTGGTTGTTGCAAATTTTTCAAGAATCGGGCACCTGTTAAAAAAACAGAATTGATTCCACGTATCAGTTCCTACTAAAGCATTTATGCTTCAGCTACAGGGTCATGATTAGTGCAAAAGTACGTCTGTGTTATGGAGGCATCTATGTGCAGGAACAGTGCATCACATAGTTTTGTTTTGATACACTTGAGTAAAGCAGTAGCGAAAGATGGGACGCTCAAAAGCGCTCAAATGTTTGGCTCCACTTTAAGAGAAAACAAAGGTTAAATGCAATATGTGTGGAAAGTTAATATGTTATGAAACAGGTACCACCTCCAACATGGCAAAACATCTAAAGTACCAGAATATTAAGCTTCACCAGTGTACGACCGACTATGATCTCCTGGCTTAAATGCTGCATTAGAGAGTGGGAGAGTCTAAAACCTTTAACGTGAACAAAGCTTAACGTGGCTTAATGTCCTAAAACAATGGCCCAGGAAAACCAAACGTCTCTCAGGTACTACTGGGCATAAATATTCTCTACTGCTAAAATGATCCCTAAGCTTTTTTCTTTCCATTTAAACCTATTATTAGTAAAACGCTTATGGTTAAAAATTATTACTTTCCCTTTGGACCACAGGTTCATCATTTCAGCAGTAATATTACTCATGATCAGTAGTAACTGAGGGAAGTTTGGTTTTCCTAGGTCACTGCTGTAGTCCATTATGCCATGATAAGCTTCTTACTTTTAATAGGTTTAAATGGGAAGAAAAGATTAACGTATGATAGCTGAAATATAAAAACAAGATATTGTTTATACCTAAACATTTGGCAGATTTCTTTCGCCAAACTAGGAATTGATAGGAACCGGAAACAATAAGCAGAATCAGAATCAGGCTCGAATGCAAGCGATACCCAACCCTACATATGTGTCATTATTATACCTACAGCGCATATAAACCTATTATTAAACTGTAATAATGTCACAGTCAATGCCTATGTTACTCAAAGGCATCAATGAAAAGTGCAAGTTGCATAACGCACGATTTCACGGAATGTATCCTTGGCGTTGTGTGACACATACCTGTATGACATCTAGAGCATTTCAAAATGATTGGAATGACAGATTTTTGCATTATTTTATGTGTTCTTTAAGGGTTGTTGGCTTTGTCACTGCACCACATGGGGACCTTGTTAAACATTTCTCATAAAGCATGCCTAGAAGTCTTAGCAAACAGAAACATTTATTAAAAGTGGTTTACTTGTAAAGTAAGCAGTTAAAAAAGTAAAGGGACTTCATAGTGGCAGCATGGTGGAGCTGGGATTTAAACCCACAACGTTGCTTCTTGTCCCCTGAGCCACCATCCGAGAAGATTTGGGGCACTTTCGAAACTTAAATGACAGTATTTAGCTGATGCTCGTGCCCAGAGCCAGTCAACAAAACACAGTTGGTGGGAGTAATGATGGTATGGGGCTCAGTAACGCTCTGAGACAAACGCTCAGCATTCCTCATATCCACAATGAGTGAGAAAAGCACAGGTGTCTTGTAGAAATAGTTCTGTTTCCTTGCTTAGACCTGCAAAACATGCATCGCCGATCTCTTAAGAATTACAATAGGAAATAAGCTCACCGGACAAAATGAGTCACCTTGCGTGCTTAAGGTGGTAGTAAGTTCAGGCTCCTGCAGATGGCGTTGGACAAGGATGATCGGGCTGTAAATACCTGTGGGGTGTGGAACAGGATTCAAAGATTGAGAAGGGGTTGTACAGTGCAGTGAATGGCTCGTTCTTTTTGCAACCATTAATATCTACTTTGAGACCCATTGTCCACACATCAAATGAGGCATTCACTGCACTGTACCACCTCTTCTCGGTCTATGAATCCTGGTGCACACCTCGCAGGTATTTATAGCCCCATCATCCTCATGCAAGTCCACCTTAAACACTCAAAGTAACTTTTTTTACCATTTGTCCAGGGAGCGTAAAAACTCTGTCTTATATATATCTTATTCACGTCTGAATGACACAAACCATGTACGAGCGAACTCTTATGACACCTGCTGACAGAAAAGAAAATTGCAGTCTTGAAAGGCAGAAAGAAACATGGTAACGTTCTATTTTCTTTTTTGTTTTCATGTTGGGTAAATGTTTAAAATATCTTAGGACCTGTAAACTGATCAGCCATTAGGGGTGGGCGATATGGTAAAAGGATTATATCACAATCTTTAAAGACATTTTCACAATACACAATATTTATCATGATACATGTGTTTGCAGACAAAATGCATCAGTAGCAACTTGGTAAAGTGATTTTTATTCAAAATGTGCTGCACTTTGTCCAGTTAAACAGGACTGATTACCCTCGTTATAATGAACATATAAGTGTTCTTTAAGCACTGATGATATCCTCAATAGGCTCAGAAAAGCATATCATCTATCAGGATATCAAAATGTATCACGGTACGATAAAATATCATCATATCGCCCACCCCTGTCAGCCATATCATTAAAACCTCCTGCCTGATGTTGTGTAGATCCCCTTCGTGAAGTTGTCCTGTGGCATGTGGCACCAATTCCTTAGCAGCATATCCATTACGTCCTGGTGACTGCATTGATTTGACTTGTTTTCAATGGGATTGAGATCTGGGGAATTCGGAGGCCAGGGCAACACCTAGCATTCATGTTCCTCAAACCGTTCCTGAACAATTTATGAAGTGTGACAGGGCACATTCTCCTGCTGAAATAGAGCACTGCCATTAGGGAATACCCTCGCCTTGAAGGGTTCACTTGGTCTGCAACAATGTTTAGGTAGGTCCGTGTCAAAGTAACATCCACATGAATGCCAGGACCCAAGATTTCCCAGCAGAACATTGCCCAGCCCGTCACACTGTCAGTGTTATTCATCGGTTGTTGATCATGTACAGTAGATTGAGCCCATATGCTGGGACACCCTGTCCAGCATTACAAAACAATTAAACGTCCATACGAAGCGATTAGTCATCACAATAGTTGCGTAATTGATTTGCCAAAAACAAGACGAGCCTGATCTACATTCACAGCGAGTGTGTAGGTACGGCTGCTCCTCTACTAGGCCTATTTGGAGCGGTTCCCACTAAATATTGAACACCGTGTGGCACGATGAATCACATTGTCTTAATTCTCTCCCTAAGCTCCCAGCAGACGGGCTATAATGGAGATAAATTTTCTTTCCATATGACATGATTTCACAAACTCTGAGGTACCTCTTCCCTTCAACACTCCATATTACTTTAATCTGAGATCAGTCTTGACTTTAATTTCCTGTCCATGTCACTGACGTGGGTCTAGAAACCCAGGAGGCTTCTCAGAATGCTGGGAGGGACGCTGGAACATCACAGCAACTGCTCTTAATCTAAATGCAGAATCGAGCAGAGCTTACATTTATTCGGCCTCTCTTTTGTGCACCTGTTGTGTTCACGTCTGTTGTGCATATTAAAACGGTAATATTCCTTTGATTGCCTTCAAGAACGGAGCGCTGGCTACCCTTACTTTCCTTTATAATGTTCCTCAGAGTCATGAGAACATGATTGTGCTTTTGCTGTGTGTGCGGAGTATGTGCTCGACCTGAAAATGGAAAACAAAAGCTTGGCACATTCGAAAACGCTTTTGAACTAAATTATTATACACATCGTGTTTAGCTCGGGATAACACACAAAATGGTGTATGATGGCATTCCCAGGGAGCCGGGTTCGATCCTTTTTCCATATACTGTCTGTGTGGAGATTGGCTTGTTCTCCTGACATCCCAAAAACAAGCCAGTAGATGGATTGTGTGGGTGGAGTCTTGGTCTGTTCTCACCATTTCCATGCACTACTACACTTAGAACTTTTTTTTCTTTTCACAACCAACAAATATGTCAGTAGGTGGATCGTGTGGGTGGAGTTTGGCATGTTTTCCTCCCACACTCGTTTCCTATTATGTCCCAAAAACATGCCAGGAAGTAGGTCATGCAGGAGGAGTTTGTCATGTATCTAAAAACATGGCAGTAGGTGGATTGTGTGGTTGGAGTTTGGTATTTTGTTCTCCCAGGTCGATTTTTTTGGCTGTAATTTGGGATGTGATGTCTGTTTCTGCCTTTACATGATGCTCCTCTTGATGCTCTGGTTCCTTATACAACCTATTAGGTGGATTTTGCGATGTTCTCCCCATTTTTGTTTCCTCTAGGTGCTCTGATTTGATCTTGGATCCCCAAAACATGCCAGGATGTAGATTGTGTGGGTGAAATTTTGGATGTTTTCTCTGTTTCTGCATTGTGTTTCCTCCTGGTGCTCAGATTTCCTCCTACCTCCAAAAAGAAGCCAGTAGGTGGATTGTTTCCTTGTGGCCCTCTCGTTTCCTCTTATGTCCCCAAAACATGCCAGGAAGTGGGTCATGCTGGAGGAGTTTGACATGTCCTCTTCCCACGTATCAAAAAACATGCCAGGATATGGATTGTGTGGGTGAAGTTTGGCATGTTCTCTTCCCAGGTGGATTTTCCGGCTGGAGCTTGGGATGTTATCCCTATTTCTACTTTAGGTTTCCTCCTGGTGCTCTGGTTCCCATTTACATTCCCCAAACAAGTCACTAGGTGGATTTTGGGATGTTCTTCCCATTTCTGTTGCCTCTCAGTGCAATTATTTTATCTTAGATCCCAAACGCACGCCAGGATATGGATTGTGTGGATAAAGTTTGATATGTTCTCTTTGTTTCTGCATTACATTTCCTCCTGGTGCTCAGATATCCTCTTATCTCCCAAAAAAGAAGCCAGTAGGTGGATCGTGTGGGTGGAGTTTGGGATCTTGTCCCCATTTCCATGTGTGCTTACGCTTGGAACTCTGGTTTCCTCTTACGCCCTAAAAACATTTACATTTACAGCATTTAGCAGACGCCCTTATCCAGAGCGACTTACAATTGATACAGTCTTACAATCCAAGCAATTGTGGGTTAAGGGCAGAGATTGGGCAGAGATGGGATTTGAACCCTCGACCTTCTGGTCCAGAGTCCAGTACCTTTACCACAAGGCTACCACAGGCCATACTAGTAGGTGAGATGTGTATGGAGTTTGCCAGGTTCCCCCTGTTTTCATTTTTCATGTGTTTCTCTCCTGAGAATCTGGCTTCCTCTAAACCCCCAAAACATACACTGGCAATTCACTGATTCGGTCCTGCATGCTAGTTTCTAATGTGTACGTGGTTAAGCCTGTGTAAATTTGTCACACCTGCATAATATCAGTTCGTTATAAAAGGGAGCCTGGTACCCTGTCATTTGTGCGAGTTTTATGTATGCTTTTGTGAATCTGTGGTAACCTATCTTGGCGTGTTCTGGTATGTTGTTGGACTCGTCTGTATTTTCTGTACTATCTTTATTTTCTTTTCATCTGTTGTCTCCTTCGGTGACTGCACAGAGTTAGTCTGTGACAGCCGGACCCTTAATCCATTTTGGATAGGCTCTGGACCCTCTGTGACCCTGCATTACATGGTTATGGAATATAAATGAGCATAAAACTTTGTGAGATGGATTTATGGAAACACTCTGGAACATCATCTGTAGGAGGAACCGCGCTGTCTCTCCTGAGACGTTTAGGATTCAGACCATGATGGGATCAGTCAGATCGCTTTGATTTTACCTCCTGTTATCAACGGCAACCAAATAGGAGACAAAACATGACAGGATTTCTTTAGGTTTGACTACATGAAGGTTGGTTTGACAGCAGCTTCTGATCCGTACATGCTGCATCCAATTAGACTGTTCAGTGGGATGGAAGAGAACTGCTGGGCTTGAGCTTTCAATCTCTCCTCATGCCATGTCTTATTAATATTTCTGATGAATTCGTGCCATTACATTTACTAAAGAAGAACTGTCTTCTGGTGTGTCCTGGTCCGTTTGGTGGGAGACAGTGCTTACATAAAGATCTCGGAATGAGGTAATCAATGCTCTCTGTAGTGTCGTATCTATTTTCCACTATCACTGCGCTCTATTGATTGCTGTCATGCTTGCAGGAAATGTAGCCCGTGTTGGATTTTCATTTTGGCACAGGGAGAATACAGAATGACAAAAATGCCACATGACAAAAGAGCTCGCCTTTGTCCAATTAGCTTGATTAACAGCATCCAGCCGGTATAAGCGGTTTCTGACAGTCAGCACCCCTGTACGTGACATTTATAAAAGGCCAAATAATGGGTGCCTGAATTGTAGGTACATGAGTCGAAAACCCCATAATTATTTAGGTTTCAAGGGCAACAATGTCAAACAGCCAAAGCAGTGCATGTTAAACATGGACCACCAACAGCTTTTCTCAAGTTCAAGCTCGTAGACAGGGAGAGATGGAAACCCAGCAGGATAGTTTGTAAATGTCTCAAAATCACCTCACAAAAATGAGATGAGAACGTCTAGTACACAGTCTTCTCAAGAACTGAACACTGAGCTTCACAAAGCCGGATGTCATGCCTGGGTTGCCATTCAGAGACATTAAACATTGAGCATCAAAGCTCATTCTCCTACTACACGACTAACAAATACACCAACATTACTCAGTCCTGCTCTCTAAACATCTTACAGCACCAAGTTGTTTTTTTCCTGTTAAGTCTCATTGAATGCATTTATTGCTTTCTTTTATTCAAACTTAGTTGCCTCAACCCAGTACACCCCATTCATGTTCTGCATAAATCTTCCAACTGTAGAAAATGACTGTAGTCCTACATAATTGTGATCATTTCAGTGAATTGCTGATTAGATTAGATCATTATTTAATAATTGTCACAGCCGCAGTCGGCTGATGAACCAATGTCTTTATGTTCAGTGGAAGAAAGTGGTGACAGAGTCTGACCCTAGGGCCAAATGCGGCCCCCGGACAGATTTTAATTGGCCCGCGGCATAGTAGCCAAACAACACATTGCAGTTTTTTCTTTCGGACCGCTTGAGTTTCAGATTAATTGCCACGTGTCGCAACTACAGCTGTCAAACCAGACCTAACACAGTCGAGAGGGACCACCAGCCTTACGCTGGCTGTCTTTTCTGGTAACTTATTTGAACTTTAACACAAAGTTTGTATATTTTATGTATTTAATTGGTTATGTGAGTTTACATCATTTATCCAGAGTCACTTATACAGTCTTAGCCAAGAAATTGTGAGTTTAGGGTCTTGTTCAAGGGTCATACACTGGAAACTTGGAAAAGTACATTGGGCTGATGGGATTTTACTTTATATACAGATAATCCCCAATTTACCATGGGGATACGTTCTGAAAAATCCATCCATATTTTGAATATATCATAAACTGGGGAGTTTAATATATACTGTGTATATTATAGTGTAGCCTACCTTAAGCATGTTTAAAACACTTACATTAACCTACAATTGAGAAAAATCAGTAGCACAAAGCTTTATAATAAAGACCCACTTGGATTCGTCACTCCATAAGTCGCTTTTGAGATGATCATCATTCCAAACTTTGGGAGCTTTGGCATATCTTAGCTTTCTCACCCTGTCCCTCTTCTGAAAAAGTGGTTTCTTGGCTGCTACCCTTCCAAAAAAGACCATTCCTGATCAAGCTTCTTCGGACTGTAGAAGGGACAGCTTGGCATCCTGGTGAAGCTTCCGGATGCTGCTATTGCTAAAGTGTAAGCACATAAGTGTAATTCGGTATTTTCTGCTTGTATTCTGATCAAGAGACACTGAAATATTCATATATGTCCATTGTGTCACTGCCAAAACAATGGTATATCTAATATAATGGAGGCCTAAGACTTTTGCACAGTACTGTCACTGTGTCTGAGAGTTCAGTTGGTTGATAGCATATGTATGTTTTAGTCTTAATCCAGTCTTCCTGCCGAGAATCACGTTGGCAACAGACTTCCTTGTCCACAAATTCCACTTCTTCCTGTGGGATCCCCAGATGTTCCAAGCCAACTTTGAGGTATAAACCCAGACCAACATGCCAGGAACAGCCCACACCATCTCGACAGGCTCCTCTCAATCCGAAGGAGAAGCAGCTGTAGCTCGAGGTTTCCCCAGATTGACAAGCTTTTCACTTTTTCATGGAGAGTAAGCCCATTGATCCTGCGTAGGAAGGCCTGGGATTGAAACCGGATGGACGAGTCCTTGGCAGCGGAGACTGGCTTTGGGAACGTGTCAAAATTATATAAATAGCGCGAGCATAACGTTGCAATCCAGTTTATTATTTAATCATCCTCTGCTTTAGATTGGATTGCACTTACATAACTGCATAAATCTTTTCCTTAAATGCAACAAATCCTGTCTGCCTGCTGCCCACAAGGCATTAAGAACTGCTTTGGTGAAAAAGCCGTGTTCTGACTCTGAGAAATGGGAGATTCTAACGGTCTCGGTGCCTCTCTGGTTTTCACCTTGACTGCAGAGCTGTGCTGCATTATGTAGGCTGGAAAAGCCCCTCTCCTCTTCCGCACGCATCTAAAGTGGGTCAGTCACGTCTTGTGCTTCAGTCTGCAGCTGCTGCTGTGTACAGCCGAGCGTGTCCCCCTTCTGTCTGATGATGGCTACCTCCACCTCCACCTCCATGCTGCTGCTTTGCTCGTTCTCGTCCTCTCTCTTGTCCATGTCTGGGTGATTTCACTGTAACGTCAAAACATAGCATGGAAAAATCAAGCGTAAAAACAAAATTCTTTCTTATATTCTTGCGTTACTTTTCTAATACATTTGAAATCAGCTTTACCTTTAATGAAGTGTAAGTCTAGGCAAAGCAGCATGTTTCATCCACCTACACAGCACCTCACTGTCAAATCCCACTATTCAGATAGCTGGAGCTTATTTGTATTCTTTTTTATAGAATGAATCCTACCTTGTTCCAACCAGTTAGAATCATCCCCTACTTTTAATTATGCCAGCATACCTTTATACAAATGCTGGGTGATATGACTAAAAATTTGTATAACATTATTTTTAAGGATTCTACCGGTTTCATAGAGTTATGAGGGTCTTTTTGGTGCAGGGGGACAGGCTTTTAATCTGTAATATATATATATATATATATATATATATATATATATATATATATATATATATATATATGCTTAAAAAAAAAAGATAGCAGGGGCTGCTGGCTTGTGCCTGGCTCTGAGCTCTTGCCAGATTTAGCTTTGGCCTCTTTGACTTTATTTGCTTTGTCAAACTCTGCATATTTCGTTGGGGGATGCTGTTTTAAACATCTTATTGAATCCATAATTCTGATTGTTTTCAGAGTTCATCCTTCACGGCTTATTTTCGCCATGTATGTAATCCAAACAGCACGCTCTGAAGAGATTCCACTCCGAAGTTGTGTTCAAAATGGATCACTGTCCACTTATTAGTATCCCTAAGACCTCATCGGTAATGCAGTATTTACGGACACTACTTGGCTAGAGTTGGCTAGTGAGGGTTGTGGCACTCATATACAGTACTGTGCAAATGTCTTAGGCCACCATTAGATATAGCATTGTTTTAGCATAATGACCATATATAATTATTTTTCAGTGTCTTTATTAGAATATAACCAGAAAATACAGGAAATTTTTATGTAGCATTAGAAAACGTATTTAGCGTGACCTCCGCTTACACTTGAGCAATAGCAGCATCTGGAAGCTTCATCAGCATACCAAGCTGACACTTCTACAGTCTTTTTGGAAAGGTAGCAACCAAGAAGCCACTCTTTCGGGAGAACAGGGTGAAAAGGCTAAGATATGCGAAAGCTCACAAAGATTGGAATGAAGATCAGTGGAAAGGAGGATTATGTGACGAATCCATCTAATGGTGGCCTCAGACTTTTGCACTGTACTTTATATCGTGATCGCAAAATATAAAAAGATTAAGCCTATGATTATGCGAGCCAGTATGAGTTTGCATTCTATCCATACTGGTGAAATATCCCTCATCTCTAGCCTTCTAATCTGTTTTTTCTTTCTCCCGCTGATATTATTTCATCTCGCATATCAGGAGTATTATAACAGTCTATTGTCGTCTCTAAATACCTCTTTGGGGAGTGCTAAGATTGTCAAAACACTTTGCTGATTTGCAATCACACCCTATTCACTTCCATCTTGCTTTCACTCCTAACTGTGAGGCTTTGTCGTAAAGAAGACTTGTGATGAGACCTTTTCTTTTCTCCCTGCAGTTGCAGATAAAATCTGCCTAACAATTTAGAAAGTGGCTCTTCGATTGTTGGAATAAATATGAGTTTTTGTGCCCTGTCTTAAGCTAGTGATGCACCTATATGATACTCGGTACTGATACTGCTCTTATTAAACAAATCGAATGCGAGTCAGACATGTGCGTTACACATTCGGGGTATCACATAGTATACTGGACTATGAACCTCGACTGTATCTTGTTTTGGTAAATGGTTCAGAGAGTAAATATTTGGATAATGAGCCTATTTCCATTGTTTCCTCCTGAGACATCCTTGCCACTTTCTTGTATAGATAAAACTCCTCCTATCAATGATGTCAGCATACTACAGTGCCAGAGGGAACTTTGTTTGGTCCTCCTACATTGCAAACACCGCCTCATCATTCTCTGCTGTCTCTCAGTGTGTTTCTTCTAATGCTAAATGCTACAATCAAAGAAACATTACCTCAGAATTATTTATTCTGCTCTCTATTTGTGTATACTGACTGAATATTAATGGCTCTTCCACAGCTAATGTAATGTAGACCGGCCTACACCACTGTAGGGAAGATTTCGTTTTTTAGATTGTAGTAAAAGTTGCTCTTGTGCTTCAGTTTTTCTGCTCTATGAACCGTATTCACATTACTGAAGTTCCTTTTAATTAGAAAGCTCCTTTACCCCTTTTAATTACAAGTTCCTCGATTTGAGTCGGGTGTAGGACTGCGCTGCATGAATTAAATCTTTTCATGCTTGCTCAGTTCTCTTAACCTCGTCTAAAACAGTCTGTGAAGAGAAGAGATGAAGCTGGTGAGCGAGTTTGTTGTGGTGTTTCCTCCATGAGGCTCAGTTGAACTTGCTTTTTATTCCGCCCTGTTCTAGTGTATTTGACATGTTGTTGACTGTAGAGCAACTTCAATCCAGTCCAGATTACTGACTGTGGGATGGTCTCATTAACAGGAGACAATGTGACCCTAAAAAACACTTTCTTCATCTGTATATGTATATCCCCATATAGGAATAATATAAGGAATAATGTAAACCGGATGAATCCGTTCCAGACCCCTGAAGATCCCCCCTGTATAAGGCATTATATACACTAATGGATTTGTATCTTACAGGAGCTCCCTGATTTATAATGGGGATATGTTCAACAAATCCATCTTAATTTAAATGTATCACGAACAGAGGAGTGTCTGGTAAATAGGAGCATATGATCATTAATAAGTAAGATAATGTTTAAAACACATTAACCTACAGTAGGCCAAAATCATTAACCCAAAGCTTATTTTGTAATAAAGTGTTCAAAATCAAATGTCATTTAATGAGTAATGGATTGAAAGTGAAAAGTAAGCAAACACTTACTCAGGGCGCTAGCTGTGAATGCTAACTGTAGCCTGAAAGCCAAGAGGATTCGGTTCTTGTTTTGCTTTCGGTTGGCTGTCATTGCTAACCATTTTAGGATCTGTTTAGACTTATTTGCACTAAGAATGCAGTAGGTAGATGTAAAAATAAAGAAAAACACAAACATAGTGGAGATCTGCACTGAGCAAGTGCTATTGTGAACCAGAATCACTGAATCACTGTGTACTGAATCGTGAATCATGAATCATTTGCATGCAGTATTAAAAAACAGCTTTTATAGGCTGCAGTGGCAGGTATTTAGGTTGATCTCCTCTTACGTTTGAGAGCTTCATTAGGATGTCAAGTTGACCCTTTTACCGTGGGAAGAAGCTTGATCAGGAATGGTCTTTTTGAAAGGGTAGCAAGGAAACTACTGTTTCAGAAGGGGAACAGGGTGAAAAGGCTAGGATATGCTGAAGCTCACAAAGATTGGAATGAAGATCAGTGGAAGAGCGGATTATGGAGTGACGAATCCAATATTATATGTGGTCATTATACCATTGCTTAAACAACGAATCTAGTGGTGGTCTAAGACTTTTGCACAGCACTGTATATAGTATATACAATAACGTAAAGGCAAAACCACAGAGGCATGCATCCGGTTGGTAAAAATGATCAGAGGACCGCTGAGTTGAGTGAAAAAGGAATTGCCTGTAATTGAAAAACACAGACGTGGCCGATCCGGATGGAAATAAAATCGCAAAAGAGCATCTCCTGTAAAGGACAAAATGATCTCAGGTCTTGAACTCTGGTCTGTTTGGTAGAACAATCTTCAGTAGTCTGAAGTGTTTCTGTGTTTCACTTAAAGTGGACAGGAACCTCTAATAATACCCTGTCTGCTATCTGTGTGGGCATCTTCTTTACGAGAACGTGTCTTTGTGCACTGCGGTCTGCTTCCGCCCACATCACATACACACACACACACACACACACACACACACACACACACACACACACACACACAACACACAATTACTACCACCATCACTTTCGCTTATATTGGAAATGGCTCCCTAAAATGCTTTTAATTCTAAGTATTAATTATCCTCCAGTCATTAGCTGTTCTAACTGAAGCCTGGCTCTGACTAATAGCAGGTTAGAGCTAGTCTTGCCTAAGAGCCTTTTGAGACCATTTTCAAGCACATTTAATGGCGTACAAGCAAAAAGAACAAAGTACAAGTAAAGTGCGTCTGATTTCCATGTTCTGTTTGATTTACTGAAGTCGGAGTCTTGTGGAGAAGCAGCAGAGTCTCGCTTGGAGTGCTCATCCTGTCCCTGAGTTTTTTTCAGCTGGAATGGGCCTCTTTGTGAATATGACCGCGGGTTAATTTTTTGTTTGCAGATTGCAGTTTAGAGAGGGAAGCCCTGCCCAAATTGCAGATAACAGGCAGGTAGGAGGAAAATTGGACCTTAATCTCCGATGCTTTTACGAGACATCTTGCTGATGCACCAAGGCACATTTTGTGCTGCAGGTTCCGACACTAGTCCCAAATGTCTGGATGTGCTGCCTCAGCAGAGAGCCCTGGTGCCAGCTGTAGAGGCTGGTGTTGTAACTTCTGTGATAAGCAGACTTTGATATTTCATTCATTTCATCGGTCGTGCCTGCTGCATTTTGATGAGGAACAAATTCAAGGTTCTGATTATACTAGTGAGAGCTCACATGCACAAGACATGTCACTGGTCAGGTTCTAAGGGAAAAGCAGTTCTAAGGGAGTTTCACAGCAATCATTTTAGTTTCATATTGCTTGATGCTTTCGGTACGTTCACAGATGCATCTCAGGGGTTTTTCCTCGTCACTGTACCCCAGCTGTTCATTTGGGGTCTTGGCTTGACTGCTGTAAAGCAACTTTGTGACTTTGTGTCTGTTGCCGGAAGTGCTTCATAAATAAATTTAACCAGACTATGAACTGGAAATAGATCAGATATGAGATGAAAAAGACAGTCAGGGCTGATATCACAGCTCCTTTACTTAACAGGGTGGTAGAAATACACATGTTCTTTAAGTAAAAGCACTACTAATCTGCTAAGAAGCTGAAGTATGGCTTAGGCTACTTGTTTTACTCAAGAAGAAGTATGGAGTAGATGCTACTAAATGTTCTTACAGTAAAATTTCTTTTAAAAGCCTTTCTAACTCAATTTCGGAAACAGAATGTCTTTTATTGAGGGTACAGATCCATGACACTGAACTACATGAATCGTTTGCAAAAATTATACAAATGATCCTTATCATCTTTAACCAACCACAACAACAACCGAATAAAAACATTTTCAGACATAAGGAACCAAAATACACAAAATACTTCGGATTTTTAAATAAACGCTGCTAATTCTCTCATAACTAGACGTGGTAATATTCAGTAATGCAGTAAATCATGATATTTAACCCAAACTATGGTTATCATCGACTCTGAAACACTGTCACTGCATTTGAGTCCAACAAACTGCAGTTCTTCTTTTAAACACTCCACTACACTGCTTAATTTAAAAATACGTATGCAAAACAGTTAGGAATATTATATAGCTTTTGAAATATACCTCTTCTATTCGTCACAGAAATAGAATACATCGTCCCAGTGACATGGGAGCAACAAAACGCGTATGCAATCTTTTTTGGAAGTAGAATGCATTATGCTGAACATTAAAAAGTGATAAAACGTATACGTTTTATACTTTGAGTGTCGCCCACGACTCCGTAGATGGCGCCCAAACCTACACGAACCTATTTGGTGCTTCCATTTCTGACATTTATTTATTGTATAAAAATGTATGCCTGTAACGACATACCTGCATGCAAGGGCTCTTTACAAATTGTGACAAAAAGACAAAAAGAGGTAGAACCACCGCGATGGTGTCTTTTTTGGAGCGTGCGCCCTTGCACCACTTGCAGCGCGTTGAGTATAAACCTAGGATTAGGTGCCTAAATGAAATGACGTAATAAAAAAGAAAATAGGAAAATAAGTAGATTTATAAAGTCTCTTCGAGAAATGTAGTGAGTATAAATGCTGCCTTCAAGTGGTGTCGGAAATGTCGTATTTACCAGTGGGAAACTCGGATTTTTCGATAAGCCCCGACTTTCCGAGTTGGGGGCGTGTCAGTAACGAATGGATGCTGCTACTACAGTAAACGTAAAGTTTTTACTTTACTAACCGTAGTTTTGCATGTTAACTGTACAGTTTAAGCTTGTGTACATTTTGTCCAACTTGCACTAATGTTAATGAGGAATTACAACAAAATAATATTATATAATATAAAATATTACTCATCTAATTCGTGTCCTGTTTGCTTCATTCTCTTCAAGTAAGGCTAAATAAACTTGCTGGTTTTGCCTATACAAAAATAGAAGTCGTACAAACAAAAGTTTTCTTTTGGCGTCACCACCCGACAAAAAACACTTGAACGTACATCATGTCGTAAGTAACACCTCCGAACTCTACTTCCGAGGACAACTTGAAGGCAGTATAAGTAAAAAGTATTAAGGTACAGAAATACTTAAGTACGGTAATGAAGTTCTTGTACTTTATGTACCACGTCTGCTGAACTGTGAAGATCACACACAGTCTGAATCTGGTTAAGGTTGGATCATCGGATCATCCATTCAGGGTCAGCTGAAGCTAAATCATGTATAATTAGGGATTAGTATTTAGTCTTTACTTATAGTCTTCACATGCACCCACACAGATGTACGCATGAATGCGAACACAGATTAAATGTCTGTGTATGAAAGTCTTCTGACCTACATTTACTTTTATCGGCTCTTATACAGACCGACTTACGACTGATACGATCTTACAATCTAAGCAAACATAAGTAAAAGCACTGCTCTAGGGTACAACACTGGCAGCCTTGGCAGTACTGGGGCTTTGACCTTCTGGTCCAGAGTCCAGTATGCTGAACCGCCATGGACTGTCAATATACTGGACAGATTGTATTTTACCTATTGTCCTTCTTCAAGTCAATACTGATCAGCTCAGTTTTGCTTAAATGTCACAGCTGGAGCAAGTTCAAGCTTCTGTCGGGTTAGGGTTTATTTATACAATAGAACATTGTCTCTGAGCAGGTTTAAAAGCTATAACGAGCCCCCGAAGATGACAGTGGCAAGGAAAATTGTCCTAAACAACAGGAGGAAGAAATTCAACAGGGATTAATCCTCTTCGGGCAGCACGGAAAGCGTTTGCTAATATGGCAGCGTGTTAAACAAGAGTTCCCTTTAAAACTAGTGTTCAGTGATAGAATTCAGTGTAAAGGTAAGGATATGAGAGGGTCTGGACATGGTGTAGTTCCTGCAGACGTCTATGAGATTAGCATGTTTTAAACAGGTACGTTCCGTTTCCGAACACTGAGCATGTCAAGTCAAATTAATTTCTATAGCGCTTTTTACAATGGAGCATTGTCTCAAAGCAGGTTTACATTTTAGATGATCTTCTGATCCCAAATTGAGTAAGCCTAGGCCGACAGTGGCAAGGAAAATCCCTAAACGTTATAAGGAAGAAACCTCGGGAGGACCCGGACCTTCTTGGGTGGCCTACATGATAAATGTAAGAATGAAACTAATGTTTCTAGTCAAATAACTCTGTGGTAATAGTTCAAAAAACAGACACTAAGAACATATTAACAGGTACATAAAACGTTGAATAAAATAACGTGAAAATATGCATCTGATATCAGGATTCAGGATCCTCACTGTATATTAGTTTGTTTAATCTTAGTTTGTTTAATCTTTACTACAAGCCACCGAAGTTAGCCCATTAAAACCCCATTGTACATGCAGCGTGTGCTCTCGTTTGTGTGCATATTCCCACAATTCAACCTTGTTTTCCTATTTGTGCTCCTTATTTGACTCTAAACATTATGACTTTATTATTGCTGTAACTCTTACGCGTTTCTTTCTTGAGCTATTAAATTTTAATGTTCTCTGAAAAAGTCCTGCTTTGCATATAATTGCTTCAGTAGCTACTGCGTTAAATAGGGCATGTGCTGTAGATGATAAAGAAAAACAGACTGGTTGGCAAGTTCTTGCTATACTTTTACGATCTCAGATCCTGTTTATTGCTGTCGTATTATTTATTCCTGCAGCGATTTGGTGCTAGGTAATGTGATGGGTAAGTGCTGCTGTGTCGGAACACTTTTTTTCCCTGTCTGATATAACCCATTAGTCCAGTAATTACTGTTTCGTCTGTCATGTTTCACCACCGTCAGGATGTTCAACCTTTAATTATGTCCTATTGGGGCGCTGCTGAGCCCGCTGCATGTAATGCAGACAGCATTATCAATGCAAATTAAGCTTAATTAATCTAAGACACGATCTTTCTGTCTCTCTCTCTCTCTCTCTCTAGATCCCCAGCTCAAGGGTATAGTGACCAGGTTATATTGCAGGCAGGGATACTACTTGCAAATGAACCAAGATGGAACTCTTGATGGGACCAAGGATGACAGCAGCAATTCTTGTAAGTGTATTTTTAAAGATGTTGTATCTGTATAGCGTTCATTTCATTTTTAAAAATAAAGGTATAGGGTTTAACTAGTCATCTTCCATTGCTGACCAGAAGATAATAAAAGCAACAAAGGCATTCATTCCTTTAAGATATGCATATGATGTGATTGTGCCCTCTGGTGTTCAAAAAAGCAACTGCAGAAAGAGCATCCCACCCTATGATGCAAACTGTGACATTTTTGAATCGGGATGCATCGTTACACCCTGTATAGGTAAAGTGTGGTTATATTGAGGTTACAAGGCCAAAACTTTTATTTTGTTGTGATGATATCCCAAAATTGTTGCCACCACTTTTGTTACGCAAGTCCATGACTTGAAGTGACTGTAAATATAATTATATAATACCTCATGATAGTAATGACATGCTGCTCTTCTATCAGATTATTGGCTTGGCCACGGTGTTAAATCATTTATTGAGTAACAGCTGCTGATCTGAGCTGTTTCGTTTGGAAACTCGTCACATTCCTGAATAAATATGTACTATTTTTCTGTGACTTTGCTTTTAAATGAACTTTAATAATAATAATTAAGGAAGGACCTGTGAAATCTGTATTATTTCTTGAATTCATTATTCTCTAAGTTCATCAGATGGAGCCTAATTATGTGAGAAATGGATGACATTGGAAAATTAGGGATAAAGTGAATAATGAATGAACAGAGTAAATACAATTAATGGAGATTAAAATTTCGCTCTGGTTCTGCAGCAGTGATTCACAAACTCAGCACTGCAGAGATTCAGTGGTGCCTACAGGCTGGCACAGGGCTTCTGCAAGGGACCGTGGCACTACAACAGTGACCCCTGCTATGCCATTCAATGGGCTTAGGCCTGTGCCCGGTGTTCTCTGTGGATAGGCTCTGAGCCCTCACAGCACTGACAGGGAAATGAAAAATGAAACAGGAAAATAAAAATGTTGAAAAAACTAGTATGTAAAGTAGTATGTAAGAGCAGCTAACTAATTTGATTAAAAGACATTTATTTGTTGCAGCAAAACACAAATAATACAGAGTCCTACTGGGTACATCTTGATGATTCATGAGTCACGATTCAGTACACAGTGATCCAGTGATTCAGATTCACAATAGCCCTTGCTCAGTGAAGATCTCTGCTGTGTTTTGCTTTAGTTTTGCATTTACAGTACTGTGTTGTTAGTGCAAATAAGTCTCCGTGAGTCTAAAAAAGGTTAGTTTATAAGAGCCAACCGAAAGCAAAACAGGATCTGAATCCTCCATGACACTGTCAGGCTGCAGTTAGCTCAGCAGCTATGCTTTTTTCACTTTCAATATATTACTCACTAAATGATATGAGATTTTTCAACACTTTATTGTGAAATAAGCTTCGTGTTAATGATTTTGGCCAACTGTAGGCTAATGTAAGTGTATCCATGCTATCTTTTCCATATATCTGCTATGATAAAGTATAGACCGCCCTACCAAACATTCATTAAACTCATCAGTTCATGATCCAGCTAACTTATGGTGGATTTGTTGAACATATCCCCATCATAAATCAGGGAGCTCCTGTCCAATACAACTCCATTAATGCATATAATGCCTTAAACAGTGTGGATTTTCTGGGGATCTGGAACCCATTCATTCAATTCAGCATTGGAAGTACTAAAGTAAGGTGTCATACTACATTTTTGGAGGTGGCGATCTGCTCCTCTTACGGTCATCAAACATTCTTACACCTTACTGTATTGTTATATAATATCCTTGATGGATTTATGAATTTCATATGGCACTCTGCCCTTCAAACTAGTTGGCACGCCCTTCACTTCTTCTCTCCAAAACACACAAAACAAGCAGAGGGTAACAGAGCCTTGTGCAGAAGCGCCGAAGCACCTGCATGTTTCACATCCAGCAATTACACTTCAGACTGGAGCATTACAGTTCTTACAGCACTCCCAACTGGGCCACTTACATACAGCCTGAGCAGCAGCACGCCGCCCCAGGCTGGGTTTTCCCACCAACAGTCAGTCAGTCAGGCGCACTGGGACCCGACAGCAATTATCCCCAAGTGTTCATTCTTCTGTAGGTTTGAATAAGCCATATAGAACCTCTCCCTGTCACTGGCAGCACGGCCATTCCTCAGCAGGACAGACAATAAGTGTTACCTAACAAACTCAGAGAGCATGCTTCGACAAGAAAAGAGCCATTAAAGCTGCCATGCACTACCGGTGCCTCCAATTACCTCCGCCTCCACTGTATCGCCGCTGAGGCAGCATTACGTACGAGTACATCTGCATGGGGGCTGTGGGCACGCATCGTGAGTGTCAGGTCGCACAAATGTGAGAAGTGATAATAGCTGTTGTACCCTGCATTACATTTACAGCATTTAGAAGAAGCCCTTATTCGGAGCAAAATACAATTGAACTGAGCAGTTATTGGTTAAAGTGGCAACTGCGGCAGCGTTTGGTTTAGTCCAGAGCTGTAACCACTGAGCCATTCTTATAAGCATCGAAACGACCTACAAGGGAATGACTGAACTTTCATCCTGACTGTGTGAACCTAACTGCTATGATCACCAATCCGTACACAGTGGTGTCTAGAGTACTCAGCAAATGTTTCCCATAAGGAATAATGTAAATTGAATGAATCCATTTCAGACCCCCAGAAAATCCCCCCTGTATAAGGCATTATATGCATTAATGGAGTTATATTGTACAGGTGCTCCTGATTTATGATGAGAGCTATTGTGAATCTAAATCACTGTGTACTGAATCGTGACTCGTGAATCGAGTTTTGGTTGAAATGAGTTGCATGGAGTATATTGTACAGGTGCTCCTGATTTATGATGAGAGCTATTGTGAATCTGAATCACTGAATCACTGTGTACTGAATCGTGCATCGTGACTCGTGAATCGAGTTTTGGTTGAAATGAGTTGCATGGCTCGACTCATACAAGTTTAAGCACTGAGTCCCAAGCAAACAACGAGAACCGAGACCATTTTTTCTACTCAAAATGCGTAGAAACCCGAATTTGACGACTTCCGGGGTGTTTGAGAACCGAGGTACCACTGTACAGGTATGGGCCACTGAACATCCACATTACGTTCTGTGAAACAGGACACTGACTGAAATGGACGTCTTTTTAGGCTACTCTACAATAGCAAGATACCTTCAGCTGCTAAGTACTGTAGTTTCGATCCTTTGCACATAGTGTTGATTTAAACCAATAATATTATCCTCCTGAGACCTCGCGTCCCCACATGAGGACATGGCGTTTTGGGTTTGCTACACCTCATACTTCATCCCCTTAACTCAGTCCTCATTTGTGGACACACTTGAGCATTTCACAAAAACAAAAATACCTCCTGTTCAAAGATGGTACTCAGTTTTTATATATGAAAAATAAGAGCTCCGAGGAGGGTAAGGAGGTTGAACACATTTAGTACACTTCAGTATTGTACAAAAACTGTACAGTAATTCCTGTCTTTTAAATGATATGTAAATGCATCAGAGTGGAACACTACCATCTACACAGCATCTCTAATGCCACCACATCCAAAGCATAAACTGTTACACATACTGTTGTAGAACTCGAGTCTGGTCTCGGTCTAATTTTTGTCTTGACTTCATTTGGACTCGGTCGTGTCTTGGTCTCGGGGTGAGCCGGACTCTTTTTTTTTTTTTTTTTTGTCGAGACCAGCTGAGTCCAATGCTCTTGTTTGAAGTAACGTTAATTATAAACTCAACTTGTTTTTCTATAGTTATTGAATATCAACAATCCATTCAAACAGAACTCTGATCGGCTAACAGGGAAAAACAGGTTCCTGCTCTCCTCAGTCAGTATCCAATCAGTGAACACGTTTACTATGTCTGCAAGATCTGGAATTATTATTCTGATGTTTTTACATGTAATAATATTAGGGCTGCAACTAACGATTATTTTAATAATCGATTAATCGGTCGATTATTTTTTCAATTAATCGATGAATCGGGTTTAAAAAAAAAAACTTTTCATGTCTTTATTCAGAAATATAACATTAAATAACAGAGCAAATAAGTGCTTACAATAAATGAATAATAATAAATTAAATTTATTAATAAATTAAAATAACAAATAAAATAATAAAGAAAAATAAGTGCATCTCTGATGCAAACACTACATACAACTCATTCACGCTCTTTCTTTAGGAACTTTGCATTGCAAGCCAAAAATGTTAGCATGTCAACATGCTCCAGGCTAAAGCTGGCTCTCTTTTAATAATAAAAATTTGTTGTACATATGTAAGCAGTTAACATAGGACTCTGTTATAATTATTACTAGACTGTATACTGTGACATCATACGTTGGGCAGCGCTGTACAGCGGTTTTTGCCGGTTTGAGTCCATTTATGAACGCAGTGTCCGGAATTAGAAGGCAGATTATTATTTCCTATTATAATTTAGTATAAGTTTTCAGCCCATGGCCATTAAAGTGAACGGCTGTGGTTCAGATAGACACTAAAAGGTGCATACCTGTTAAATGCACTAGAGATGATTGTCTTTCTTCTCCTTTCTCTCCAGCGTTGTTCAACCTCATTCCTGTGGGTCTCCGAGTTGTTGCTATTCAGTCCGTGAAGACAGGGTTATACATCGCCATGAACGGAGAGGGCCATCTGTACACATCAGTGAGTACAAGTGTGTGTGTGTGTGTGTGTGTGTGTGTGTGTGTGTGTGTGTGTGTGTGTGTGTGTGTGTGTGAGACCTTAGGTGAAGGCCAGTATTGTAATCTTGTAATCACTATGCATGGGTAATAGCATCGTTGGCTTGGATTTCATCTGAGCAATTTTTTAATTAGTATTTATATTTGAATCCCACTGCCTCAGTGTAAGTTATTTTGCAAAACAGTTTGAACTGTGAACATTCGGATTGCTGTTATAGGTTATAGTCCCTCATTCCTGCACATTCAGTTCACCCTGATAACACTCGTACACGTTATACCACACACTGAGCACTTTATTAGGAACTACGATATAATAATACTGGGTAGCTCCCTGAATTCTTAATGGCACGAATTCCGCAAGATGTTGGAAACATCACTCATTTTTTTGCCCCATGTTGGCATGGCTGCATCACGCAGGTTTTTCAGGTACACTTTTATGCCACATCCCAAAGGTCTTCTGTTGAGACATTTGCTTTATGACATGGTTGCTATGAGGAGATGGGAAAATTGTGGCCATGAAGGGGTGCACATGGGCAGCAACAATGCTAAAATAGGTTATGGCATTCAAGCCATGATCGACTGGTATTAGGGATGTACTGAAATGAACATTTTCGGTTGAAACCAAACAAAATGGAAAACAAAATTTGACCATAGGCCGACTGCCGAGCATGTTTTTTCACAGGTTTGGTAGTTTAATAAAAGCGCAAACTTAATTTTTTTTGTTTACTTTCTCTTGTTACTATATTCCTCCAGATTAGGCATGCATAAACATGGGATTAGAAAAATTGAATGCTCCTTTTTGTCAAGGCAAGGTGGGAAATTTATCCAAGTTAGCTCTTTGTACGTCACAAGAAACTTTACTGAATAACAAAGGTAGATTGAGGGAACAGTATCTGAGCCGTTCTTACTCAAATCAATAAATCAAAATAAAACACAATTGTTTAAACATAAAACTGTGTACGTTATAAAAGTTAATTTGTAAAAATGTAATTGTAGTTTTTATTTTCAAATAGTTTGTACCTACATACAGTGGTGTGAAAAAGTGTTTGCCCCCTTTCTGATTTTCTATTTGTTTGCATGTTTGTCACACTTAAGTATTTCGGAACATCAAACCAATTTACATATTAGTTAACACAAGTAAACACAAAATGCAGTTTTTAAATGAAGATGTTTATTATTAAGGGAGAAAAAAATCCAAACCTACATGGCCCTGTGTGAAAAAGTGATGGCGTAGTGCGCAGAGGTCGCTGACTTTCTGCAGAGTCAATCGCTACAGACCCCCAAACTTTATGTGGCCTTCAGATTAGCTCAGGTAGAGTGTGTTGAGAGCTTCATGGTATGGGTTTCCATGGCCGAGCAGCTGCATTCAAGCTTTACATCACCAAGAGCAATGCAAACCATCGGATGCAGTGGTGTAAAGCACGCCGCCACTGGACTCTAGAGCCGTGGAGTGTCACACTTCTTTGTCTGACAGACCAGTCTGGGTTTGGCAGTTGCCAGGAGGGCAGTACTTCTCTGACTGCATTGTGCCAAGTTTGGTGGAGGGAGGATTATGGGGTGGGTTTGTTTGTCAGGAGTTGGGCTCGGCCCCTTAGTTCCAGTGAAAGGAGCTGTTAATGCTTCAGCATACCATGAGATTTTGGACAATTTTCATGCTCCCAACTTTGTGGGAACAGTTTGGGGACGGCCCATTTCTGTTCCAACATGACTGCGCTCCGGTGCACAAAGCAAGGTCCATGAAGACATGGATGAGCAAGTTTGGTGTGGAAGAACTTAACTGGCCTGCCTCAAACACCTTTGGGATGACTTAAGAGTGGTGGCTACAAACCAGGTCTTCTCATCCAACATCAGTGTCTGACCTCACAAATGCTCTTCTGGAAGAATGGTCAAACATTCAAACAAACACACTCCTAAACCTTGTGGAAAGGCTTCCCTGAAGAGTTAAAGCTGTTATAGCTGCAGAGGGTGGGCCGACATCATGTTAAACCCTATTAAGATTGGGATGTCACTCAAGTTCATATGCGTGTGAAGGCAGACGAGCGAATAATTTTGGCAATATAGTGTGTCAGCCTTTATAAGCTCATTGGCTGGATTTGTTGTTGTGCAGATACTCTGTTCATACTTTACCTAGAAACAGCCTGAATTCTCCTATATTCAACTTTCAATTGACCCACCATCTCCCAAAGCGGACACTTCCACTGCGCCTGTAATTTTTCTTGCCCGTTCCAAAGTGCTCACTAATCAACTCTAAAGATGCCGTCGCTGCACTCTCAACTACCCTCTCTCTCTCTCTCTCTCCTCTCTCTCTCTCTCTCTCTCTCTCTCTCTCTCTCTCTCTCTCTCTCTCTCTCTCTCTCTCTCTCTCTCTCTCTCTCTCTCTCTCTCTCTCTCTCTCTCTCTCTTCTCTCCTGTGTGAATGAGTCAGGTAATGGCGCTCCGGTTCATTGTTATTGTCCTTGTACTTCCAAGAATGCACGCTATCATTTGATCTCGGCGTCCATTAGATGTCCGTCACTCATTATAATGCTGTTTCGGTGCACTTACCCAGTATGTGCTCGCAGCGCTTCGGGGTCTGATGCTTTTAAGGGTGCCATCATGTCAAAAACGCATTCAGACCTTTTGTTCAGGCATTTGCCACATATTCGTTCTACCAGAGGTTGTTTTAATTTATACCTTGCGCTCTGCGTTTAAGGCTTTTATGATCTGGAATGCTTTTAGAAAATGTAAGGTTGCCTATGCCGTCATAGTTACAGCCACAATTCCCTAAAGTGGAACCGTTCTACGTTTATTCTCCATTAATAATAACCCCACTACAAACCAGCAAACACCAGCAAAGTTTTTAAATACAACCACAATACTACCAGTTTAATTAGTATGCTCTAAGGGGGCATTCATATTTATGGTTCAGTTTATTTGATCCGGATGAAAGCAGAAAATGATACATTTTTGCATTTTAGTCCTGGTTCACTTAGCGTTCACACTGGCATAACCAAAATATGTAAACAAAAAACACATGAATAAGGTCACATACTGATTGGGCCGCTTTTGTGAAGTTTTGCAACCAAACTTGCTGAACTTTCAGAACTTCTACAACAATGCTCTGTGCTGGGCTAAACGCACTCGTGGGATCCTTAATGCATTCACTGACAAAAAAATATCACCCCAAGAAGGAGTTGTTGGAATAGAAGGAAACTTACAACTGTACATTTGAAAGGAGGCTCTAGGTACCCTATGGGGGCACCTCTAGACTGGATACAATGGTGCTTGAAGGATTGTGAACCCTTTAGAATTTTCTATATTTCTCCACAAATATGATCTAAAACATCATCAGATTTTCACACAAGTCCTAAAAGTAGATAAAGAGAACCCAGTTAAACAAATGAGACAAAAATATTATACTTGGTCATTTATTTATTGAGGAAATTAGTGAGTGGCAAAAGTATGTGAATCTTTGCTTTCAGTATCTGGTGTGACCCCCCTGTGCAGCAATAACTGCAGCTAAACGTTTCCTGTAACTGTTGATCAGTCCTGCACACCGGCTTGGAGGAATTTTAGCCCATTCCTCCGTACAGAACAGCTTCAGCTCTGGGATGTTGGTGGGTTTTCTCACATTAGCTGCTCACTTCAGGTCCTTCCACAACATTTCCATGGGATTAAGGTCAGGACTTTGACTTGGCCATTCCAAAACATGAACTTTATTCTTCTGTAACCGTTCTTTGGTAGAACTACTTGTGTGCTTAGGGTCATGACCCACCTTCTCTTGAGGTGATGTTTCACAGATGGGATAAGGTTCTTATGCTGGAATGCAGTGTTTTCCTTTCTCCAAACATAACGCTTTTCTTTTAAACCAAAAAGTTCTATTTTGGTCTCATCCGTCCACAAAACATTCTTCCAATAGCCTTCTGGCTCGTCCATGTGATCTTTAGCACACTGCAGATGAGCAGCAATGTTCTTTTTGGAGAGCAGTGGCTTTCTCTTATCAACCCTGTCAATGCACACGATTGTTGAGGGTTCACAAACTTTCAAGCACTACTGTACAAGATGAGATATGGTTTCTCATGAAGGCATACAGGTTCTGTATGGTATCCTGAGACACATATGCCCACAGATGTTGCATCTGGGCATGTAGATCTTACACACTCATAGTTTGCCAAAGCTGGTGTTCCAGCTGGTCCTATATATGCTTGATTGGTGATAAATCTGGCAACCAGGCAGGTCCAGGAAGTGTTTCAATCTGGTGGAGACATTTCTGGGAAACCCCTGCTGTATGTAGGCGAGCATTATCCTGCTGAAAAATGCCAGTTGGAAGCCCTGCCATGAGAGGCAACGTGTGGCTGCAGGATGTCCTGCACATGTCGCTGAGTTGTTAGTGCCCCTCGTATCACTACTATGGTGTCAAGTAAACTTTGCAAAATAGGAACAAAAACAACACGAAGAAATACTCCAATAAGTACCGTAATGTATCGTATTTTTTAGACATGTGACCGGTGACTGGAATTGGCCAGTTTTCAGTATGATCCAAGAATGGTGATCGGCCGATTAATCTTGTATAACCGATTCTGTGCTGATCACAGATAGTCAGACGTGGATCTTTAATTCTCTGGAGTATTACAACCATCAGTTTGTAATTCCACCCATTCTTGTATTGGAGGTATGATATCTGTACCCTCTGTGTTTATTTTGCATGTTCTTTGACACAATATATTTGAATTTTCTTAGCTGCTTTGCATAAAAATGCCTTTTGTTCCATTTTTCAGTCCTGCTACATACTGTTCGTACTTATTATTAATGTTTTATATCCTCATCTGTAATGAGATAAGCAGCATGTAAGGCCTTTGTGCACACAATAAAGGTGAATGTTATTAGTGCTGATAGGTGGTACCTTAAATGTCAGTTTTGTTATTAAATCTAATTACATCTTATAAGGGAAGTCGTGCCCTTTCTGACTGAACTAACTGAGAGTGAACAAATCTGTCGCTTGCGTAACTGAATAACGTTCTTAAGAGCTGTGACTTTTCTAAGAAATGAGATTCTTGGTCACAAAGCTTTTGATCTGTGACTCTTGTAATCTGATGGAAAACATTTATATTAGTAGATCTGTGTTTGATATTATTATAGTTTATTATTGTAAGATCTGCTGTAGGACCTTATGCTCTGTCAAAGAGACTTTTTGAGGTAAATATTGATTCAAACCTACCCTTAGCCCACAGAGACAATTCAGCCATCTCAAACATGTCTCAAAATGTCCCTACTCCTTCCCCACAACCCTGGCCATGATAAGTGGGGGTTTAACAGGGTGCAGCTGTTCGCCACACACAGTGATCGTTGTCATCATTTTCATGCTCGCTTAATCCAGTTCAAGTTCAGAGCTGGTTAACCGACAGCACAGGGCTTGAGGCAGGAATCAGCCCTAGACGGGGCACCAATTCCTCACAGGGCACATACATATGATCTTTCTTTATCTAAAAGGTCAGTCCTCTGCTATATAGCAGAGCAATTATGCAGAAAATATCAGTGCATGGTTTGGTTCTGTGAAATACTTTTTTTTGTCTTGAAAATAATGACAAGTTTTGACAAGTCAAGTGTATTTAAATTAGGTCCTATTATTCGCGACTTTATTTCTATTCTGAGCAGCATCTAGCTTTACTGAGCAGTAGGAAGGATTTGATTTCATTTGGAAGTGAATAAGGGAAACTTAACACCTTCAAAACACATACATACCAAACCATCTGCTAAACTTTAGCACCTGGCAATAGGGAGATAGTGTCACCTTTACTGACACCTTCCAGTTTTCTTCACAAAATGTGTGACTGGCACACTTTAGAGAGACCAGTTGATCTAACGCATGTCTTTGGAATGTGGAAGCAAACCAAAGTACTCCATGCAGTCATGCAATAACATGCCGACTCTGCACAGGCATAGTCTGGACCAGGAATCAAACCGGAGATCTCTGGAGCGGTGAGGTAACATTTAGCTTCTTGCCCCACCATGCCACCCTAATGCAAAGTCCAAAATCAGGGTTAGGGTCACAGTCTTACAGTAAAAACAGTGGTTTCTTTTTATTAGCTTGCAAAACATTTAAATTATTTTTACTCTAATACGGCCAAAAACAAAGCTAGAAAGAAGTGAAGACTGTTAGCAGACTGCAAAACATGACTGCTCAGGCAGGTGTGACATAGTGAAGCACTTTACTGAGCTACAGCACAATTATGTGAGTACTTTCCCCAGACAGATGGCATAAACAACAGGATTCACAGTCTGTACTCTAAACGTACAGGTAGTCCCCGATTTAAGGTGGGGATACGTTCTATCAAATCCATCATAAGTTGAATTTATCGTGAACCGAGGAGTTTATTGTATACTGCATATACAGTGGGGCAAAAAGTATTTAGGCAGCCACTGATTGTGCAAGTTCTCCTACTTAGAAAGATGAGAGAGGTCTGTCATTTTCATCATAGGTACACTTCAACTATGAGAGACAAAATGAGAAAAGAAAAACCTGGAAATCACATTGTAGGATTTTTAAAGAATTTGATTGTAAATCATGGTAGAAAATAAGTATTTGGTCACCCACAAACAAGCAATATTTCTGGCTCTCACAGACCTGTAACAACTTTTTTAAGAAGCTCTTCTGTCCTCCACTCGTACCTGTGTTAATGGCACCTGTTTGACCTCGTTATCTGTATAAAAGAGACCTGTCCACAGCCTCAAACAGTCAGACTCCAAACTCAACCATGGCCAAGACCAAAGAGCTGTTGAAGGACACCAGGAAGAAAATTGTAGACCTGCACCAGGCTGGGAAGAGTGAATCTACAATAGGCAAGCAGGTTGGTGTGAATAAATCAACTGTTGGAGCAATTGTAAGACATACAAGACCATTGATAATCTCCCTCGATCTGGGGCTCCATGAAAGATCTCATCTCTTTGGTAGGTATGTGTTTTACTGGTGTTAATTTATCCCCTAGTCACAAAAATAAAGGTAGACATTGTTCAAATGGAAGGGAAGTCCTTAATCCTAGTACCTAATGTAAACAGACATGACATGTCAATATCTGTCATTAATTTCCTGAGAAAAATCCATCCCTGTGTCACCGACCGCTCAGGATTTCATGGAGTGGGTGTTAGTCGTTACTTCCCGTGCTCCGCCATTTTCCGCGTAATTGCTCAGCTATATAGCAGAGGAGCCCTGACCTTTTAGATAAGGATCATTAACCCAAACGCCTCTCTAATGTAAAGCCACACTCGCTATCCACTGTACTTCAGAGAGAAGCCCTGAGAGATCTGCTTCATGCATTAATGAACAACAGGGTCGAAGTGCCTCGTCAGGTTTGGATAAGCAAATGGAAGAGCGACACAGGCTGCCTATAAATAGGTCTGTTCTTATGAGAGGCATCATGGCACATGTTGGCCTTGTTTTGTTTTCAGCCATTAGCTCTGAATGCTAGCTAAATTTGGTGAAGTGTTTTTGTCTTTTGTGTCATCTGTGTCTGTTTTCTGGAACTGGACAATATTGGTGGGTCATATTATTATAGTCGTTAAGTTAGTGACCCCTGTTGTTTTAAGATCTCCATTTTCTCATTATCATGTTCTGTGGAAGGAGTATGACGGTCTCTCGGGCTAATTTCAGAAAGACGCTGATGTGTTGAACATCATACACCATTAACACCTGCATCCAAGAGCAAAGCAAACGTTAATGAGCAGAGGAACGTCCAGGGAAGTTAAATAAAGCCCATCATTAAAATAGATGTACCTCGATGTCTGACTGTACTTTCTTCTCTGAATGACCCAGATGTGGAACCTTATTTAAATCATTTGTTCCTTCATTGATTCATTCACTTTCATACCTGCTTAATCCAAGTCAGGGTCGCCTGGGACCAGGGCATAAGCAGCAGCACAGGGCACAAGTTGGGAACCAACCGTGCACACACCTAATGCATGCCTTTGGAATGTGGAAGAAAACCTGTTTCTGTGGCTATACAGGTGTTTAATGACTGCATTATGTTCTGTGAAACAGGTTGTTGACCGAAATGGTCGTTGACCAGATATTATCACAGTTACATAGACTTTTTTCTACTCTAATGTAAATACAAAGGGTGTTTCCACTAGAAAACTGCACGCAAACATACGTAAAGAATCAGAGGTACGTCTGAAAACATGAGTGGAACGGTACCATCTGCGCAGCGTCCCCAACGCCATCGCATATCTCATTCATGGAAATCCACAGTACTTATAGTAAAGATAGTATTGTAATGTTACCACTCTGTATAGGTCAAAGCTGAAACTCCTAAGAGGATGGTCTGATGGACCTGATACTTTTGTTTAAGCCAAAAATGCATGGATAGACAGTATTAGGAACAATGCAGAAGATCAGCCAGATGAACCAGAGACGCAACAAGTGAATGTGAACCAGTTTATATAGTTATAGGTTAGAGAGAATATACAAACAAAGCAGTACTACTTACAATAGGACAGGTACATATACTTAAACACCATTTACAGCTTGGTACAAATAAGTAGAGGAAAGTCATCCACACAAACACGAGCAACTTAAACAAAAAAGTCTCTAAACACATCAACCGAGTTAGAACAGTCTCTAGTCTGAATGTGAGCTAACGAGCAAGCGAGCACATGATTGTAAGATCATTAGCTTGCAAGCAATTGATGCACTTCTACTACTCTTTAACTTTAACTATTGCCTATTGCGTGTTATAATTTCTAATATTTTTTAAGGTCTTGGCCCTTAAAGTGAATGGATATCGATCGGATGAATGTTAAATGGCACATGCAGGATCTAGATATATGTTATGTAGTATACTCTGTCTCTCACACAAACACATAAACCTGTAGTTTAAATAGTAAGTGAAGGCAATCCTGCTAATAGGAGCAAAAGCTATTTGACTCTCAGATGACGTCCGAATTAAATCCTGTGTGCATTATTTTGCTGGCTGGTTCATCTTTTCAGTTTGAGCCTGTGCTGATTCTGAGCGAGTGTTTTGCTATGCACTGTGTGTTTCTGTTTTCACAACTGAAGTTGTGATGACAAGAAGCCAGAAGCAGACAACACATTTCGGATGTTGTTGTCTAGAGTGGCTTATGCACTCCACTCTAGTTTGGTCCTTTCACAAGGCAAACAAATCAGCACTTCAAAAAATGAGGCACTAGGTAATTTTAGGTACTCTGTAATTTTCTGTTCTGTTGCTGTGGGTCAGCAGGTCCACATCTGCTTCATTTCTCACCCTGTGTTTCATACACACTCATGTTTACTCAAGGTAATGCTTTATGTGCAGTTCTGTTCTGTTTTATTTATCGAATCACACAATTCTCATGTAATTATCTGTTTTAAGATTTTTGTTGGAACAATTGTTATAATTCGAGTTATATTGACAAATTACTCATCGAAACTAATAGCTGCACAGGTGGTTCCGGTACAAAGCAAAAAGTCATATTGTCTGGTCCAACTATTGTTTGGCTGTCAAATAAAAAGAAAATTAACATCACAGAACACTTGTAAAACAAATTGTTTACCAGTTTCGGGAGGTATGGAATTCCCAGTAGTATGGTACCAATTTACAGGGTTACAGAAATATAAAGTGCTTAATGTGCCACTTATGGGCATTAAACTTCCCACTTCCTAGTACTGCAAAGTAGACAGCTTGTAAAATTAGACATTTACACCAATCAGACTTTAAATCCACCTGCCACCAAGGCTCTGAGCCATGAAGGCATGGATATTATGAGGGACCTGATAGTTTTGTTTGATGGAAGCCAAAAATGCATGGTAACTCTTTACTATACGGTTACATGAAATAACATTAATTCATGCAGTATTTCATGAGGGAGTAATCATTAATTCATACACATAATACATCATGAGTCGTCATGACTATGCATAAAGTCTCAGGAATGCGTTCATACAGGAGAAATACTGTATATGAATTCATGTAGTGATTAAGGTAGAACATGAATGTTAAGCATTATTAAAGCATTACTTCTGCATGGGTTCATGATGTTAGCGGCCCTCAAAGTAAAGTGTTACCAAGTGCATGGATAGACAGTATTAGGAACAACACAGAAGATCAGCCAGATGAACCAGAGACTCAACAAGGGAATGTGAACCAGTTTATATAGTTATAGGTTAGAGAGAATATACAAGCAAAGGTGTACTACTTACAATAGGACAGGTCCATACACTTACAAACACCATTTACAGCTTGTTACAAATAAGTAGAGGAAAGTCCTCCAGATAAACATGAGGGACAAAAAGTCTCTAAACACATCAACCGAGGCTCTAGTCCAAACATGAGATAACAAGCAAGGCAGCACATGACCAGTAAGGTGGGGCTCTTAAACTCTAGCTCCTGCCTCTACTCGTGGATCCACAGTGCTGATTGGCTGTTGATATGATCAGCTGTTGAGTTTCACATCAGATTTTTAATTCCTATTAGAATTTATTATAATATTTAAGACTGCTGTTGTTAAATGGTGCATATTCTGTAATAATAATAATAATTATAAGGTCACTAGACAAACTTATAGGAGGTAGTATACAGAATCTAAGCCCCCAAGCAGATCGGGTCCTTTTTGAGTCTTGGTCCTCCCAAGGTTTCTTTCTTATAACGTTTAGGGAGTTTTCCTTTCCACTATCGCCCTAGGCTTGCTGAATTTGGGATTGGCTTTATAATTTAGAAGATAATCTTTCAGACAATGCTCTATTGTAAAAAGCGCTATAGAAATAAATCTGTCTTGACATGACTCTTTTCTATCATAAATTCTTGATTACAGTATGTATCACATCATTTAGGTTTGCAGTTGAAACCCTGACAATTCAATAGAGGTTTGAAATACGTACTATAAAAAGGTTCAGATATTTCTTTAGTAGATAGCAACAATTTGTTTATTCACCAAAAAGAAGTGTATACGATATTAATAAGGTCACTGGACAAAAACATTGTTAATGTTGTACAATGTGTCTCTGGTTAGCTGGAAGAAACTGGATTGCTTGTTAACATACAAATCAACTAGGGGCTCATGTGGTGCAGTATTATCCAGGCACTCCCTGTTTTACGATGATATTTCGACTTTATGATGGGAATCCGATAATAAACATAAATATACATTCTGCAGAAACAGAGCTCTGAATTTTGAATTTTGGGCAAGCGATATGCCGTAAGACAGTCTCTCAAAGAGCAAATTGGCAGTGCGTGACGTAGAGAGTCACTTGGCTGTAGAGATGAGTGCTGTGAAATGTAGTCAGGAAAAGCTGTGGTTGTGACAATAGTTGTTTTTCACTTTCAATATATGATTTAATAAATAACATGATGTATTAAATACTTTATTATAAAACGCATTTTATGTTAATGACTTTGCCCAAGTGTAGGTTGCATATTTAAGGTAGGCTAAGATATGATATATACAGTATATTAAACTGCTAGATTTATGATACACTCACCTTATATGGACTGTGGTAGCCTAGTGGTTAAGGTACTGGACTATGGACCAGAAGGTCTAGGGTTCAAAGCACCCACTTCTGCCAAGAAGTACCCACTTTGGACACTGTTGGGTCCTTGAGTAAGACCCTTAACCCAAAATTAGACTGGATCACTCTGGATAAGGGTGTCTGCTAAATGACATAAATGTAAATCAAAACGTATACCCATTGTAAATCGTGGACCTGCTGGTGCATTGTGGCCCCATAAGTCGTCAGAGGTGCCACCAAAAGTGGTGGATGTACACGGGGAGTGCAGTGCAGATTCATTCATGGTGAGGGTTTGCTTTGAGTTGTTCAGAGGTGCTCGTCTCGCACTCCTTCTTGAATGTTGTGAGACTGGGGATTTGGTCCAAAATGGAAAATCAATTTCTTAGCTTTCTGTACATGGTGTTCAGATTTTTTTTACATAGAAAGGGTGGAACTGTGGTAGCCTAGTGGTTAAGGTACTGACTGGACTATGGCCCAGAAGGTTCATAAGGACCAGAAAGTCCAGGGTTCAAATCCCACCTCTGCCAAGCTGCCACTGTTGGGTCCTTGAGCAAGACCATTAACCCAAAATTGCTTGGATTGTAAGACTGTATCAGTTGTAAGTCGCTCTGGATAAGGGTGTCTGCTAAATTCTGCAAATGGAACAATTTATGCATTTTATTTAGTGTTTTTTTAAAGGTTTAAATCTTTAGTAATCACAGATCATGTGAGGTAAAAGCAGGCTCAGAGAGACAAACGTGTTTTCACTTACATTTACACCATACATTTATACCTACTTAATTTATGTAAGTTAAAAGAAAACCCTTCTTGGAAGAGCGCCTAAGCCCCCGAGCAATAAACTGCAATCTGCATTGATTCGTCCTGCCTCCGAAGCACATGTAGACGGATTCCATACGTGATTCGTCTGGAATAATCCAGGCATAATATTGATAGCAAAAGGACAGATTCATGTCTGCACTGCTGGAGTAAATGTGTGGGCTCATGCTGTAGCTCTACACCCACACATCCGAGAGCTTGGGCAACAGATTTATCGCCATTGCTGCTGCAAACACTGAACTGATTCTCACTCCCATCGTCTCCTGAGGGCACTTTTTAAGAAACCATTTCCTTCCCGTTCGACAGCAAACGGTTCCACTTTGGTGAATGTCTCACTGACTGCGTGTCAGTGCTGAAACATCAGCGTTCACTGTTTGTTCACTGTTTACCTCTTCGCTCCAGACACCTCAGGTGTGTTGGGGATTGTAGCATCTGTGCACCTCTGTGAACAATAGCACGTGTAAACAAAGTGCAGTACAGACAAAGGTTTGCAGACACCTAGAATTTACATACAAGGACATGGGAATTAGTTTGGAGTTTGTTTCCGTTCACTACGACAGTCTTCACTCTTCTGAGAAGCTTTCCGTTGGATTTTGGAGCATGACAGTGAGATTGGGCGCTGATGTTGGACAATAAGCCCTGGCTCACAATTGCTTTCCAGTTCAAGTTGAAGATTAAGTTCAAGTTGGAGTTAAGGGCATTGTGCATGCCAGCAACACCAAAAATATAAAAATGTTAAGGGTGGAGCAAACCTGAGATCTCTGGGGTTGTGTGGACGCTGTGCTAACCACTTCAGGATATGAATTATGAAACGATTGGACATGAAGAGAAAATATGCACATGCATCACGTGTGACTTCCTTCTCTGTAGACGCACTTTCACGCCTGAGGAGAAGACTCCATTCCTACAAACCTCTCCGAACACAAAAACAGCTTTGCCCTCGTCCATCCTCTCAGCAGACACAGTGCTTCACCAACCCTCCATAACACTACATTCTCCACTCTCTTCTTCTGAACCGCCAGCCACAGTTTCATCAGCCCTATTGTACTGCTGGGAATCAGGGAGCGCTCTTATTGAAAGACTGTGAATCGTGGGAGTTCATTCATTTTAATTCAGCCTCAGCCAACTTGTGCTTTATTTCTGCTCTTTCTCCAAAGACCTGCTGGCGCTTCTACATCCAGGCTTCTTTAGTGTGACCAGGGGCGTCATCAGACCCACTTTATTAGGGCACGTGCCCCAGTAGAATGTGGCGGTGACCCACTAAATTCATGGCGCTAAAAGTCAGGTTTATCCTGGATTGCTGAGCAGAACTATAGCAGACAACTTTCAGATTCACTACAGGCACTACACTTACCATAATGCCCCAGCATCTTTTCAAACGCAAAAGTCAGCCACACTACAGACAAGGTTCTGATGGCTCACAGCTGTATGTTTTGGCCACTTACCAAAAGTACATATTAGAGCACCAAAGCAAAGGCATTCATTAAACCAGCGACGGTATCAGCTACATTAGCTAACACAACAAAGTCTTTAGTGTTGGTCAATTCTTCATTTCTCGTCCATGGCAGAATGACACCCACTTTAGTCTTAAATCACTTCTATTTGGTCTTGAATCTATTTAGTGTTTAACAAGCTTATTTTTTGTGTGCAGTTGTGCTTGCAGTTTTTACTTCCCATTCAAGCCTATTATAAGTAAAATGCTTAATGTGAAAATGATTCCTTTGCCTTTGGATCACATGTTTGTCATTTCAGCAGTAGGGATTATTTATGATCAGTAGTAAATGAGAGAAGTTTGGTGTTCCTAGGTCACTGTTTGGTACATTAATCCACATTAGCCTTTTTACTTACAGTATATTAGGTTTAAATGGGAAGAAAAAATAAGCAATTGACATAGGAATGTTATAATAATTAAGTTAGTTTATTATCATTTTTTAAGATCTTAGCCATTAAAGCAAACTGATATTGATTGATTGGATGTTAAAAGGGTCATAACTGTACTGAAACGGCCCACTTTATGATCTAATTGGTTTGTCCTATAAGCCAAACTCGTCATGTTTTACCACACGTGTGTCTTAAGTTTACTCTGTAAAGAACTATGCAGATACACGCACCCAGGTTTTCACTTTAAATCAGATCGCAATAACAAAGAACACACTTAAGGTCGAAAAACATCCTTCAGCCTCCAAAACTCTTGAGTTCTGGGGTGAAAAACAAGGTTTAGTGAAAACAATAAAAAACACAACAGTCGGTTTTTGTTCATTCACACAATAATAGACAAGTGGAGATGCAACGAAGAATGTAATACAGATGTTAACAAAAACATTGGATCTCAAACATTTTTCAGTAAGGCCAACATCTTTTTGAGAACTTTATATCTGTTTGCTCACTGAACAAACTAGATACTGATACTGAAGCAAAGGGTCACATACTTTTGCCACTCACTAATATGTAATATTGGATCATTTTCCTCAATAAATAAAGGACCAAGTATAATATTTGTGTCTCATTTGTTTAACTGGGTTCTCTTTATCTACGTTTAGGACTTGTGTGAAAATCTGATGATGTTTTAGCTCATATTTATGCAGAAATATAGAAAATTCTACAGGGTTCACAAACTTTCAAGCACCACTGTAAATCTGACTTGACGTAAATTGAAGGTGGTTGTCCTGGCATCTCTCCGGCTCTTGACTTCATCCTCCTTTCTATCACTAATACACCCCACTATGGGCAAAAACACAATATAATAAAACCACCAGAATAGGGCCAGACATCTTAAGGCTACTTCAGAAAAGTGATAAGAAGGTATTTGAGGTAAATTCTAGTTAAGAAGGAACACAGAACACACCTGCTAAAGAAAAACAGCTATTTTTTGCAGTCCAGTCAAAACAAATACACAGCTTTGTGAAACACAATCTGCAGAGCAGCATTTTGACCTGACAGCAGTGTGTTCTGTATTAACCGCTGACCTGCTTTAAACATAATGTGATTTAACCGTTGTCTGCTTTTATATGAGAGCTTTGGAACTGTAACCTTGTCTTTTGGAATCAGGACCTGGCAGCTTGTTCCCCAGCCCAAACCTCTCACTGTTACGCCAGCAGATGTTTTGCTTTGCTGGAACTGCTGTGTGGTGGTGTGAGGCCACAATATGAAGAAATACACCTATTTAGTTTTGCTCTTGCAGGTGATTTCACTGATGTTCTATGTACGCTTCAAAAACAAGATCACATTATTTGTTACTGCCCACTGAGCAGTTACGTACCCCATAAAACTACATTTCCTCGAAGCAGTCTCTTGGAGTTTGCTAGATACTATTGGACGATTGACTGGAACCAGGTTGGATGATCCAAATCGAGATTTTTGGCTACAAACACTTCAGATGGATTTGGCGAAAAAGAAGGGTGCTTATTCAGAAACTGGTAACTGTGATGGAGGATCTGTGAGGTTGTGGGCTGTCTTTTCTACTGGGGTCCCTGTTAGGACACATGGCGCTACACTAGGAGACGCCAGAAAATCTGAAGGCTGGATCTTCTAACAGACATCTTCAAATGACATCCTCATTTAACAGAAGGAAGGGAGGAGGGGGAGTTAGGTCTGGAACTGGTCCCGGAAGAACAGCTTGGAGAGAAAACAGAATATGTAGCTAGGGCTGTTAAGAACATAGCGTCTATAAACAGAGCACAGTTGTGCCCTGTACGTCCACATTCACAAAAATGGTTCGGTGTCGACGGAATCTAGTTGTAACCCTACTGAATACCTTTGGAGGTGAGCTCAGGATGTTTTGCATTTGTGTCAACGAAATGCTAGATTTCTTTCATATTTCAGTATGAGATTGAGCTGAGTCACCACAGGCATTTCATAGCCATCTTTACTAAGGGTGGCATTATTTCTGGAGCTGACTGCATAAGTCACAGAGGGATCAGCTTCTCAGAGAATCATCGCAGATGTGTTTGTGTGATACGGCGGCACGGCGATGCCTTTGCTGCACGAGATGATAGGCTAGATAGGATATCAGCTGCAGGCTTTTATCAGAGGATTTGTGGTGTTGGTAACAGTTGTGTATCTCTGAGGCCCAGATATGTGTGTGTAGAAGAAATGTTCAGCCCACAACTGAGCAGCGCTGAGCAGCTTCATCGTCTCCTACAGACAGAGAGAAGCGTGAAGCTGCTTGGGATTCCTCTGACATCTTCTGTCTTGCTGCCTATCTCTCCCACACACACACCAGCCTTTAAACAAGAGCCTGTCACAACTGTCAGAATTATTGTATTTGTGTGCGACAGCGAGAGATATAGATGTGTGTGTGTGTGTGTGTGTGTGTGTGTGTGTTTGTGTGTGTTGCCATATGTATAAAGGATGATTTCATTTCTCTGGTGCTCTCTAGACTCCTATAAACCTCATGTAGTTCTCTCACTGCCTCACCAATGTAGACCGATGGAGCAGAATCACATTACATTTTGTCTGACTTTTTTTACCCTCGCCAGTGTGTTTAGTAACTCTTAAGTGGTCACACATGATCTCCTGATTCTCTGAGGTATTAAGAGGAGAAACAGAGGTCAAATTCCCTTACTCGTTCAGAAAAAACACAAGCTCAAATTAATTTCATCTGAAAAAATTGCACGAAGAAATCGCATTGGGTGCGTAACAAACATCAGGGTGATAATTTAGATGTTTAAAATGATCAGAGCTGTAATAAAGCTGTCTGGAATGGGGGCAAGTGTGTTTACTTCCATGAAGAGTGAGGATTTGTTAAACGATTAGTGTAAGCAAGGGTTAGGGTTAGGGTAAAGTTAGGGTATCACCACTAGGGCCAAATCTTTAATTAAACGCCACCTCCAAGCAACAGTGTGCCATGAGAAAGCCAAACAGAAGCACCCGGTGTCACAGCGTTGCGGTTTTCCCATCCACATCATCTTGCAAAGCTTTCCTCCACTTCTGTTCCTTTTCTCCTTCCACAGCAGTCGGCCTAATTCCCACTGGTTCCTTATCTGTTATATCCGTCTCTGTCTGTGCTTTGTTGTCGGGTCTTTTACTGTGATGCGGGGGCACTCCTGGTCTGCTTGCACTACCAAAGAACCAGCACTCTAGACCTGGATGGAACTCTGGAACATAAGATGTTCTTGACAGGGCCATCAGACATGCAGACAGAACCAAACTTGAGACCTGTAGCTCACGGACTGTTAGAATTTGGAATCAGTGCTGAACCGATCTGTTTCACAGATTGTAATGCAGCCATTAAATAGCACATACCTGTATTTTGGCAAGAGAAGAAAGGGTGTGGTTTATCCTTCTAAGAGGTCTCCTAAAAGTGCAACAGTCAGAAGAATCACAGATTAAAGCTATAAGAGCTGCTATAAGCATTTATTCAGTTATACATGAGCGAAAGTGTTACATACTCCGATCTCAATCGACTGAAAGTGTTCCAAAATACATTTTTTGGCATACCAGCATTGTCTCCACAGTGACAAACAAGGCCAATTTCCCTCTCGTTTGGTGGCAATGCCAGTAAAGTACGTACTAATAACCGACGCCTACACACCATGTGCTAATAACCAATGCCCGCATGCTGTTAAGTGCCAGAAAACAAAGCGGCAGCACTCCAAACAGAGTCCAAACTCCTCCATGTCAATCTTTCTTCGTTAAAATGGATCCCAGTTAGGGTTCAATACAGGAGAAAACAAGAGGTTGCGGGCGGTGGGGCCTCGCCGTCTGCGCTCGTGCACCATTTGATTTATCGGGCAGCATCATTAATATAGTCACCTGAAGCAGCTGGAGCTCCAGTCTGGCCTGCACAGCTTGGTTGGTCACGGTGCACAGACTGGTGAGTGTGAGAGTTACTTAAAGGGGACTCATTCTAGTTTCTTGGCCGACTGACTGGAATTAGTCATCATTCATGTTTGTGTAATCCTACACACGTATCACAAGGGCTTTAAGGCAGACTGTATGCAAAGGAAGAATTGTGAATGGTCTTCGCAAGAGAGCCAAAGCACACCATGTCCCTTTGGACGTGCCATGATACACTTCATGTAAGTTTATTCTACATTAACATTAACATTTACAGCATTCAGCAGACTGAATAACTGATTAACCTTGTGACTGTGGGTTAAGGGCCTTGCATACTCTACATACTTTGTTTTTCCCCTTTACTCTGTTCTCTAACAGTCAGGACCCCCAGTGTCTGCACAGGTCAGGTACTGTTTGGTGATCGATGGTGATCGGGTTTATATTACATAAAAAGGATTAGCTGAATAAACTTAATAGGGTGAGTCTTTAAAGCTTTTAATGGCAGAAATTAGCATGAACTGGCTTTCCGCTTTGTCGAGTGTGCCGTGGATGATTCTGGCTCAAAATCACGCTGCTTTTCCAAGAGAGATTTGATCCCTCTGTAGGTCATACAGTAAACCCTTACTTAAGGTTAATGCCTGCTTTTAATTACACTGCATCAAATGGGTTTAATCTCCACATCACCCAAATGCCGGTTAGCCTACTTTGTTTGACAAGGTCACATAAAAACCGTGGCCACAGTTCCCTCTGGATTTCCATTTAGAAGCAGCCAGATTCCTTCTTCTCTCTCATCTTTCTTTTCTCGGAATAAGCTTCATCATGGTGACAGGGTCTCTTTATTTACCACGGTCCACACAGGCCTTTTTGCGCAAGATATTCTACCGGCAGCACTTGAACAGTACAGTACATGCTTTGACCTGCTGCTTCTGCCAAACATGTCCAAATGAAATTTGTCCTCGCGGGATAGTCGGCAGCTCTCTCCGAGCATTTCGACTCTGCAAGGAATGATGTGACTTCCTGTCAGAACCAACGACCGGAGAGTAGTCAAACCAGACATCCGCTGTACTGTCAGGGGAAACGGAATCCCACTGGTGACTGCTTATGTTCAGCATTGAGACTTTTGGTAGATGTCTGCAACTGATTCCTCTGGTATTCAGTCCAGCCAAATTCTTTGACATCACCACACTGACACTTCCATTTATTAGCTCACACTTGCCTCTGAATATAATTATGGATCCTACCTTTTTGTAGCTCAAACCAGTCTGCATTCTTCTCTGATCCTCTGGCACCAACAAGGCATTTTCTTTTTTGGACCAGTCTCTGTAAACCCTGGAGATGGCGCTGTGTGTGAAAATCCCAGTAGATCAGCAGTTTCTTTAATACTCAGACCAGCCCGTCTAGCACCAACGACCATGCCATGTTCAAAATCACATTCTGATGCTCGGTTTGAACTTCAGCAGCTCGTCTTGATCACGTCTACATGCCTACATGTCACTGCCATGTGATTAGATATTTGCCTTAATGAGCAGCTGAACAGGTATATCTAGTAATTCAATCATATTAAATTAATAGAATTGCTCTTTGTTTAGTGGCGTGTGACACTATAGAAATCTCATTGATTTTTATCATCAGTTTCTCTCTAAACTATATTATAGAACTGGTCTTTTTAGAGCCTCGTTCCAAGATGTGCTGCATTATTCTTCTGATTCTTGAGAGCTTAAGGTACTGGACTTTTGGCCAAAAGGCTGAGGGTCCAATTTAGGGTTAAGGCAAGGCCCGCGGTAAGTCTCTCTGGATTAAGTCCTCGGCTGCATGTTGCAAATGTATTATAGCAGTGTTATTGGAAATATTGTTGTATGTTAGTGATGAAGGAATAGTTCTACACATTTACACTCTCACTCTCTCCCTTTCTGACTGAGTGGCAGCTGGAAGCTAGGTATTGATTTTGGTTTGTTTAGCACTGATACTTGCTATATTGTTTGAAGATTTCTCCGCCGTGTTGTCTGAACCTTTATTGCTAGAGATCCTTTGAGAAACCAATCTCACCCGCCCCTATGTGGCTCAAGAAGCCGTTCCGCTTTCAGGTTAGCGTCTGGGGAATTGTGTGTGCTGTGATTGCCGTCACCGGGTGACCCGCTGGAGAGGCATTTGTCAGCTTGTTGGAGAGGGTCGAGCTCTTCTGGCTCTCAGTAATACCCATGACTGCTCCGAGTCACCCCCCTCTTACACCAGGCTGGCCTCAATTTAGAGATCCGCCACTATTCGGTGGCCAGATCATGAACGAGTCAGGGAGTCAGGAGTTTTTCAGTTAGCCCTTTCCATCAGCTCATTCCTTATCTGGAACTGTTGGGTGGTTTTATATTACGATTGCAGATCAGTTCAGTTTTCTGAATATAGGGACTTGGGTAAATGAGATATGAGCAGTGGAGGGAGATTTGAAGACGGTTTCCTCTAATCAGTATAGCAAATTAGTGCAACGTCATACTGCCATCGCTATTTTCAACATACTATTTATTACAGAGCATGGACAACTACAGAAATAGGTAAATGCAGCATGAAGCGTAGACACTCGTACTCTGCTATCGGACTGTACCTGATTTTGGATTGTTGAAGCCCCAGTTGTGTTATTCATTATGAGAAAATGTCTACCTTGTTCTGTCGTGTTGAAATCACCCTACATTCCACAACTAACCATCACATGCTCTATGAAACCTATAAACTGTGTTCGATTAATGATTGACAATCAGTATATAACATAACTTATAAAACTTCATTAGGTACATCTGTTCAGCTGCTTATTAATGCAAATATCTAATCAGCCAATCACATGGGAGAAACTCAGTGCATTTAGGCATGTAGACATGATGAAGACAAGCTGCTGAAGTTCAAACCAAGCATCAGAACGGGGAAGAAAGTTGATTTAAGTGACTTTGAACGTGGCACGGTTGTTGGTGCTAGACGGGCTGGTCTGAGTATTTCAGAAACTGCTGATCTACTGGGATTTTCTCACACAGCGCCATCTCTAGGCTTTACAGAGAATGGTCGGAAAAAGAGAAAATATCCAGTGAGGGCAGTTGCTGACCAGAGTATTGTTGCTGACCATCTGCACCCCAGTGTACCATCTTCTGATGGCTACTTCCAGCAGGATAACGCCCCATGAAACAAAGCTCAAATCATTTCAAACTGGTTTCTCGAACATGAGAATGAGTACACTGTAGTCAAATGGCCTCCACAGCCACCAGATCTCAATCCAATAGAGCACCTTTGGGATGTGCAGCACACAAATCTGACTGGAAGTGGCATATAAAAATGACCCATTGTAAAATAATTCTTTGGTTGCAAGTTAAGATTGTGTCTTAGAACAAATAATGTGACATGCTTCCTGGTGGCTGATTTAGTGCCACTGCAACGAAAGACATAGTTTGGAAAATTTCACTGTGAGAAATTTTGGAATAATAGACAAGTCTTGCTGGTTTAAGCCACCAGTAAGAGGATCGAAATTCAGGAAAATCACTTAGTGTCATTGGAGACGGACATTACCTCGGACCTTATCTCGGACATAGACATTAAGTGAGTGAAGACCTCACACCAACAGACTGACACATAAACCTCGCCTTGCCAGAGGTGGGATATGAGTCAGAGTGGGTAGAGTTCTGGTTCGAAATTTCTGTCATATTTGACTGGTATACTCTCGGCAAGAAACAGTTTTGAAGCTTACTTCAAATTGCCTTGCTTCAGTGGAAATGTGGAAAAATGATAAAGACGAGGCAGAGAGAGGTCTCTAAAAGCATTCAAGGGTTTTAAAGAACATACATTATATAAAAAATATCAGAGCAGCAGGTCTGCTTTTGTTCTCTCTCACCATTGACCCCACATCTGAAGCGTCATTCTTTCAGTTTGTGTGAAGGCTCGGGAGAGATGGACCAGTGCTATTTACAGACCTTTTCAGTGTCTGGAGATTTAACCTATTCACACCACTGGTGTTAAAAATCTATGCACAGTGTCTAATTCCTCAGGGAGGCTTTAGTGAGAGCTTGAAGTGTTTCTGCTCAGTGGTTCTTTATGAGCTAAAGCTACAGCTAAAGTGCTCTGAGATGGCAGGCAGAATTCTGTGTGTGCAGGAGGTGAAGCCAAACGTAACGCCTCTGTGTTCCAGTAACTGTAAGCAAAGCAAAAGGCAAAGCATCCCACTTTACAACTCTTATCCAGTTCAAGGTTGCAGGGCAGGGTTTGGGCAGGCAGAGGTACACCCTGGACAGGACGCCGCTCCAGAAGAGTGCTCTGTAAGTTCACCATCTGACCTTCATGTTGAAAGCCCCATCTGGGATTGGAACCAAGGTCACTGCCATTTCCAGCAGCTGGCTCTTGTCATTGAGCCACTAAGGCTGTTCTCACTAACTGTACTCAGGATAGTTCCTGGCTAAAAATACAGGAAGATGGGGTAAAACCACTGCCTAACTGTTGTCACCATAACCATGATGCCACTCATGCTCCTCTGGCTGCAACCAACTCACAAGAATCAGGGCCATTGAATCTCCCTTCTCTACCAACACAATTTTTAGTGCTCCTGCTGCTGGGCATAGAGTGTATCCTTACCATGCAAGCTTAACAAATCGGGGGGGAATCGATTCTGCAGACGTGGACGATTCAGCCTCCATTCACAACAGTCAAAAATCAATTATTTAAATGTTAATTGATTGCCTAATGTTGATGAACGAACGCAAAGCTGGAACTGGACGTGCGGAAGTGGAGCTCCACCCGGACAGTCTGTGGTGTGCACATAACACAGGCTCAACAAACACGAACAGGCGCTATCTAAGCTTCCTCTGAACTCAGAAACTCTATCGCAACTTTTATTGCCAGGGATTTAAGTCCATGCTCAGTCACTCTGAGAACCAGGCCTTTGGAGCCAAGACTCTGAAAAGACATTTAATTAGTTTTTAGGAACAGACTATGATTTTCCAAACCTGGAGATCTTGTATGGTCACTATTTGCAAGACTGCAACTAGATTCACTTTGAGATTTCAAAACTTTTATATTTATTTAAAAACTTTTGAAAACACACGCCTAAAATAATAGTATAGTCAGCCACACATAGTCAGCCACACAGGCTGTAAAATAAACAAACTGGCTTCTTAATTCATTTTATGGTATATTAAGATATACAGAATTACATTTCTATTTTATTTCAGTGCTTGAATTGTACATTTTTTAGTAATTTCACACTTTGGAATGAAGGAATTTGCATAGAACTCTGACAAATATACAAAACAGTAAATAGAAACAGGAAATCCGTTTAGAAATAAATGTAGCATAAAATATTGGCATAAAAAAACACCCATTTCCTCTTCTCTGTTGACATCGCTTCACTGTGATTCAAACCAACCACTCAAAAGCTCTTTCCTTGGTAATGTATAACTCCTTTTCACGTGTCAGCCCTTCTGATAATTCTTGGAGTTTGTAAAGTGTTTCTTCCTGGATTTCCACTCGGCTTTTTCATAAACTCTTACCCCTTGCTGTGCAAAGTGCATTGTGATCTTAGGCTGAGCCTGTGTCTCAGCCATGGAAGCCCAACTGATGGAGCTCCCACCAAGTTTCTGTGCTGACGTCGCTCTGAGAGAAGTGTTGCAGACAATAACTGAAAAGTTTCACACATTTTTTCCCATTCTGTGATCTTGTGTGTTCTTCGTTCCATCTGGCTGTACCTTGTTCCAGAAACAGCGAATAGCCTAAGTTCTGTTTGCATTATTCAGTCTCAATCTGAGTTTCCAGTTTCTCTTGGCGAGGGGGCACAGTGGCAACAGCCTGAGAAAGTCAGCCTGGATTCTCTATCCCTGGTCACAGATTTCAACTCCTCCTGGAGGATCTCCAGATATTCCTGATCCAAACGTGAACTCCCTGCCTGTGGTCTCCTTCCAGAGGGACCTGCCTGGAACAGCTCCAGTAGGAACCAACCTGGGGGCACCCTTGTGAAATGCCTAATCCACCTCAACAGACTCCTCTCGTTTAATACGATTCCAGATGTGTTCCTTCTGATGTCTTCAATATTAATCTCCAATGTAGAAAACATTAATAAGGGAAAACAACGGGTGAGAAGGTGTGTCCAAACTTTTGACTGGTACTGTACATACTAAATGATATAAGTGCAATAATGTAGAGAATATGGGTGAGGATTGGCATTCCGGTAAACAGGGTCACGTTTTGGTGGAATGGAATTCTCAGTTAACTGGAGGACGGGAGGAGGTCTGAGTCCCGGCATGAGGACTGGAACTGATCTCGTCTACTTCCACGGCTCTACACGAATAGGCACTCGGCTCGAGATCTTGAGATGCTCGAGCTAGTGGTTTGAACAGCGGGGTTAGGGCATTAAGGTACCACTGTGTAGTGGCACAGCTCTACTTACAGCTGGGCAGAGCAGATCTAGTGCTCTAATGCTCCAACCCATTCTGGTGCACAAACACAGCCACATATAAACAGTCCATTCAGAATTGAGTTCCTGCCTGCAGCCTACAGAGCTTTAAACATGGTTGTTCATGAAAGCGCCAAGTGCTACTTAGTCAGCTAAATAGTCTCTCTCTATATAGCAGAATACTAAAGAGGGAGTAGGGAGACTAATGGGTAATGAGTCTGTTTTGGACACAGCCATGTCTTCTGCGTGGAAGCTCTTCAGAGCGTGCTGTTTGCAATGCAGCGGCACCTCGGTTCTCGGTGCATTCTGAGTAGAAAGCTTTGTCTCGGGTTCCCGCCTGGCTCAGTACTTGCTTAAGCTTGTAGGAGTTTCCAGCCGAAACTCGATTCATGATTCATGATTCAGTACAGTGACTCATTGCAGATCTGCGCTGTGTTTGTCATGTTTTCTGTATTTTTCCATCCACAATTCTGTATTCTTTGTGCAAATAAATCTCCATGGGTCCTAAAAAGGTCGCTGATTACAGCCAACCGAAAGGAAATCAAGGGCTGAGTCCTCCGGATCTCTTTCAGGCTGAGCAGTTAGCATTAGCAGCTAGTGCCCTGAGTTCACCAGTAGAGTAAGGTGCTCTGCTTTTACTTTTTAATCCATTACTCACTAAGTGACATGAGATTTTCAACACTGTTATAAAATAAGCTTTGCATTAATAATTGTGGCTAACTTTTAGGTTAGAGTAAGTGTTTTAAACAATAAGGTCGCTCCTCTATGATGCAGTACAGACTATATAAAACTCATCAGTTCATGTTATATGTAACTCCATTATATATGTAACTCCATTAATGCTGATAATGCCTTATACAGGGGGATTTTCTGGGAGTCTGGAACCCATTCATTCAGTTTACATTATTCCTGGAAAACATTTGCTCTGAACCGAGGTTCCACTGTACATGGAGGGTGAAAATAAGCCGTGGAGGAGCATGTCTGAAAACTTTCGGAACAATGAATTCAATAAGACATTTAAAACAGCAGTAATTATACAGTGCTTGAAAAGCCCTGTATATTGTTATCTCTCATACTTCGTTTTATAATTATTATCGTTGCCGGTTCTTCTTCCACACATTTCTGTGATTAATTCGGCTCGAACCGCTTAACGTACAGACTCCGTTTGATAGATTTAAGTTTAAAAATTAAAAATCTGCCATAGAAAATGCATTGAGGGAATGTTCAGATTCAAATCCTAACTGACAAAATTCAAACTGTAACTGAAATCAATGAGACTCAGTGACCTGTTATTACATCTACTGATACAGAAACATGGAAAAAGCATGCCCCTGCATGCGACCAAAAGTATTGGGACACGCCCGTGTAAGCGGTAAAAAGTATTAGCACATGCCCCTCGCACACAGCCAAAAGTATTAAGGAATGCCCCCGCATGCGGCCTGAAGTATTGGCCAAAAGTATTGGCCAAAAGTATTGTGACACGCGACCAAACGTATTGGGACATGCCTCCACATGCAGCCAAAAGTATTTGGACACGTGCCTGCACACGGCCAAAAGTATTGGGACATGCCCCCACACATTGACAAAAGAATTGGGACACGCCCCCGCATGTGGCCAAAAGTATTGGCCAAAAGTATTGGGACACGTGAACAAATGTATTGAGACATGCCTTTGCACGCAGCCAAAAATATTTGGACACACCCCCGCACGCGGCCAAAAGTATTGAGACACGCCCTCGCACACGCGACCAAAAGTCTTGGGATACGCCCACGCACACGCGGCCAAAAGTCTTGGGACACTCCCACGCACATGTGGCCAAAACTATTGGCCAAAAGTATTGGGACACGTGAACAAATGTATTGAGACATGCCTTTGCACGCAGCCAAAAATATTTGGACACACCTCCGCACGCGGCCAAAAGTATTGAGACACGCCCCCGCACACAGCCAAAAGTATTGAAACATGCCCCCGCATATTCTTTCCGTTTCCCACATTTCAAGCACTGTTGTAGTTCCTTCAGGAAATGCAGACCTATTTATATTCATATTTAATATACACAATATACATTTTTCGTCTCACATATTTTATATTAATGTTAGAGCACAGCCAGACTGAAGAATAGCTGAACCTCTTATTTGTATGTCGTTCAGCTGACTATTGGAACAGAATGGGTGGAGCTGGTATTGTTTACACTCATGTCCATGTGTCTGTTTGTCTGTACGAGTGAAGCCGTCAGAGCTCAGGCTCCTGAAGACTGACCTTTTTCCCATGGATTAATTGGGTTTATGCTGACAGCGTTAATAAACAGTTTGCTTGGTTTGTCTGTGCTTGTGAGGCATCACTCTGCATGCTAATAGCCCTCCCTCCATCGCTCACCTACTTTCAGACGCCGCCGGCGAACGGATGCATGTGCGGGTTCTATGTTCTGTGCTTTGTGGGCTGATATTTGGTTTGCTCCTTCCCCTCCTTACGGATATGCAGCACCATTTTCTAGTCGCGTTACCATTTTTATGCTTCTCTGTCTCTCTCTCTCTTTTAATCCCTGGATGTGGGTGTCTCTCGCCGTCTCTCTCGCCTGATTATGTGTGTCTAAAGCCCAGTACTGGCTCTGTCTAAGGTCAATTATGGCCAGACATTGAAAGTGGAGCGAATCTTTCAAGCGAGTCGAGTGATAGACGAGGGTGGAGGGAATGGGCTAAGAGGAAACGAACTGGCCTGACTCGCCAAATGTTTGATTTTCTCTCTCCCTCTTTTTTTTCCTCCACAATATCTGCTGGTTTTATTAGCAAATGACGACGCATCATTGCGGAATATGTGACTGACTCATAACTGATATTGAAATCTATCCTGTAGATGCTTAAACGCTACCTAGTAATTATCTCGTCACATTCTTATTTCAGGGAACATTTGGACTTGCCAAAAAAATAATGAAAATCAAGCCAGAGAACATAGATGCTGCCGATCCTTTGCATTTGAATGTTTGTTTCTCTTCACCGAAAAGAAAAAGACTTGCCTCCCAGGACCATTTGAGTGTTACCATGGTAACCTGGAGGATAGGTATGTGCTGATTTAATAAGAGGCTGAAAATGAAGGGTTATTAACCGAAGAACGACGTTGGATGGCTGCTTCTACCTCTCAAGAATCCCGAGGTCTAGATCAAAGCGAGGACGGCCCCGGCACGCCTCACCTCAGTCATTTGTTGGCCTCCATGCAAAATTAAACAGAAGCTCCCAGGGAGCTGCTGGCGTCGGCCGGCCTGTCGCTGCGTTGCCACCTCTGCCAGCCATTCACACACTCGGTGGTGTGGAGTGGAAGAGTGTAGGTTTAGACCGTCTCAAAGCTTTAGCACACACAGCATCCTCTGCACAGCCAGGGCTTCTCTTGGCTCTTTTGATTTGATTCTCATTTCGTTCCAGTAGGATTATGTTTTATTTCAGACCGGCATTATATTTAAGAAGGTGTACTCGCATGTTCCGGGTGTTATGTAAAATATATTGAGCATTACGTATCTAAGTCACATATGAAAGATAGAAAGCTTTAGAAAAGCTTAGGATCAAATGGTCACGCCTGCCATCTATACATCCAGCACCCTGGAATCCATTTCCCAGCATTCCCTTCACACACGCTCCCACGACCAAGCCTTGCTCCTCCAGAGTACTGAGATGGCAGAGTACTCTAAAAAGTCAAGGCAAATGTATTTATATAGCGTTTGTAATAAAGCAGTAGAGCATTGTCTCTAGGCAGATTTATGATAGTTGTAAAATGCCCCACTAAAAGCATGCCGGTAAAAAGTCAGTTTTATCCAGGATTGCTGAGCAGAACTACACCACACGCCATGCAGATTCACTACAGGCACTACATTTCCCATAATGCCACAGCATCTTGCCAAAAGCTTGAATGGCAAAGATAGTTTCTTTCAGTTTTTTTCACATGGATTAATGGACATCATTGCATGAACTGTAGATATGGGCATTTTCAGGTCAGTAGCTATTTTTATAGTATTTCTATTGTGTCTTATTGGAATTCTAACATGCTATAATGCTTCAGATACATATAGCTTCTAAAAATGTCTATGGGTTCTAATAACATGTGGTTTTAAAAATAATTTCTCCAAGAGGGAATTTTTTCATTTTTTCAGTGTGAGGTTAATTCATTAAAAGGTTAATTTGTTGTCCATTCGAATGTATGTTTGATTTCACAGCCTTAAAATTGTAATAAATTATAATAGAAAATAAAAATCGGTCTTTTAACTCTAGAAGTAGCAGCCATAAACAAACTGTAAACAGCAAAATGCAGTACAGCGCCGCCCGACATCTGATGTTACAGTATACAGAACTGTACTGAGCTAATTACCATATTTTACTTAATAATTATCACCGAGTCCTGTGCTAATTTCTTATTTATTTAGTGGCAGCATCTTATTGTTTTGTTGCACTCTAGAGCAGTCCAATTGCATTTTCTGTCTAGCTGGTCACACAAACCAATCAATGTTGTGAATCCACGAGCAGAGGTGGGAGTTAAATAGCAGAAATCTGTCATTCACTCAAAAGCTTGCCAGTCGAACTCGTTAGCTTACTTTTCTGTTGTAACTCAGTTGATGTGTTTAGAGACTTTTTGTGGAAGTTCCTCAGGTTTGTGTGGATGACTTTCCTCTACTTATTTGTAAGCTGTAAATGGTGTTCGTGAGTCTATGGACCTGTCCTATTGTAAGTAGTACTGCTTTGTTTGTATATTCTCTCTAACCTATAATTATATGAACTGGTTCATTCAATCGTTGAGTCTCTGGTTCATCTGGCTGATCTTCCATGTTGTTCCTAATATTGTCTATGCATTTATGGCTTCCGTCAAACCAAAGTATCAGTCGTTTCAATCACTCAAACACATTTTCCTGTGAAAATACCCTTATGTTTACATTACAATAGCCTAGAAAGTCTATGTTACTATTGTAATGTATGTTACTAATATATTGTGCAAAGGCATATTTAGAATGTATTGTCAAGTCACAATGGTTTTAGTTACATCCAAGTTCTTTGATATGGGTGTCTCAACTTTATCTAAAGAACCTTCAAAATAGGCTTTCACTGAGTAGAGAGGTTTCTGTTATACAGACAGTGTTGATAAAGATTCTCATAACTACAATACGTCATTTGAATAATAAACGTGACTCATGCTGTGATTTGTTTAAATTGCTGGCTTCGTGTCAGGTACAGCTTCACTGCCACTGCACTGATTTGAAAATGAGCGCCATCCAAAACCGCCTAACTAATTAGCCAGCCAGCAATCTGCTTCACCTGACAACCTGAATTGTTAATTGCCTTTAAAACTGTTGTTGTATTACTTCAGGGAATCCTTCGATAAGGAAAGCCTGGTGCTCGGATGTATAAGTGCATGGTTTTCTTCATAGATCAGAACTCATGGGACTGCCAGTTCAACATTTGTCTTCATTTGTAACTAGTCTTTATCTAAGATGGCGTGCAGAGGGTTACTTAAAAATATTGCATGTTTGAGAAATATTGAAAGATGTTGAGAACTCGGCAGTAATGTTGATGGAAAGTGAAAAGACTGAAAGTCACATTTAGAGCAACTGTAGAGACACAAATCAAAGACGTTATTTATGTTGTCAGGGCCTGCTGTTGGTCCATATTTTTACACTAAATCTCACGAAATCCTCAAACTAAACCTAATAATTCATAACCCTCTCTGACATTCAGCCAGCAGCGCCCAGTCTTCCTGCACGACTGCTCCTTAGCCTAAGAAACACTTATGAAGTACCAATAGGGGAGGAACAATTTGGGGAACCTTTTATTACATATGTACATAAATTAATGTCAGTGGCCACTCAAGCACCATTTAATTAAGAGCCTGAGGGCCATTTCCTTGATGCAGTAAAGACAGGTTACGCTAATCGGAATAACTTTAAACAGCAGCACGGGCCTGCTTTGTGAATAAGGATAATAATAATTATGGACAGAGAGCACGACTCAGGGGTTAGGTTTGGTGAAATGAGAATCAGATGTACAGTGGTGCTTGAAAGTTTGTGAACCCTTTAGAAAATACATCTAATACAGCGTGCCTAAGACTTTTGTGTAGGTCCTTTCTGTGTGGTGTCCCCATGTCTGCGTGGGTTTGCTCCAGGTACTCCGGTTTCCTCCCACAGCCCAAAAATGTGCATTAGGTTAACTGATTACGCTAAATTGTCCAATTAGTTAATGTGAGATTAGTTTCAATGTAGCCTCGTCTGTCTCTGAAATGCTGAAAGCAACATTAAATAAACCAAATACACAAACAAAAAAACTTGTGTTATTCACAGGAGCTGGACTTTTAGAGAAATATTGTGACCCAGCTACACAATCAGGAGCTTGAACATGTTTCACGTGTGTTATGTCCTGGCCTACAAATGCTGGTGCTTGAGCATCGAACCTAAAGCTCTCAGGTCAAATGCAGTCAATGAAGCTTCACTTTACCATTTAATTAAGGGGACTAGAGAACCCTCCAAAACACATGTTGGGTTCACCTCTCTTACATAATGCAATTTCATCCCATTCAGTCAGCCAGCACGCATCCCCCAACGTACCACTTAGACGCCGCCTCTTCTCCTCCTCGAACCTGCTTCTGGTTGTCTGAAGCTGACAGGGAACATGGTAATAACTGAGCACTGTGGAATTGCCTGTGCTTAAAACAAGGATAAAAATAACCAGGTGGAATACCGAGCCACAGAGGCTTGTTTGTTACTACAGAGAGAGCTTTACAATAAAGGATTGTACGTATTTTAAAAAGTACGTTTTCCTCATCTGCTGTAAAGAAGCTAAAATCGGGCATCAGGACGTCATGTTAATACCTGCTCCCAGTATGGACTTGGTGTATGAGTTGAGTTGAGATGGATCTGTTTAATCTGATAGTACTTTTATAACCTCATATTATATAACGCAGGGATTTAATAGCACGAGTACGTAAGCAACTCTCGTTTTAGTGGCGTGCTTCCTGGATTTATGGTGCTTGAGAGTTACTGAACTGACAGCCGGAGCCAAGAAACTTTAATCACTGGAATAAATTGTGCGGTAACGCAATATACAAAACAGAGAGATGACACAGTAAAGAGACGTGACCCAGTATGGATAATAAACCCACTTTATAGGACATGGTAGTGAAAATAAATGCTTATGTTAGTTTTTAATCTATGGACTTAGATATACATTGTTGTAGCAATGGAATAATAACCATATATAATATTATAGTCTCTTTGTTAGAATGCAAGCAGAAAATACAGGTATTTTCTATGCAGTATTACATGTGAGCAATAATAGCATTGCTTCATCAGGATGCCAAGTTGACCCTTCTACAGTCTGAAGAAGCTTGATCAGGAATGGACATTTGGGAAGGGTAGCAGCCAACAAACCACTTTTTCGGAAGGGGAAAAGGGTGACAAGGATAAGATATGATAAAGCTCACAAAGATTGGAATGAAGATCAGTGGAAAAGAGGATTATGGAGTGACGAATCCAAGTTTGTGAACGATATGTTAGGTCATTATACCGTTGCTAAAACAACAAATCTAATGGTGGGCTAAGACTTTTGCACAGTACTGTGTCTTTACTAATGATCAATTTACAATGACAATAAACTTTTCTTGCTTCTTTTACCTGTATTGCGTTGTTTGCCCACTTCATTTTGACTCACAGTGATTAAAAGTGACTAGAAGCTGAATTTCATTGTTGTCAATGATAACTCTTGGCCATTGAATAAAGATAGAATTAAATCATAAATTTAAGCTGTAGAAAACTTAAATATAGCAATTGTAATGAGGAGTCATCACTGATCAGGTCACATGACAACTGCAGTTATGATAGGTAAATTCATGTTTAATACACTTACATTAACACACAGCTTATTTTACAATAAAGTGCTGAAAAATTCCATGCCATCTAGTGAGTAATGGATTGAAAGTGAAAAGTAAAAGCAAAACACTTACTCTACTGGTGAACTCAGGGCGCTTACATAGCTGCTAATGCTAACTGCAGCCTGTATTCTTGAGGATTCAGGTTTTGTTTTTAGGACCCATGGAGACTTAAAATAAAGAAAAACACATGAAACACAGCAGAGATATTTTCTGAGCAAGAGATATTGTGAATCTGAGTCACTGAATCACTGTGGACTAAATTGTGAATCATGAATCGTGAATCGAGTTTCGGAGCTAAATTTACTGCACTAGGGATCAAACTTTAAATCTTGGGATCACAGGGTGCACTTTTTTTCTCCGATATTTTTCTAATGGTCATGACCTCTGTTTGTTCCTGAACATGATAAAGTGACTGCTTTTCAAGTAAAACTTTCATCTCCACTAGCATTACTACTATAGTCCATTCTTAATCTTGGGACTGTGGTAGTCTAGCGGTTAAGGTACTGGACTCTGGACCAGAAGGTCGAGGGTTCAAATCCCACCTCTGCCAAGCTGCCACTGTTGGGTTCTTGAGCAAGGCCCTTAATCCACAATGGCTTGGATTGTAAGATTATAGGAAATGTAAGTCGCTCTGGATAAGGGCATCTGCTAAATGCTGTAAATGTAAATGTAATGTAATGTTAATCACTTCTCTCTCTCTCCTTCTCTCTTTCTGTTGTACAGGAACTCTTTACAGCAGAATGCAAGTTCAAAGAGTCTGTGTTTGAGAATTACTACGTGATCTACTCGTCCATGCTGTACAGGCAGCAGGAATCAGGCAGAGCTTGGTTCCTGGGCCTCAATAAAGAAGGTCAGGCCATGAAGGGCAACCGAGTGAAGAAAACCAAACCAGCTGCTCACTTCCTGCCCAAGCCATTACAAGGTAAGGTCAGGTCTGGGCGTGGGTTATTCTGACTTTAGGAGGTATATGTATTGTCCTTCAATACTGCTGTGCATCAACGTAGTATAGTGATACACTGTATAGTAGTGTTGAAGTCAAGAGCAAGACCGGGACACTCTGAGTCCGAGTTAAGACCAAGGCTTTTAGTAGTCAATCCGAGTCAAGACCAAGGCCGGGAGACGGACACGAGGCCTAGACTAGATTAAGATTTTTGTCATCATACAAGAATGAAAAGAAGAAAATGAAACAGATGTAATCAGTTTGTAATTCATTATCATGCATTCTGCATTATATCAGAGGTGGAAAGACTAAAATATTGTACTCAAGTTAAAGTACTATTACTTTCATGAAATTGTACTTAAGTACAAGTATAAAAATCTACTCAAGTAAAAGTAAACAGTAACTCATATAAAATTTACTCATGGTAAAACTTAATATAATAATATAAACTTTTGGCATTCCAGTGCATTTCCAAGGTGTCTGATGGAGTCAAGCTCAAGGTTCTGTGCAAGCCAAGTTCTCAATCAAAGCTGACAAACCAATTCTCTGTGGACTTTATTGAAGGACGGCTGGGCAGAACGTTGATGAACTGGCTTGTTGGAACCTGAGTCACTGAGCTATCAGTACAACCCATTCTACTGCCACTTTTTTGTCTGTGGAGAATCCAGAAATGTACACTTTATACTATAAATGTCTATGAAAGTGAGTGTTACTGATATAATAAGAATTAGAAGGGGCGTCCACAAACTTCTGACTATATAGTGTATATAGTGGGTTTGTTGTGCCTTGTTTGTCACAGTTTCAGTTGATTGGAAATGTTTAAGTATTGATTGTAGATTTGGAGCTATTTTTTCTAAGGGCAACCCTATTTTCCCTATTATTAAATGTATTTTCTCTTGTCTTTCCCTTACTGAAAAATGACTAAGGGAATTTGACCTAAAGCATGGCTTTTTCTAATTTTTTCAGTGTAAGACTAAGCAGTTTCAACAAAAGATGAATTTATTATAAGTGGTTTTACTCATCTTTACCGGGATGCCAATATTGGTGGAGGAAAATGTATTTATTCATTTTTAAAAGGGTTAAATGAAATGTATTGCTCTTCTAGTATTTTACTATAAGCCTAGACACGCCTACACATGGACCGCGTGTTAGTTCCACTATTCCTTATGTTGTTTTGTCTTGTTCATCAAATCATTCGTAATGGCGAGTGGCCGGAGATTTACCGCCTGGGCTTACTGATAGAAGGATCATGCCTGTGTATGAAATATGTTGTTTATTGTGGCTCGGCAGATGTCTGGCTCTGGCGCTGGCTCATGCTGATTTGTGTGCATTGAATAGCTGCAAATGCAGGAGGGCCACCTGTGTGCAGCCTATGGCGACGTACAGGGCTGGCGCATAGCAAAGCAGAGTTTCTGTTATGTAAGGATCCAAATTTATCCCTGCAGAACAGACCTCCGTGAGGAAACGTAGCATGAGCCGGAGCGTTTCTGACAGCCAAAGTTCTGACATTCACTCGGGGTCTGTCTGAGGACTCGTTTCTGCTGAGCCAAGTTTGGGTTTGGCTGATTAGAGGCTGATTTTCTTTCTGATTATTGTCTTCCTCTGTCGCTGCAGTCTCCATGTACCGAGAGCCATCGCTGCACGACGTGGGGGAGACCTTGCCCAAAGCCGCCGCGCCTCCCACCAAAAGCACAAACGAGCCCGCTGTGAACGGGGGCAAACCCGTCAGCAAGGAGGCCAGCAAGCCCAGCACATAGCCCGGCCATTCGGAGCGGAAAGTGTATGGATCTGGTCCAGACGAGCCCCCGTCCTCCTCTCCTCCCGTCCTCGTCTCCTCAGACTCTCCCCATCCACTTGGCAAATCGATTTCAGAAGCGCGGCCAAGCGTAGCGACGAGGAGGATTCGACCGGATGAATTTGCTCAACCCGCACCGTGGAATGCCCTAGCAGATATGGAATGCCTTTTTCTCCCCCCGCCTGCACACCCAGTAACGCCGACCTGTCTTTCTGTGACCGTGACAATCCTAGAGAACCTGCATCGAGACGCGGCGGCGCTTCTGCCCGACTGCTGTTTTATTCGAGCCCAGTAACAGAAGTGTCTAATTCAGATCTATTTTGTATACACAGTGAACACCAGCTACGCTCTGGGGGAGATGACTGACTGGCGAGAAAACTGATGTTTTTTATAGCGTTTGTTCCGAGCTCTCTTGCTCAGAGGTCTTGCTTTGGCTCTCGTTTGCGTTCTTCTGTTCGAGTGCTACGGAAAACCTTTGCAGGGGCTACATCCGATTTTCTAATAACACTCACGCGCACCCCCGGTCGGTCTACACACACGTTGCTCATGTAGGACTGAGATGCCAGCGGAGGCTTGCTTGCAGGGAATCATTCAGGAGGACTGGCGTTCCAGGAGAGCAGCCCCAAAGCCTGCGGGGAGCAGAATCACCCAGTCTCGGCGCCGCTCCTGTCCCTCGTTACGAGCGTACCAGATTCCGGAGGTCTGAGCATGCGCTCGTGTCGTCCTCCCGCAGTCGGTGCATGGAAGTGCCATGCATGGAGGTGCCTGATCCATATGTTTTATGCATATCAGTTGTGCATCTCCGCCTTTTTCTTCACCGTCAAGTTTCGCGGAAGCTTCAGGAGCTGGCAGGTAGACCTGGCAGGCCTCAGACCCAGGCCCTCATGCTGTTTTGTCTGATCCTAGAGAGCTAAAACGTAGGTTATTACTGTCGGCTGCATCCCCTATACGTTCTACAAAAAGCATGGGCAAAGTTAGTCGTGTTCTGTTCGCGCGGTACGACGCTAAAGCAGTACGATTGCGAAGCAGGAAATGGCTTGCAGTGTATGAAACTAAGCTTTACAAATAGATTTTACTGACTACTGAAATACCAAGTGGTTTATTTCGCATAGCTCAGCATGCAGAGTCCAGTATCGGCCTATCGTGTGCCTGTGATGACCTCTAACCCAGCATGCAAAAACAAGTACCCAGTATGTGCTGGGTTAAAGGTGCCTCATGCCCCTAAGAGACAAAACAAACACACACACACGCACACGAATACACACACGGACACACCCTGAGTACACCCAGAGTGGCTTACTCACTGACGTCCTTGGGCTTGATTCTGAATTTTACCAAAGTAACTTCACGTCCAAATTTCCACCCATCGCAGTCAAAGCAAGGCGCTCAGCCCAGGTCTGTTTGTTTGCTCACTGTGACAAAGCCTCAGTCTCACAGCACAGCTACCGAATCCTAAAAGGGTCTGACTGGAGTCATTCGAGTGCACTGTTTATTTCTAACTAATACCGAATCACCTGCATGCTGTTCCTCAAGGACCAAAGTAGTGGAAGACACGATGACAGTTTAAGCCAGCATCGAATGGGCATGATGTTCGAACCTTATTTACTCGGTAATTAGCTAACGATTAAGGAATTTCTCCGATTTGATATGAAACCTGTCTCGAATTTACCGACTCGTCTAGTTTATATCGATACGATTTAGAATGTCCTATAAACCGAAGCTGGGCTGCTAAGTAACGAATATATCCAAGGCTTCATTCGGTGATCTGAATTTTTCAGAAGCGTCTTGATATCACGAGCTACTTTCTAATTAGAGTGTATCCAAGCACAGTAGTTGGCTTTTGCTAGAATGGTTCCCGAAGACCGAGGGAGCGTTCGAACCACTTCCACATAATACACAGATCCTTCTCTGACGAACTCTCCATGCTGGGCTAACCTGCCCTGCGAGACCAGTTCTACGGAGGCCGAGTTTATTTTTCTAACCGAGTAACCGTCCATCTATTTGGTTCTAGTGGATGTTGTCGTTCTGCTCCGTGCAGGTCGTGTGTGACGTCGTCTCTTCATCCCCAGGAGCCATCACTGAATCATTTGTTCGGTCTTCAGTCTGTTCTTTGTCTTATTTCATAGCACTGTTCTTAGTTCTTCGACGTGACCATGGTTTCATCGTTTGCATGGGGACGAGGATGGCATTTAAGAGCTGCATGTCGTAGGTTATGTGTATTAAGACATGTTGGTATGTACTGCTAATTTTACATACATATATGCAAAGGGTTTGTCTGCACTGTACAGTTTGTGTTGGTTGTATACACAGAAACAACATATTGAATAAAATATTTATATAAAGGTGTTCTGTAATGTCTCTCGGTGCAATGCCGTGCATGATTATGAAACTGCTGGCTAACTTTGTTATATACACTTACAGTTAGCAGACGCTCTTATCCGGAGTCTCTTACAAGTGATTCAGGCTTAAGGCATTTTCACACCCAGTCTGATTTTTGTGGACGAAAAAATGCACATCAAGTTTTGAAAAAGAACACGCCTATATTAACACTATATTAGCACAGAGTCTGAAACTGACGGACTGTGGCGCTGCGCAAAATGATTAATCGAAGCCTGTTCTAATTTCTGCATTGTTAAAATCAGGCTGACTAATCAGAGCTCGGTCGCCGGGCAGAACAGCTCATAAGAGCTTATAGGACGAGCAACAGGCTGCCTCTAAAAACATGGATAGTAAAGAAAAGATCTGGTGGGATAGAACTGAAAGGCTGGAGAATGATGGTGATAAAGCTCACAGGGACTGGATGGGACTGTTTATCTAAGTGCGTTCTAATCTAATGATCACAAAAACACAAAGTAGAGCTTCGTGCGCTCATCTCAGCTCGTGTCTTTGTTTTTTTTTAAGTTGATGATGTGAAAAAGACACGGAGAAATCTCCGACACATTAAGAGAAGGGAAATTAAAGAAAGCAAAAGCAGACAGGGAGTTTTCAGAGAGTTTAGACCAAAAAAAGTAGAGCACTTGGTGTGAAGGTCCCACTACGATAAAAAAATAACCGTCCTCGGTGTGAATAGGCCTTAACCAACAAAGCTAGAGCCCAGTGTTTTTTGTTAACAAAAACTATGATGAAAAATATTCATTGACGCCCATTTTTCACAAGGTAAACGAGATGAGAACTAAGTAAAAAGTCAAATTTGTAAACGAGAACTATTAGGAAATGTATTACACTTTAGTTGAACTAACAAAACTAAATGATAATGTGTAAGACTGATGAAATGGACCCGTCCACCAACAAACAAACTTGAGTTTATGTGGATAAGGCTCCTGCTCTTTTTGGAAACAATATGTCATTTTTGGGAAAGTGCAAAGTCCGTGACATATAGGTAACTGGAATAAACACGACAAACTCATGACATTTGCGTATCAGCCACCCAGAACTGTTTGGCTGGGGTCCAGGAGTCATCCCCTGGTGCTGCAACAGCGAGCCATTCTTGTGTTTGGAGATAAAATGTGCAAATATAATAAATAAAATATATGTTTATGAAATGTATAAATAAAATATAGATTTAAAAAGGTGAACCCAGGTGAGGGCATTTTTATAGAACATGACATGAATTATTTATCAGCTTATGAGAAATCATTGGTTTATTGCAGATCATTATATAACAACATATAGGAAATATTTTAAACACTTGGTAACCCATGGTTTCTTGAGTAACACTTTAAATCTTACTAACAATAATCATTCACGTCAGAATAAGCTTTGTTTGTAACCAATTAAACACGTCATATGATTATAATTGGGTTATATACATTCTTTCTTACGATTTTTGCATTCTGTCCAATACCCTGCGTCCTTGAGACATCCTTAAAATACCTGCACGCGTCCCTACAAACATTTTTCATACACATGTATTGGAATCAAAGGTTTACCGTGTCTATAAAATGTGCCATGTGTCTTATTTTACTCGCATAGAAAATGTTGGAATAGAAGGTTTGTAGCCAGTACACTGTTATATAACTGAAATATAGAAATATCTCTCAGGTTCCTCTGTACTCGATCACATGGCCTTCAATAGCATTGTTCCAGCAACCCCTTTCGGATATAAAAACAGTTTTTAGAAAGTCTCTCGTTGTTAGTATTCTTCTCCCACCCAGATTTCACAGGCGTTCCCCGTCCAGCCGTCCCAGCACTCACAGGTCCCACAGGTGCAGACGCCATTTCCTGAAATGAGAGGCGAGAAGGACAGGGTGAGGTAGAAACGTTTAACTCACTGTGGCGTCCTTTGATAAAGGGAGAAGCCAAAAGAAGAAGAAGAAGAAGAGGTGAGAAGGTAACAGTGTCTTCTGTCTTCTAAGAAGCTATTACAACGGTTAGTTTAATTCAGGGTTTCATCTCAGGGTTTTATGACCAGGCCAGCGTTTGTAGCATGAACATTCTTACATAAACTACAGTGGATTCTCAGTGGTTGAGTCTCTGGAAGGTTGTGAGAGCAAACCCCAGTTCCACCGACCTTCCACTGCTGGGCCCTGGAGCATTTGGATCATTGGAAGGACGTACGCTCACATTCAGGTTCTGCCAAGCTGCCACTGAACAGCCCTTGTTTGGCCTCCTACCTGCTCGGCTCAGTTGTTGGTAGCTCTGACTAAATGCATATACTACATTTAAATCAGATTATTGTTAAAGAAGGTAATCTAGGACACTGGTTGTTCTAAATTACTAATTCAATGTTCTGGTTCTCTCATGTCACCTCACTGCCATGTTCTCCTCACTGGCTCCCTGTAGCTGCTGCATCAGATTCAAAACCCTGATTCTCGCCAACATCAAGTCCTAACAATGATTGTAGTTAGAATATGTTCTTGGGTTTTTGCATATTTGTACTCCACCGAATGGGTGCCATTACATGTACGAATAATTAATTTAATTAACTGTAGAAACGTTTTATCATTAAGCAAAGTGTCCTGCACAGCAATGCAACTGCAAATTTAAGATATATGAATTAAAGCATGGCTAAAAACTACATAGAACACTGAAAAAATAGTATTTGTTAGCCATCCCTGGTCTCTTAATATTCCACTTTACAATGAAATATAATGATTAAAATCCTTCAGAAATATTTTTGCAGTGTTGTGGCACTATTTGTCCCATTTCATAAGAAATAATAATTTACTTTAATATACATTTATTAGTCATATCCCCAGGTTTCCACCTATTACCACTTGAAAGTTAGGGAACATACCACAAGTCACATGATCAATAGGAAGTTGTATCATCTGGATCTTCTAAAGATCATGGGAAGACCAAAAGTAAGTGCTTATGTTATGTTTTCTTGTATATTTGATGATATTGTCACTGTGACCCAGCATGTCGGTCACAACTTACTATTGTGTTACTGAAATTAAGTTTAGATGTTATTTGTTAATTGTAAAAACACGTTTTTGGTAAATCATTAGAACAGTGTCCTAATTAGTATGGGCTCCATGTGGTTACATTTTATGTATTTGTTAATCCTGTACTGAATATAAAGAGGAACAGTAACAGGAGAAGTGGTGTGCCAATAAAATAACATTGCCTGAGATTAACAAATACTCATCATGAATAGTTAAATATGTGTTAGATTCAGTGTAGAAACACTATAGAAGATAAAGTTTAATTTTTAAGAGTTACAGCAAGCAAATGACTAATTCGGCAAAATGATAGTGTAAATGTAGTTCTTTTATTATTATTATTATTATTATTATTATTATTATTATTATTATTATTAGTGTTTGGCCGAAAGCATTTTCTCGAAAAGCATAATCAGAGTTCTTGAAGTTTACAAATTCCCACAGAGGTGGTAAAGTTAAAAAAATACACCTTTTGACCACTAGTGGCACTGTGGAGCAAAGGCATAAGCTGTACGCAAGTTTTTTACTTAAGTAAAACTACTACTAATCAGTTAAAAAAATACTGAAGTCAAATCTGAAGTATGGTTTTATTCAAGTTTAAGTATAAAAGTACATGCTACTCAATGTACTGGAAGTAAATTCCTGGATTTTCCAGCATGTTACCTGGATTTCGTAGCATCCTGACCTGCTCGGAAGTAAGAGCTACTCTTCATGACCTGACTTCGAATCCAGCCCGGAATGCGGTTACAGACTGAACCTCATACTGGTCAGCAGCTGTATGGTTTGGTTTTGGTAGCAGAAGATCACAATGTACCAACAGCAACATTAATGGCAAGGAACAAGACATCCGATAGAAAAAAACAAGAGTCTTCAGGACTCAACAGCACTTTATTTTGTTTTGAACATCCTCTGTTTACCACTTAGCCCCATGTTAAGGGACAGCTGGACGAAGCGTACAGCTGGTCCAGACCCATGCTATCACCATTCCAGAGCTTGCTAGTGAAACTAGAGGCGGATCTATGTCCTAAAATAGCAATCGTTTAACACATAACAACGTGGCGAATGAAGGCTTTAATGCTGAACAGGTTTCACACACGGTGATGACTCTCGGATTCCCGTCTCATATCATCACTCAAACAGTTGGAATTCTAATCCACGGTGCATGAAATTAAGCACCAGGCATTCCTAATACATTCAATTCTCCACATCACTCATCAATTTCTGTGTAATGAGAATCGCCTGCTGGAGAAGCCGTGAAAATGCGTGGATGCCAAACTAGCACTTGTAACCTGGCAGATAGAGTTTTGCATCATTACAAAGCTCAAGTGCATCAGTGTTGCCTGAAGAGGTGCAAAAAAAAAGCACTCGCATTTGCATTTTGCCTAATAAGAAAACACAGTACAACATCAAATGATTATAATAAGCCTTATGCATATGCTGATTGTGACACATGCCCTAATCTGTAATATGCTAATTAATCATTAACATTTAACAGATATTTATGAATACTTTTTGTCGCCCGTGTTCTGTGCCTTGTTCCTAATGAAGCTATCGTTTGTGTGGGAGGAATAAAAAGTAAGCGTTCGAACGACACTGGCACAAACAGCCTGGAAAGGAATACATCAACTCATTTCATAACAGCTGTCCAGTTGTCTTCAGGGCTCAGAACCAGTCCTAAATACGTACTGTAGTTTCGTACTGCTACCGGTCAGGGAATCATTTTAAAAGGCAATCATGACTTACAGGGAGTTTAGTCCCTGCTGAACCCCAGCCAATACCATTAGTGGGACAGAATGAGGCATTGAGGCGTCAGACTGGCACTGAGCTGTCTAATCCAAAAATGAAAATGAAGTCACAACCAAACAATCCTGGCCCACAAAACACACACATGCATCACTAAAGCCAGAAGAATCCACTCTGTGCATGTGTGATAGCACTAAATAATATACAGGCATTATAGGAAAAAAAACAAACCAGTGTATTCTGTTTTGCCCTGCTTATCCTGGACGGGGTCACAGGGAAGCTCTGGATACTAGCTTGAGGTTCACAGGGCATGGGCAAGGGTGTACAATGCACAGGATGCCAGGGTATCACGGCAATCCATAAACGCAACACCTGATCTTCACATTGCAATCCAGCAAAGTTTTCAAACCCTGGGCCCAGACACAGCACAGCTACTTCATAAGTTTAGCAAAATAATTATCATCTTCAAAGCATAGTTCCATAAATCACTACTTGACTTGCAGATTGTTTCAATATTTTTATGTTATTCACTTTCTTATCTGCTTGATCCTGAGCAGAAACACTGTGTTCACTCACTGTGCTCTCTATTAGACACGTCTATCTTATTGCCCCACCTTGTAGATGTAAAGTCCGAGACAGTAGCTCATCTGTTGCTTAGATCCTCTAATCCTTCTTCGGTGCTCACAGGTCGCTGCCTACAGGATGCTGGTGGCTGGACATTTTTGGTAGGTGGAATATTTTCAAAAACCAAATGTTTCATTATTTAATATTACAGTTTAAGTAGACCTGCTATCCTGTGTTGTTGAGGCACTTGCCCAACAATCTATTCTTCCTGGTACACAGTTGTGTATTCAGTTTCCATCTTCTTCTCCTGGTATGGGTCACAGTAGAGTCATTTATGGCCTAGCGATTAGTTGTTATTTTCAAAATGAACTGGGATGATAATATGATTCACTCTTGAGTCTGCCCCATTTATATTTCTGGCCAGGAGCCACTAGTGCCAGGCTCTCAGGGACCGCTGCTTCCAGCAGCTGGCTCTCAGCATTAAGTCACCAGAGCCACGAAACAATAGCTGTTATATAAAGACGTTGCTCTAAATGTCCATCATTTTCTCTGCTTAATCTAGCAAACTAACACGATCTTGTTTCGGAACTTTGCACCACAGCTCTGTCACCGACTCACCGTTTGCTTTCTTACACTTCGCTTTGACTTTGAGGAGGGAATCATTTCTATTGCTTGCCCAGATATCTCCCGGTCTGCAAATAGTACCTGAACCGATTGACGCCAGGCTTATTGGACACCGTGTGTAAGAACAGTACCTGTGCAGATCATGCCATCGTGCTGGTCACACTCCCGGTCGTCGCATTCGCAGAAGTCTCCTGAAATGTACCACTCCTGCGGTGAACAGATGCACTTCCCGCAGTGACAAGAGCCTGCAAGCACACCAACGACCTCAGAGATCAGTGGGTTATTACAGAGGCCTATTTCATTTGAAATCATCCTGATAGGGGATCTGTAATATTTCTGCCGCAATCCTGTGGATAAAAGCAGTCTCTATGATTCATTCTTTTCCAGATGGGTTACGAATAATATAGCTATTATTACAGCGGAGACAAGAGCTGCACAAGGACCTGTTTACAAGGTGTTACATTCTAAATGGGATACTGTATCACAAATGGTATGTAGAATGAGTTGAAACCATTGGTGATGGATTCTTTTATCCAACGGTTCATTCTGACCTTACAGTCTGATCGGTGAAGCAGCGTTCTCATATTATCAAAGATATTAGAACGGATTTTTAACACCCAAACCTTATCACGCCACTGACGCGTTGCCAAGTAACAACCAGCTTTATGTGCACAAACATATGGCATATCCAAATAATGCACTAACCCTATGAAATAACAATAAGTTCTACCTTTCAGTTCTTAATGAATTTTATTTGTAGTTGTTTGTCCTTTTTTCCTGTCATCTCTGATTATTTGCACTTTGTGTTTCAAACTAACATTACTTGATAGTGTTATATAAACCCTATGCCTTTTATAACATCCTGTGTTGACATGGTAGGGAATTGTTACTGTTGCATAGCAACAGATCATTTGTTGTGCACCTACTTTTTGGCAGAAGGTACTGCATTAAAGCATTTTCAGGGCTTATTTGATTTATTTTGTTTCTTTTTTATATTGTTGTAAACAAACTGTTGAGTAAAAGCAATAGAACACAAAAGAACACATCACGACTGTGATTATCTATGGCACCTGCCTTCGGCTCGTGTCTGTGACCAAATCACAGCTATGATGTTATTCGTGATAACACACTCATTATCATGTCCTATTGCTTAAATAACCCTGACTCACAGTTACTGGTCCAAATCATTTCAGTCATTTACATTTAGTCATTTAGCAGACGCCCTTATCCAGAGCGACTTACAATTGGTACAGTCTTACAATCCAAGCAACTGTGGGTTAAAGGTCTTGCTCAAGGACCCAACAGTGGCAGCTTGGCAGAGGTGGGATTTGAACCCTGGACCTTCTTGTCCAGAGTCCAGTACCTTACCCACTAGGCTACCACAGTCCTTACAACCGATACAGCCTTACAATCCAAGAAATTGTGGGTTAAGGGCTTTTCTCAAGGACCCAACAGTTTCAGCTTTGGAAGAAGGGATCTCAGTGGTGATTGGCTCAGTGCAAGGCAATGTTGGCAAAGCATTCCTTTATTTACTTTGTTTTAGGATGGTTGTTGTTTTGAACTGACTTGTTGGGGAAGTGGAAGCCTATCAAAATGCCATAATGAGAGTCACTGAGCTTTTCAGTATTACCACTGTGTTATAATGCGTTATATATTGAATCTGTTATCAGTGAATGCGGCTAAAATGCCAAAGAACACAAATTAGAACTGGTGTCCACAAACTTTTGTCCATAAAAGTGTATTTCTATTCTGATAAAACTCTGCTCTGTTCCATTCTAGATTTCTTTACAATGATTTCATTGTGATAAATTTTTAATTCTTAATTCTTAAAGTCACTAATACTTATTGACTTTTTGAGACCGCTATAGCTAATTGACTATAGTAAGTGTTGGCAAGACTGGCAGGTATTACACCTGTTACACCTGAAAATGCCAGTGGGAGGGGCAAGAGAGAGCACGTGTGTTTCAATACCGCTCTGTATCCTAACCACACGGGTTCTAAAGAGTTGTTTATGTCGGTGTTTGGCCTGTTTTGTGAAATCAATCACCCACCCGCAGGTGTTACCGTTGGAGCTTTTGCGATTTTATGTTGGATAGTCAGTCTTTATGAACAGGTGGGGCGTGTAAGAGGAGACCCGGGCTAAGTTGATTGCTACTTGGGACCGCGGTTCGTTGAGGGCTGGGATGTGTGAGTAACTTCAGCCGCCTGGAGCTACGGATGTTTTGAACAAGGCGTTGATACGTGAGTACTAACTACCTCACTGCGAGCCGCCATGTTTTTACAGTCACGTGGTTTCTAAGCAGGTTGCCATGGTGATATTACGGCTATCTGTTGTGATGCTAAGTTTCTGACACTTTTGGAAGCGCTGATTGTAATATAAGAGCCATTCCACCGAATCGGTGCCATTTCCGTCCCCGGGACATTACATGTTTATATAATTAATATAATTTCCTGTAAAACACATTGTGTTATTGAGCAAAGTGTCCTGTGATGCGACGCAAATGCCAATTTAAGCGATATAATTTAAAACATTACCAAAAACTACCTAGAACGCTGAAAAATCAGCTGTCCCTGGTCACTAACATTATTTACAATGAAATATAATGATTCAAATTACTTTAAAATATACATTTTAGTCTCCATGTCTTGAGGTTTTCACTCAATCCTGTTACCCTAACATATTCCCACTTCTGAAACTTATTTAACGTGCTCCAAGTCAAACCAATAGTAAGTTCTCTCTTATTTCTTCCTGTAAATTTGATGATATTATAACTCTGACTAAGGAGGTCAATCTCAATTTACTATCCTGTTACCGAAATGTTATTTGTTTATTGTGAAAATACACATTTTTGGTAAATCATTAGAATATGCTCAGTGTCCTAATGCTAATATTATGTGTGCCATGTTATTTAAATGTTATGTATTTGCTAATTCTGTGCTGAAAACTCAGTACTCTTTATATGTCTAAGAGTAAAAGGAGAAACAATGTAAAAATAACAACGTTGCCTGAGATTGACCTGTAATCATTATGAATAGTTAAATAAGTGTTGTTAGACTCAGAGTTAAAACAATATAGAAAATAAAGTTTAATTTTTAAGTGTTACAACAAGCAAATGGCCCCCATTCGGCTCTTTAAACAAGTCTATGTTATGGAGAATCGTACAGAGCTTAGCCTTCTAGTCCAATCAATTGCTGTGGACCCAGGACCTTATGGATTGCTAGAGACATGTTCCCTGAAAAAATGGGTGACTTTCGACAAGGGTTACATTACACATGGAAGGTGGACGCCTCTGGCCAGGCAGAACTCATTTAGCAGATGCCTTTATCCCGAGAACTGATACATCCTTACAATCAAGCAATTGTGGGCTAAAGGCCTTGCTCAAGGTGCTCAGCTTGGTTGAAGAAGTGAGATTTGAACACTGCGCTTTAACTGCTAAGCCACCACAGTCCCATACAAACATAAACGAGGCAGATGCTTCCAGAACCAAACCCTACACTGGGACACCACTAATGAGGATACTCAGACACTCAGATGGACCTCAACCTGAGACCGCCATTCATCAATGGGGAGTCTGTACATAGAGGCAGCAGAACTCAGGTGTGATAACACAACTCTGACCAAAAGACCTTAATCACACCCGAGGCAGGATACAAACCAGGGAGGTTCAGCAGTGGGAGCAAGTGCCAGCAGTTTAGCCACTCTGGTTCGTAACACACCTCTGGCAAGGTGATGATTGTCTCTCAATTGTACGTTTGTGATTGTGTTGTTTTCTTCCACCAGTTTACACCTCAGGTATTTATGTATCCATAAGTTCTGACTACTCATTGGTTGATGCTTGTCTCAGTTTGAGTATGGTTCCATCTGATAGTCGAGTCCTCAGTGGTGGTGTCCTAGTGAAGGGTTCAGGTCCGGTACTGTCTGTCTCCGCTATGTCAGTGATACACCTCCATCTTGTATTGAGTTCCTCGAGTCTGTGGTAGTGCAGGGGTGACGGGCCATAGACCAGCGGTGCCCTCACATGGCAATATGGGACTTAAGTTTTTTTATTACAGCAGGCTGTTATGGACTATTGTTATGGACGTTTAGAACTATTTTCATGCCTTCATAACATTTAATAAAAAGGAGCTACACTTAATACGGTAGGTGCAATCCTTATTTTAGCACAGTAAGTATGACGTTTATACTCATCATTTCAGCTAAACTGTTTCACCAGGACACTTCCAGGTCACAAACAATTATGCATAGTGAGTCCCCCTAAGATTTGGCCTTTTAAGAAAAGCATGTAGCACAGCACTATACAGCTTTCTAAGTGCATGTGCTCTGTGTTGGAGAGGTGAACGCTGCCTTTACAGAGCAGAGAACAAGAATGTTTCCCTATATCTGTTTCTTTCTCAAAGCCCAAAAAAGGAAAGGAATGCCACAGCTTCCCCAGCTCTCCTATATCTACCTTCAGAGTTGACTTTAAAAAGATCCTGAGCTTTGTGATGTGCCTATTGAAGCTGTGTTTGTGTGTAGATCTTGTTCAGTCTGCACTGGATATAAATAAATGTGATCATTTCCATTTGGACGCCACTTTCAGTGTCTGAAGGTTTGCATGCTTGTTTTTGGGATTTCTGGTTTGTTGTGTTTGTGAAAATGTACCTGTACTGCTTAGGGGTGGGAGTCTGTAGGCACCTCACAGTTTGATTAAAAACATTTTTTATACATTTTCCCCTCACAGTGATTCCATGACTTCAGTTTGGGTGGGGATCGCTGTCAGTAATGCCAGTCTTAAAAAAACAACAACTTTTCAAGCGATTTTACTGTTGCAGATACATTTCCAGTGTCAGAATAACATCACGAGAGTCTTGGTAGAGTTACGTGGCGCTCATGTCATCGCAATCGTTTGGTATAAGGTGGTCAGGTTCCCTGATCTTGAGGTTACGATAAAATCAGTCTCAAGCCTTAAGTCTTTGCTCATGGAAATAGTGAATGGTGTCTACAACCAAGAGGTGAGCGCTCTCTCCAGCACCAAATGGAAAATTCCATGTGTATGTGGATGGTACAGTTAAAGGTGATTTTTACAGTTCAGTAGCTGCAGACCTACAGAGATCTGACAAATCATGGAAACACTACATTTTCCTGTGCTACTTTTATTTCTAAATTGATTTGCTGTTTCTGTTTACTGTATATTTGTCAGTGTTCTATGCAAAATACTGCACAAAGTGTAAAGGAAATTCTACAAAATATGTACAGTTCAAGCCTCGAAACATCATAGTAATGTAATTCTGTACATAAAATGATGAAATGTGTCATTATTAAAACATGTTTTCATTTGATCTTAAGATATCATGGCAGTACTCTACATAATCTCTAAAGGGGTCTAGTGGGAGTGACCATAGTGACCATACAAGATCTCCAACCTTTGTAAAATCTTAATCTGTGACTAAAACTCTGTGACTTCTCTTTGGTTGTGAGAGGATTTCAGACTTTACATTGTATACTATATATTAAATGTCTTTTCAGAGTCTTCTAGCGTATTGTTAGCGTAACATATCTCAAAGAGTGACTGAATATGAATGCAAATCATTGGCAATAAGAGTTTGTAATTGTAAATCAGACCAATGAAACCAATGAAAATCAGAATATTTTCGGCTTTAACCATATGATTTCACACCTCACCTCAACCATCCTTTCACAGCATCAACTCCCATCGCCCCCGACTCCATTTCCCAGAATCCCCCACACTCAGTAGCACAGAGAGCCATAGGAAACCTCTGACTTTTTCAGTTTAAGATAGATAGATAACTTTATTAATCCCAGAGGGAAATTCCCGAAGAATGAATAATTGCAGATTCTGCACTTTGCCACCGTAGATAAAAAGTTCAGCCCTAGGAGAGCTCCAACTTACCTTTTCCAGAGCATATGACGCCATGTTCCGTCTCACACAGGACCTTGCTCTGTTGGTCGGTCATGTTGCAGCTGCGGGGGAACTGGCAGTGCTTCCCAAACCATCCATCACCGCAAATACAGCGGCCACATGAACAGAAGCCATGGCCTTGAGGAGGAGGAAAAACATGACACTTAGAAACCCAGAACAAAGCCATGGTTTGATTGATCCAAGCAAACTGGTTCAGACCAACAGATCCTGGATTCCAGACTGGCAACTGGTATTACCAGGCTTTCAGACCAGTGAGCCAAAGCTGGATCCACATGACAGCCTGGCTTGTAGTACCGACACACTAAGCTGCCGAGCAGTGCTGTGACAGTCCCATTGATGTCACATGAAGCATGGTGAGGCAATTGCATTAACAACCGATTGCTTTTCATTTCCAAGCTGCTCAATTTCCTTGAGAGAAGGATCAAGGTCAAGCTGCACTGATGTGTGACAAGCTAAACATTCATTCCCAACATGTTTATTCTGAAATGTACTTATTTCTTAATTAATTTCAGTGATAACTATTTTCCTGACTGTAGAACAGCACTGTGTATATGAATGATCCCCACTATCTAATTGAATGGCTGTTTACTGATTCCAAAATTCCAATGGGGTGCTCATAAAAAAAAACTGACTTCGACTCTACTTATCAGTTCCTACTAATGCATTTTGTGCTTCAACTACATGGCCACAGTATGTCTGTAAGGAGGGCCCTATCTGCCAGGACCGGTGTGTCATGTGACCACATTCGTCTTCACGTAGTTTTGTTCTGCTACGCTTCACTAGAGCATTAGCAGAAGATTCTCAAAAACACTCAAAAGTCAGGCTCCACTTTGAGAGAAAACTAAAAGGCTAAAATGCAGTTTGTTTGAAAAGTTTTTTTTCATGTAAAGGTAAATAAGTAAGTAAATCTTGTGACATCGCAGAAGCAGTTCTGTCCAGAGTTGCAATAATTTTTCCCAAAGATCTTGTATTGATGATGAGATTTGTTCCACTGCGCAAAGTCTTCTCCAGCTCATCCCAAAGATTCTCAAAGGGGTTCAGGTCTGGACTCTGTGGTGGCCAATCCATGTGTGGAAATGAGGGCTTATGCTCCCTGAAAGACTCTTTCACAATCTGACCCTTCTGAAACAGATGAACATCACGACCACAGGATGCATCTTTGGTTGTTTAATAAATGAGAAGCTACTCATTTATTTAGGGTTAAAGAACTTGTTGCCAGCTGAAACAATGCAGTAATTATTCAATAGGAGGCTCCTTTTTAACTATTTAACTGTTTGCTTAATTATATCCAGGTGGTGACCTTTTTATTGGCCAGGCAGTGTATATGCAGTGTACAACCCAAGAGTGGCAGCTTTACAGACCCCATGACCTTAGTCTAGTACTTTGACTGCTGGGCCACCACTGAGCCTCTAGGATAAATCAAGTTTCATTTCTCCAGTTTCAGTTCACTAGCTTCTGTTACCTTGTGCCCACTGCAGCCTTAGATTCCTGTTCTTGGTCAACGATAGCGGAAATCGATCTGGTTTGCTGCTGTTGTAGCCCATCTGTGTCAAGGTTTGAGGTGTTTTGCATTCAGAGATGCTTTTCTGTTGGCTGCCAGTTACATTTACAGCATTTAGCAGACGCCCTTATCCAGAGGCCTTGCTCAAGGACCCAACAGTGGCAAAGGTGGGATTTGAACTCTGGACCTTCTGGTCCAGTATCTTAACCGCTAGACTACCACAGTCCTACAGAGTGTCGTGAAGCTTTGCTGTGTTTGAATATACCTGTAAGAACAGCATTACATCACATGGCTACTGTACGTGATGTTATAATATAAATGTGATATGTCAGAAATACATTGAGCATCATTTGCTATTCTGCTGTGGACAGTGGAGAGGAAAGCAGAGTTTTCTGGAATATGCCTTTGTAAATGAATGCTTATTTTCAGTTGTCATGAAAAGCTTACACATTTAAATATTGAGAGATTTCCTCTTACTGCCTTTTGTAACTCAGTATCTTGTGAAGTAAGTGACCATCTTATTCCTATGAATGGACTGTTGACGTCTGCAGGCTTTGCAGAAGCAGGACAGTGGGAGTCTGTCGCTGGGGTGGTGAGAGTGTTGGCAGGGAGGAAATGAAACACTTTGTGAAGGCTGTGAGCTTCTCTATTGTTCGAGAGAGAGTCTGTGAATCAGTGGGAAATGAAGAGCGAATAATAGAGCTACACCTGCTGCTACTGCTGCTTCCTTTCAACTACCGTTTCAGAGATTCCCCACGATTTGACAAGGCACCAAAATGTACGTCTTATTGGATAATAAAGTCCAACAAGGACTCAAGACAGCACCCAGTTCTAAATTAAAAGCCCCACTGCAAGGTCATAGTGAGAATTACTGGTAAATCTGCCTGTACTACAGTGAAAGCAGAACTCATACAGTTTCTTGCCTTAAAGTCTAAAAACATTGGATGTTCGATAAAGTGGAGGGTCCACGAGAGAGGACTCAGGATTGGAGAGATTGGGTATTGAGGGAATTCCTTGTTTTTTATCATCGAATGTCACAAATCAATATACAAGACATGGACATTTGACAGAGTACTACAGGTATATGATGTTTAACGTTTGCATTATGTTCTGTGAAACATTTTGGAAATGTCCGTAGGTCCTGTTAGCAGATGTAATTTATATACAGTTGGGGCAAAAAAGTATTTCAGTAAGCCACTAATTGTGCAAGTTCTCCTACTTAGAAAGATGAGAGAGGTCTGTCATTTTCGTCAGAGGTACACTTCAACTATGAGAGACAAAATGAGGAAAACAAAATCCAGGAAATCACATTGTAGGATTTTTTTTAAAGAATTTATTTGTAAATTATGGTGGAAATAAGTATTTGGTCAATAACAAAAGTTCAACTTGATACTTTGTAACATAACCTTTGTTGGCAATGACAGAGGTCAGACGTTTCCTGCAAGTCTTCACCAGGTTGGCACACACTGTATTTTGGCCCATTCCTCCATGCAGATCTCCTCTAGAGCAGTGATGTTTTGGGCCAACACGGACTTTCAACTCTCTCCACAAATTTTCTATGGGGCTGAGGTCTGGAGACTGGCTAGGCCACTCCAGGACCTTGAAATGCTTTTTTACGGAGCCCGAGCGGTGTGTTTGGGATCATTGTCATGCTGGAAGACCCAGCCAGGTTCCATCTTCAATGCTCTCACTGATGGAAGGAGGTTTTGGCTTAAAATCTCACGATACATGGCCCCGTTCATTCTTCCCTTAACACAGATCAGTCGTCCTGTCCCCTCTGCAGAAAAACAGCCCCACAGCATGATGTTTCCACCCCCATGCTTCCCAGTAAGTATGGTGCAACTCAGCATTCTTCTTCCTCCAAACACGACCACTTGAGTTTTTACCAAAAAGTTCTATATTAGTTTTGTCTGACCACATGATATTTCTTCCAATCCTCTTCTGGATCATCCATATGCTCTCTGGAAAACTTCAGACAGGCCTGGACATGTACTGGCGTAAGCAGGGGGGCACACCTGGTACTGCAGGATCTGAGTCCCTCTGGGCATAGTGTGTTACTGATGGTAGCCTTCGTTACTTTGGTCTCAGCTCTCTGCAGGTCATTCAGCTCTCTGCAGGCTGTGGACAGGTGTCTTTTACACAGATAATGAGTCAGACAGGTGCCATTAATACAGGTAACGAGTGGAAAATTCTAATTCTACAATGGTGATTTACTGGATTTTTTTTTCCTCATTTTGTCTCTCATAGTTGAAGTGTAGCTATGATGAAAATTTACAGACCTCTCTCAACTTTCTAAGTAGGAGAACTTGCACAATCAGTGGCTGACTAAATACTTTTTTGCCCCACTGTGTATATATATATATATATATATATATATATATATATATATATATATATAGGGGTGGGTACTGGAAAGGACTTCATGATGCACATCACGATACATGGGTCATGATACGATCATATCACAAAACATTGCGATATATTGTGACATTCCACATATTTCACTGAAAATATAAAAACAGCTGAAATTCAAGTTACAGTGTATGATCCGAGTCAAAACACTGTACTGCGCCATCTACAGGAGCGGAGATTGTAGCATACACCACATTTAATGATGTGTTGTTTCCTCCTTCAACAAAAAATCAATATTTTGAGCTGAAACTCGAGTAGTATATTGCAAAATGATATTTCAATATATTACTGTATTGTGTATTTTTTAGCAAAGCCCTAATATATAAGGCAGATTTTTATTTCCTATTATAAGTCCATGGTTATCTCCCGGAACTGAGCTACGAGGCAAAGCTCTCAATTTACCAGTCGATCTACGTCCCCACCCTCACCTATGGTCATTGACCGAAAGAATGAGATCATGGATACAAGCGGACTCCGTGATTGGGTGAGGAGCTTGACCATCCAGGACAAGCTCTGAGTAGAACCACTGCTCGTTTGCATTGAGAGGAGCCAGTTAAGGTGGTTTGGGCATCTGATAAGGATGCCTCCTGGACGCCTCCCACTAGACGTGTACCAGGCACACGGCCAACTTGAAGGAGGCTCTGGGGTAGACACATAACTCGCTGGAGGGATTATATCTCCTGGCTGGTTGGGAAACAAAAAGACATTGTTCTTGTCGAAATTATCGTGAACCGAATTCGACGAGTTCCGAGGTGATTGAGAACCGAGGTACCACTGTACTAATTTAGTGATACGGGTAATATGTTAATGATTAGAGATGCACCCATTGCAATTTTCTTGGCCGTTTCCATTATTTTATTTCATTTTTTGTCTATTACCAACTGATTTTGATTTTCCTTCTCTCTAAGAATTACAAATGACAGCATACAGAAACAAATGCTAAAGTACGATAGCAGGAGCTGTTGGCTTATACCTGCCTCTATTCTGTCACTAGCTTTAGCTTTATACAATCAGCCACTCAAATATCAATCACTGCAAACCTGCTCAAAGTGTACTTTGACAGCCTTGATAAAAGCCTTTTACCAGTTAGTGCAAGGGAACAAGTACAAGCAAAGATGCTGAGTTGCAACTCATCCCACTCAAGTAGCAGCGTGAAAACACGTACCGTGAGCATTTATCGACGAATAAAAAGACATGCACACATAAAACAGATCACAGACGCACAAGAACCCAAAAATAAACAGACCATCGAACCGTCCCTAAATGTTAGTACTGAGAAGCAAATACACAAGTGGCTGAGCATTAAGTTTAAAGCTCCATATACACATAAACTAAATTCTGAATGAGCGTTAGCTGCAGCACTATGCTGTGTGTGTATTTGTGTGTGTGTGTGTGTGTGTGTGTGTGTGTGTGTGTGTGTGTACTGCATCACAAATGCACAAGTGTAGGTTAAATGTGACCGGAACAGAATCGGTTATGTGAGACTGATCGGCCGATCACTGGTCACAAAACGTTCACGCTGAAAACCAACCGATTCTGGTCACCAATCAGCGCATCTCTAATAGATGGTGACATTCATTGTTTCTGCATCACTCTCCAATTATAGGCATATGTGACACATTCGTACCAAATAATAATTAATCATAATATAAGTAGTGCTCTCCTCCCAGTGTGTTGAGCTGCCTGATTAGGTTTTATGAGCTGAACTTCTCCCTCCTATGTTCACAGTTACTCTAATTATTGCTATTCCACGATGAAGACCGGTCGAAAAAGGTCCACAGGATACTCTCGATCTAATATTATTAAAAGAGGTTCAGGTTAAAATAATACATAATTCATGATGAACTACCACCTTTCTTCCTCTTATATTGGAAAAGTGATTTGGAGGGCTGGAATGTGCGAGTCGCTAGAGCTGCACGTTTGCTGTCTTCAATCAGACGGCCTACGAGAGCATTTAATTGCTTCGGAAAATCGGAACCCCCACCTTTCCAATTACACTGCACCTGCGAGTCCAGATTACCGAAGCTCTGAATGTCATTTGCATGCATGCGAGGCTGACTTTGGAGGAAGCCCTGTGTTGATTAGGCTAAAAAAAAACATCAAATAAAACCTCTACAATTTGGGCGCACTGGGTGCATCCATTTTTTTCTTGAGCGCTAAGACGCTCGTAATCAGCCGTCTGACGTGTCGCTGATGAGCGCGTCCTGTCTGTAGTGTCTGTGAGAGGCTGGAGATGAACCCGAGGCCAGAGCAGTGAGCGTACGGGCTGAATCAGCACCGGTGAAGGATGAGCGTATTCCCCAGCTCTCCTGTGATAACGCTCTAATCTGCATCAGCTCAACTTCATGCATATTTAAAGTCCATTTCGCAGGCATGCCTAGACAGGCCAGTAGGTCGAGCGTGCCCGCTGGGCATCCGTGCCACTGTCAGTTAGCGGCACAACACAATGAGCCTAAGATTAATAATGCATTCGCTACCCAAACGGAGGGAGATCTGGGCGGGGAGCTGCAATGCAATGCAATGGAATTTCATGATGGACGTCGTCTACATAAAAACACAAACGTGTAACTGTGGCTAAATCTGTTGGATCTTCTAAAGTGGTTCTGGATTACAAAGCGGGAGCTCCTACCATCATGTACTGTCCATCACAAACCAATTCACAAGAACGTCTATAATAAAAAAGTGCTGTTAGCTCTACTACTTTGCTGGCTTGGGTCTTGCATTTCCCATTACAGCAGAGTTTATTACACCTTCCTTTCTTGATCCAACACTTTGCTGTGCTGCAGGCACTCAGTGAGCATGCTCAGTAGTCTTCCCTCCTTGCTACAATGATGCCTGTTCTTGTCTTTTGTTGCAAACCGAGTGGCAACGGCAATTAAGATGTAATCACCGATGATGCATATCACACAGCCCTAATTTAGAGAAGTCCACTTGTACTTTGTAGCTCTCCCTCTTGTCCCGAAGAGTGGTTTTTGAACCCAGTGACGGCATCGTTTCACCTTTTCAATGTCAGAACGCTCCGTGCTTGGACGGATGTCACAGCCAGGTCAATTGTTTAAATTGAGGATGATTGCTCACAGAATCGTTGAAGATACCTCGGTGGTTAAGTCCATGGACTACGAAAGAGAGGGGCTGACTTCAAATTTGGGCTCTGCCAAACTTCCCCTGTTTAGTATTAGAACAAGACTCTTAACCTCGATTGCTGAGCTCAGTCAAGTCACTCTGTGTCTTGTACATGCTGTCCACTCTGAATGTCTCTGTGTGGGTGCAAACTATATTTTGAGAGCCATGTTATTTGCTGGTATTTTGCATATCTTGTAATCACTAGCAGTTCTTCTGGCTAATCAACACTCAGTGTGTAGAGCTCAGATGGCTTTGGCGTATTATACACATATTAACTTCCCCATAGCTGCAGAGACTCGGGTCCAAGTGCAGCTGCTGCTTGTACAGGTCTGCATGTTTTTTCTTCAGGTTTCCTCCCACATTCCAAAGACATGTTATATAAGGTTTCTTCCTATAACACTCAGGGAGTTTTTCCTTGCCACTGTCGCCCTAGGCTTGCTCAATTTGGGAATGGACGTAGTTATTAGGAGATAATCTAAACTTGTAAAGTTGCTTTGAGACAATGCTCCATTGTAGAAAGCGCTATATAAATAGATCTGACTTGACTTGACGTGTTCGATCAGTTGATGTCTCCAAGACATCCAAATGTAAGAATAAGGGAATGAGGTATAACCTGAATATGTTTATGCAGGAATGGAAAGTGAGTGAATAAGTGAAACAGTACTACAGGACTCAGCCCAAGCAACTGTGGGCTTAAGCTGAGACCTAAACCTTCCATGTCATGCTCATTAGTCCAGTACTCTTGAGTCCTGATATATAGATAGATACATGATAGATTCATGAAGCTTATTCAGCCAGGTGCTCGTTCACCAAGGAAAATGTGTTAAAGTTGTGCCTGAGGCGCAGACCATCACGGGAAGGGCTCAACTAGTGTGACACAGAAAACAAAGGAGACACCTGGCGCCCCATCTGTAGGGAAAACTAAACTTAAGACCTTCAGGCAGGGATTCACGTGGCAGGACTGCATGACCCGTGACCCTGCACAGGATTGCACCAGGACATGGGAAGGGGACAGTGCAAGAAACTACAATGTTGTCTTCTCAATACTAAAATGTGATCCAAACAGAGCAGAACTGTACATACTTTGATGTTTTGTGACTTCCTACTAGTAGCATTGCATTGGATTGATCTGCATAAAGGTTTAAAGTGTTCAAAGGGATACCGCATTGCTTGTTCTGGAAATTAGTGTTTATTCGAGTGTACGCATTCCCTCTTGGTTGTGTGCCACCAGTGAGGTATGTTTGTATTCCATCTTATGGGCTCGCAAGGTGAAGGGTTGGGGCGGGCGGTCAGAGAAATGCCAGCCAGAAGGTGCAGACAGACAGTTGTTAATCGTACCTTGGTTTTGACTCTAATCACTATCCATATGATCATTAATTAAAACAATGGTTCTCAAAGTGGTTGGCGCACCCCCTAGGGGCGGCATGGAGCTAGTGCAAGTGGGGTGCAGCAAGGCAAATGATTGTTCTTACATAGTAAACATTTTAAGTGCATAATGTATGTCACTTGTAATAGTAATAGCCACTGTAACGGTGATATGTCACTTTTTTTGTCCAATAACAAAGTTTGCACTTTGTATGAGTTACAGTACTGAAAATACACTCAAACAAAGGTCACCACCTGGTTTTAACTAAGCAAATAGTTAAATAGTTAAAAAACAGCCTCCCATCAGATAATTATTGGTGCATTGGTGATTATGTTTCAGCTGGCAACAAGTTCTTTAACCCTAACTTCTCATTTCTTAAACAACCATGTCCAAAGACACATCCTGTGGTCGTGGAAAAGATGTTCATGTGGTTCAGAAGGGTCAGATTGTGAGAGAGCGGTTCAGGAAGCATGAGCCATCATTTTCACACATGGATTGTCCACCACAGAGTCCAGACCTGAACCCCATTGGGAATCTTTGGGATGTGCTGGAGAAGACTTTGGTCCAAATCTCCCATCATCAAAACAAGATCTTGGACAGCTCTGGACAGAAATAAATGTTGCTGCATTGCCGAAGCTTGTGGAGACGATGCCACCGAGAATGAGTGCCATAATCAAACCTAAAGGCGGTCCGATGAAGTATTCGAGTATGTGACCTTTTTTTTAGGTCAGGCAGTGTAAAAAGACATGCACATGTTGGATGGGCTTAAATATTCTTATCTACAAATTAACAAAAACAAACAAAAATACAAACAAAAGGAAAGGTTTGGGAATCTTTTCTTGCTTGATTCCTTTGTCTGATTAGTGTCCTTAAACCCTCTGTCACATCCTAGTCTATTTTTGTTCTAGATCCTACTCTCTGGCTTTCTCTCGTTATTGATGGACTGCCTTTAAGGATTTATCTGTGTTTCGACCTCAGCCTTGAACTCGGACTACGCTTGTTGGAGTTCATCTAATAACCACATGCCAAGTGCACATTTGTGTCTTATAAATTGACTCAGAGCTTAAGGTACTGAGTCAACCTCAAGCCCTTAACCTTAAAATTCCTCAGACTGTAGTGTCTCAACTGTAAAGCGCCTCTTATCTATGGAGTGTGTGTACAGAAGAGGCGATTGCTTTAGAATGCACTGCTGAAATATTTACCAATGTATCCGTATTCTTAATTCATCCTGGTAGGACTCAATATATTAGTGATTCACTGAATTTTACTGTAAAGTCAAAACTCCTCCCAATAAACAGTGCAGCCTGCATGTAAAATCGACATCGTCTGAAGCTTGTGTGTCTCTGGGTGTCTGTGGTATGTTTGTAGTTTTAAGTCTTCCCAAGGTTTCTTTCTCCTCACAGTTAGGGACATTTTCCTAGCCCTAGAGAGAGTTGTAAAGCTACTTTTGAGGAAATGCTCCTTTGGGAAAAAAGAAAGAAAACTACTATAGAAATAACTTTGACTTTGTGTAGCCGCTGATTTGAATGGGAAGGAAGATGGATTCGTTCGACAAACAGCTTTGAACGAATTTTTAGCCACGTCTGGACTCACAGGCTTCATTGGTAGTGAGTGTGGGCACATGTGATGTGCAGTCTTTACTTGCTTTATTGGTTGTCCTGTCCTAAAGCACAGCTCTTGTTATGATAACTTCTCAAAGTAAATCATCAGCAAATCAGTGTCTTACAATTTAATTACAATATTTGTAATTCACATTTCCTGTATTTTCTGGTTGTATTTTAATAAAGAGACTGAAAAGTAATTATATATGCTCACTATACTGCTAAAACAGTGGTATATCTAATCTAATGGTGACCTAAGACTTTTGCACAGTAAGCTGTACTACATTTATGTCCTTTAGCAGACACCCTTATCCAGAGTGACTTACAAGTGATACAATCTTACAATCCAAGCAATTGCAGGTTAAGGGTTTTGCTCAAGGATTTGAACCCTGGATCTGCTGGTCCATAGTCCAGTACCACAGTGCTACCACAGCACTGTAGCTACACAAGTTCATGAACTTTTTGTTTTTACAGATTTTTTTTACATTTATCACTCATTTGCTGGTATGATTGCTGTCGATGGCCAGTCCTAATCTACTAGGGACTGTGGTGGCCTAGTGGTTAAGGTGCAGGACTATGGACCAGAAGGTCCAGGGTTCAAATCCCACCTCAGTCCTTGAGCAAGGCTTGGATTGTAAGATTTTATCAATCGTAAGTCGCTCTGGATAAGGGCGTAATGTAATGTAATCTGTTGTGTGTACAGGAGTGTTTGATGAATGCTTACCCCCACAGATGTCTCCGCTTACGTCTTCACACTGCCGGTCATCACACTCGCAGATTTTGCCATGAACACGACTTTCTCCTGGTGGATGGCATGTGCACTGGCCACACGCACACTGACCTGAAACACACATGCAAATACGTTTAATAAATAGTAGAACATGCAAATTCCACACTTGGGTCTCTGGAGCTGTGAGGAGCGCTAATTGTTACACCCCTGTGCCCCCCTTACCCAACAGTGGTAGCTTAGACCTACCTGAACCTCACCACAGTCCTGTTTGTGTTCCAAAGTGAATTTGGTGACCTTTGTTGTTATTTAGTATCGAGCAGCAATTTCCTAGCTCACCACCAAGGTTACCTGGGTTGAAGTCGTAGTGGTGCCTTCAAGCCAGGTAAAGCTTCACACTGGCATTTTAGACTGCATCTGAGGGAGGGGAGCCACTTAAAACGTTACTCTGCTAAAAAAGAAGCCTTATGTTAACCATGTCCAGAAGGGGCGTCGACTTCTCTGGGCTCGGAGGCATCTGGGATGGACCATCATACAGTGGAAACAGGGATTGTGCTCAGACCCATCAGTATAACAGATCTGTTTTTGGAATAAATGGATGGCGTGTGCTTCGGACCAAAGACGAAAAAAAGACCATCCAGACTGTTATCAGCAAGGCTCTGTCATGGTATGGGGTCGGGTCAGGGCCCTTGGTAAATGTCATTTACACTTCTGTGATGCAGCATTAAAGCAGAAAAGTACACTGAGATTTTAGAGCAACATAAGCTGCCTTCAGGACGACATCTTTATCAGGGACGTCCATGCATTTTTCAACAAGACAATGCAGAACAAGCTAAATCAAAGTTCGAACTGAAATATGGAAATCCCTTCCAGTCTTTCTTTGAGAAACATTGTTTTTAACATTTCACTAATTTTGTCACTCATTTGTTGATGAACTGGAGATCCTCTGCCCATGTTTGCTCCTCAGAAACTCAGGGTTTCATGGATACTTCTATTTGACCAAACCACGATTATAATCACCTGTTTGAAATCACATCTTTATTTAGGTTTTTTGTTTGTTTGTTTTACCTTATTACTAGCCCTAAATTACCCCCATCCCAACGTTTTTTTGGAAAGTGTTGCAGGACTGAAATGCAGGCATGGATGTTTATGAACAAATGAAATGAAGTTGACCAGGAAAAAACATGAAATGTATTGGGTTCATATTGGCTGCAATGAAATAAAAGTCAACTTGAATGTATGGAACGTCACATACCTTCATACTTTTTCTGATTTGGGGTTGTAATTTTATATTGAACTAATATGCCCCCGCCCACCATTGCACGGACCAAGGTTCGAGCTTTGTTTGGAAGGCACCGAGTTTTGGCTGTGACTTTGGGAGAGGAGATCAGGAGATCACTCCCTACAACCGTGTGATGAACTGGTGCCCCATTAAAGTCATGTTTACTCCTGATCGACGGTGTTCTGGGGGGGGAGGTGAGAGGTGATGGGTGCAGAGTTTCTCACAGCTCTGACCTGTTTGGTGTTTTCTATACAAGATGGTGAAAAACCATTTAGTTAATTGAACTGCACTGCAAACGCTGAACTTAAAAACCAGCGACACACTCATTCACAGCTAAATCTACTTTGCGTCATTGAAAGGAAGAAGCGACAGATGGCCTCGGCCTGTGGTTATCACCGCGCACGTTAGTCTGCTCGCACATGTGCTGAAACCTATTAGTCACGGGCAGCTACCACGGCGTCTGGCAGGCGGCAAGAACAAGGAGCCACCCCCACCCCCCGTCTGACAAACACTCAGCCTTCCGAGCAGATAAGCGCTGTCTGCGTGCAGCCGTTACCACAGCAACTGGTGATGTCAGAATACTCACGGCTCATTGATTAGCTCTGGCCGCGTTACAGGGCCCATTTGGACGGCTTTACCCCATATGCTGTGTCACTCTCCTGGACCAGGTCTCCACTTGGCCCGAGTGGATGTAATCGGAGCTTTGATTTATAATCCGTTAATCCGCATCTGGATATCTGAGCGCGCATCGAGAACGAGCAGCAGAACCGCGGTCTGGTCTCACCTCGAGATTAGCCGAGCCCTTCGTGGTTTACAGACGGGTTTCTAACGGAGATGATTCAGTTATGATTGATTTCATTCAGTCTCATTAAACCTGTTCAGTCTCATTAAGCAATGCACTGCCCATCCACAGGTGCTCGAGACCCTGGAACTCCTGCACCAGGTCGTATCATAGGACTCACAAACGGACGATAAGCTTCATTTCCTGCAGGATGACGAACGTCTTCCGATCCGATCATGTACTGTGCACTGGACCCCATCGGTTAATCCTCTTTGTATATTTGAGAGAGAAATATCCACCAAGTTTAAACCCCAGGAGATCAAGAGCCAGGCCAAACCACCAGAACCAAAGTGCATCCTAAACTTTAGACCATCATCAGAACTTTCAATTACTTAAATCCGTCCACGTGAATCGAACTGCAGGACGTTTATGGTCTTGGTGCTCAAACTGTGAGACATCCTTTCAGACAAAGTTCTCTCTCGGGTCCTCATCAGCAGCTTAATGATAGATTAGCAGCAATAGTTCTTCTATGGCGACTTGCTAATAATACTTACAGTTTTGACTGGTTACCTAACTAAGAACTATGAAAAAGTTCCTCCAGTGTCAAAGCGCTCATAAACCCGCTTCCTTCCCATGGCATTAAATATCGACCAGCTAAATCAAACCTAACAAAATCTTGAGCTGTATCCTCCACCTGTTGAGGTTCCAATGCACCAGACCCTGATCACATCTTGGAGCTACAAAAGTCTTAGGCCACCATTAGATTAGATCTACCATTCTTTTTAGCAATGGTATAATGACCATATATAATTATTTGTCGGTCTCTTTATTAGAATCCAACCAGAAAATACAGGACATTTGTATGCAGTATTAAAAACTGAAAAAACAGCTTCTATAGGGTACACTATATGACCTCCGCTTGCACTTGAGCAATAGCAGCATCTGGCAGCTTCATCGGGATGCCAGGTTGACCCTTCTACAGTCTGAAGAAGCTTGATCAGGAATGGTCTTTTCGGAAGGGTAGCAGCAAAAAAATGAAAAGAGTATTATGGAATGATAAATCCAAGCTTGAACAAGCTTTTTGGGTCCAATCACTGACGATATGTTATATATGGGCATAACATTGCTAAAACATCAAATCTAGTTGTGGCCTAATACTTTTGCACAGTACTGTACGTTCTAAGATTGTTTCAGTTGTGGATATAGAAATGCTGTAAATGTAAATGCTGCTGTGAATCATCTCATCTGGACACCACGAGGCTGCCACTTTATTTTCTCCGAACTCTTATTCACCACATGCTAGCTACACCGACCCACAATGCTGCTTGATTTCCTTTATATTCTCCAAGAAATGGACTCTTACGTATGTAATCTTGAGGATGGGTTTCCCATCAGAGCCTTATTTTTCTCTAAAAGCTTCTTTCCTCACGACGGTAACCTCTGGCTGCTCATTCGGGATCTAGAATCTTTTTGTAAACGTCAAATAGTGCTACAGAGTTAACTTGGATGTGAAAGTTACATTTATATGACCGCTTATGAAAGTTTGCTTGTTAGCTTGTCAGAGTGTCTTTTTAGCCCCAATTTAGAAAATCAGGAAGCTAAGCGTTCAGGTTGGAGAAATCTGACACCAGCATTTAGTTGCATGGAGCGCTGCCGTCTTTGACGTTAAATGGCGGAGGCATTCACCGTGCGCCGGCGTCTGGCTGGGTGCTTCTTGGTGAGTCTTGCCATGCATGAACCGTTCAAATGATGCCTCAGAGGCACCGGAGTGAGGAAAGCCCTGCCAGGCCCTCTGCTTCTTAAAGGGCTTAGAAAAGAGATCAAGAGCTGCCCTGAATCAGAGAAAACTGCCTCCCAATGCAGCGCTGGCTGATTATTGATTTGTTTGAATCTACACAGATTATAAATATATAGGCAAGCGCTGTTTAACGACAATCCGATCAACATTTGCTCGCTTTAATGACCAATTAACAATTATAATAAAGTATAATAGTAGATAAAAATCTGTCTTTTAACTCTGGACGTTGTGGCCACAAACAGCTGGTCATTAGCATAAGTATTTTAAATTCAGTATTTATTATTTATGCTCTACATTGAGGTTTGGTTTACATATTTGTTATTACATTTATTTTCAGGAATATTGATTCATTTGCATAACTACGTGGAGCGTAGGAGCTACATTTCGGTCTAACACTTAGGTTACTCCATGTAGATGCGTGAAATAGAAAAAGGTTAAAACTACTGCATGGTGTTTTACATTCTCAGTGAGAATGATCCAGGGGTTCTCCAGGGACATGACAAGATTGTGCGTGTGAGTATAATAAATACACAAATCTCAGAACACTTCTATGCCATTGATCATCCCTCGGTGTGACTGCATCTCTAAAAATGGAAACCTAATCAATACCGGGGGATCTCTGGCTGCACTCAATCTCCAAAAGAAGCTCTGTTTAAGAAGATACACTTGTTCATGATTTATGTAGACTGATCCTAGAAAACCTTAAACCCAGTTGGACGGTAACAATGTTTAGGTCAGAGCTTTGAGTCAGATTAAAGTCTATAAATATGGCATAGGAGAGATCAAGCATCCTCACCACAAGTACATGGGACAACTTGGAACAGCCAGCTCATCAGGACGGGACGTCGCTGTAATCTGAATTTAAGGGAGAAGGGACACTCCTTTGAGGATATAAATGTTCATGTTTTGGACAGAGAAGACAGATGGTTTTAAAGAAGACTTAAGGAAGACCTCTATGTCCAATTAGAACGACCATCGTTGAATAGATGGGGTGGGTTATGACACCAATTATTAGCCACCTACAAAGCAGTCTTGAGATCCCTTCCTAGGCGGTTTAACCCCCCTTTGGGTCACATCTTGGCCCCTGTGATCCTGACGAATTGACGGAATTGACATTTGAATGTTGACAGGGTGGGTCAGTGACTCTCAAAACCAGTAGAGCTTCTAGAACTGAAGAAGCCTTTTGGATGAGAAGTGAAACCTCTTCAAGAACAAAACAAGAAGTCCAGTTGCCTTCAACTTGAGCACTCAAAAAGACCATGTCCTGGATGACTGAGAATCTACACGGACATACTCCTGGACCCGGGTTTCCCAGCAGAACATGACTCTCCCTCCACTGGCTCGTCTTCCCACAGTGCATCCTGCTACCATCGCTTCTCCAGGTTAATGCTGCACTCGTACCTGACTGTCCATGTTTTGGAAAAGAAAACGGCTCTCATCTGACCAGATGACCTTCTTTTATTGCTCTAAAGGTCCAGTTCTGACACGAGTGTCCATTGTTGGTGCATTTGATGGTGGACAGGTCAACACCACACAAGCCTTGTTGTTTAGGAGATGCTCCAACCCAGTTGTTTGACCATAGTGATTTGTCCCTTGTTAAACTGGATCAGGTCTTTACTGCTGATTGTTTACTACATCCACCATGTTGACCGTGAGAACAGACTGTTCACTTACCATCTAGTACTGTACAGCGGTACCTCGGTTCTCGTCATTAATTCGTTCCTGAAGGCTCATCGACAACCGAGCAAATGTTTCCCATTAGGAATGATGTAAATTCAATAAATCCGTTCCAGACCCCCAGAAAATCCCCCTGTATGAGGCATTATATGCATTAATGGAGTTGTTTTGTACAGGTGCTCCTGATTTATGATGGGGATATGTTCAACGAGTCCATCATAAGTTACATGGATCATGAACTGATGAGTTTAGCTGTTTTTGGTAGAGTGGTTTATACTGTATCATAGCGGAGATATGGAAAGGATACGATGATAAATGAAAAGTTAATGTTTACAACACTTACATTAACCTACAGTTGGCCAAAATCATTAACACAAAGCTTATTTTATAAAAAAGTGTTAAAATCTCATGTCATTTAGTGAGTAATGGATTGAAAGTGAAAAGTCAAAGCAAATCACTTACTCTATTGGTGAACTCAAGTGTTTTGGATGATTCAGTTCCTGTTTTTGTTTTGGTTGGCTCTTTTAACTAAGCTTTTTAGGACCCATGGGGACTTATTTGCACTAAGAATACAGTCCTGTAGATGTACAAATAAATAAAGACCTAATAAACACAGTGCAGCCCTTTACTGAGGGCTATTGTGAACCTGAATCACTGTGTACTGAATCATAACTCCTGAATCATGAAGATCTAGGCTTGTTTGTAACTTCATGGCAATACTGGAGATGAAATAAAAGCATCCTTTGATTTATACGAAGGTTTATATAACGTCCATGTTGTAAATGCTTTCTTGCTCTGCACTGAAGAGAGTCGGGCTTTTCTGACTTTTGGTGCTGTTCCTGGCCTTTTGCAAAGATAGCATTTGGAAAGCCTTAATCAGAGCAGGAAATGAAAGGTCACCAGGATGGAGTCGTGTATAGATGGGTCATCCGGAGGCATCCTCTAATCAGCCTGCCATTCAGGTGCTGCTTGTTATCAGCGGCCGCATGACTGTCACCATTTCAGGAAGCTGTACTTCACTAACAGCAGCACGACTAACAGCAGTAACGAAACAGAAAAGGTCGCTCTTACAGCCGGAAAAACAGCTCTGTATTTTACGAAACCTGGTAGAACCAGTGGTTTTCTGGATTCTGGCAAAATATTATCGAATTGGCTGCGTGAAGAAATTAAAGTAACCAACGTATGGGCCCGATGGCTTTTTGTTCCGCCCGATTTATGGCCTTTTTTCCCTCGTAAACCAAGCTTTGTTCTCCGGTCTGTTTGGTCCGTATTGTGCAACACGGCTTTGCCTTTGTTCTCCGGGAAACTCACCATCACACAACTTAAGAAGAGTGATTGCAATCAGCACTAATTCAGCTGATTCGTTTGAATAGATTGCTCATCAAGCAAGGCAGCTCCAGTCATGTTCAGTCAACATCTGTGTGCAAAATTAAAGCCTTTTTTTTTTCCGTTGCTCTCTCTTGAACAGCCTCGGAGAGTGTTTGCTTCAGTGATTGCTACTCAGAGTGCACACATTCATAACCAAGAAGCACTCATTACATAAGGTTCCAGTGCAGTGTATATAGAAAATCAATATTTAGTAGAGAATTACAATGAGTCGTGGAATGCCTCGCCAAAGCAAAGCAGCACAGCCAAAATCTAGAGGTTTTTCTTTTAAATATAGCTCATATATCCTTTTATTCCAGGTGTGAAAAACAAACATACTACTTCAATGAAAGTGCAAGTAGATACTAGTTCCTCATATACAGTACAGTGTATATATAACGTTTAATGATATGATCAACGTTTGCTTGCTTGAACAGCCAGGTCTTATGAATTCAAATTAACCAACAGCACATGAGAGGGAGTGTGTTATGGCGAATAACATCATGGCTGTGATTTGGTCGCAGGCACAAGCCAAAGGCGAGTGCCATAGATAATCACAGTCCTGATGTTATTCGCGATAATGCTCAACATCGAGTGTTTTATTTCTTTTATGCAACAGTTTTTATTACAGCAAAATCAATTTCAAAAAGGCCTGAATTTCATACTGAATATGCTGGCGCCCTGTCTAGGGGTGTTCCTGCCTTGCGCCCTGTGCTGCCGGCTCGGCATCGGCTCTCCCGCAACCCTGTCCAGGATCAGGCGGATAAGAAAGTGAATGGATGAACTGAATATGCTTTAATACTAATATTACCTCCCACCAAAAAGTAGGTCCACAACAAATGAGTTGCTTTACCCTGCTTTAACCATATAAAGGTTTATGGTTTATATAACACTACCAAGTAATGTTAGTTTGAAATACAAAGTGCAAATACGTGAAGATGAAACGAAAAAGGACTAAAACTAAATTAAAAATTAATTAAGAATTATACAATAGATGTACGTTTTTGCGCATGAAGCTTGTCGATGCTTGGCGACACGTCAGCAGAGTGATACTGTTTTGGTGTGAAAAAGCCGTGCTGTGATCACTATTGCACTGTGGTGTGTTATATGATAATGTACAGGGATATGCCTTCCCATCACCATCAATGATTTCTTAAAAAAAAACTGATGATGACTGTAACAGATGACCTACTGTAATGTGTGTGTATAACTTTTTTTTTCACTTTTTATCCTCTGGTAAACAGGACCCCAGTCCATTTCAGGGCTGGGAGGGATCTCTTCCTCTAATCCCTGACCTGGCTGAACTTACAGCTGGGACTCGAACCCGGGTCACTGGGGTGCTGGGTTGACGTGTTAGACCGCTGCATCACCTTCTTTGCAATACGTAGATGTATGTAAATATATGTGCTAGAATTCCTGCTCGTCCTTGACTTCCACACACATGCGCAATATAATGTACAGCCTTGAACACACAAACGAGTTTTCCAGTCCATCTCGCTATCTGATGTGTAGCGTCGCGTCTGACCTTGTGGCGCCCGGCTCGGGAATCCCTCGTTTAAGGCATGGTGCTGAGCCACGGTGACAGTCGCCTTAATTGTGCGAGCGAAATTCAGAGCGGAGGAAACTTGTATAATTACCCGCTGTCAGGCTAATGAAGGCAAGCTAGCAGACCTATCACTCCAATCATGGGTGAAATTCTGTGTAAACACATGTATAAATCATCATTTAGGAGCCTCTCTCCTCAGCACCCATCAAAGGCTGGACTGCAAACAAGGAGAGACGGAGAGTCGGTGGTTTTACCGGGGCTCTCTGCGTAGCGAAGGGACTCGGGGAGGGAATGCCCTTCAGCAGACTAACATTTTACAGTGTAAGAAAAGCAATTCCAAATTCAATCGCCTTCCGTTCACGGGGGGTTGGTGCCTCAATTATTCACACATGCCTGTTTTGCTTTGCTTTCCCACAAAAACGATGGTGAAATTGGGAGACAGGAAATGTTTACTACAGCGTGACCTCATTCTCAGACTAATCCTTATGACACAAAGGTAAAGAAATAAAGACGGTCAGAATAAATAAAACCATCGTGTAGGTATTTCCATGGGAGATTGAGATGTTGTGCTGATGGTCTGAAGCCAAAGTTTTTCATGGTTTTTTCTGGTCAACATTTCCATGTACATTTACAGCATTAGCAGACGCCCTTATCCAGAGCGACTTACAGTTGGTACAATCTTACAATCCAAGCAATTGTGGGTTAAGGGTCTTGCTCAAGGACCCAACAGTGGCAGCTTGGCAGAGGTGGGATTTGAACCCTGGACTTTGTGGTCCATAGTCCAGTACCTTACCCGCTAGGCTACCACAGTCAACATTTCATTTGTTAATTAACATCCATTCCTGCATTTTAGCAGGAATTACTAGCACAATTTAGTGTAGTAATGAGGTACAAAGTAATAATAATAATAATAATAATAAATAGCTGATTTATAATCATGTTTTGGTACAAAAGCAGCATCCAGGAAAGGATCAATCTCTGAGGACCAAAGATGATCAGAGGATCTCCAGTTTTTCAACAAATGTGTAAGAAAATGATTGAAATGTTTAAAAACAATGTTGCTCAAAGAAATATTGGAAGGGATTTACATATTTCTCTTTCTACAGAGCATAATATCATTAAACAATTCAAGGAATCTGGAGGAATTCCAGTGCAGAAAACGTAAGGGTACAAGCCTAAACTGAAGAGGGGTGATCTCCGCTCCCTCAGATGGCACTGCATCAGGAACCATCATGCATCAATAGCTGATAGAACCACAGGGACAAGGGATTACTTGATCAAACCTTTATCAAGCTCTACAACACAGAGTTACATTCACAAATGCCACTTAAAACGTTACAGTGCTAAAAAGAAGCCTTATGTTATAACCATGTCCAAAAATAGCATCGACTTCTCTGGGCTTGGAAGATCTGGGATGGACCATCATACAGTGGGAATGGGGATTGTGCTCAAACCCATCAGTATTCCAGAGCTTTTTTGGAAGAAATGGACACTGTGCTCTGGACCAAAGACGGAAAAAAAGAGCATCCAGGCTGTTATGAGGAACAAGTCCAAAAGCCAGGCTCTGTCATGGTATGGGGTCAGGGTTGGTTCAAGGCCCTTGGTAAAGGTCGTTGTTGATATTCTAAAAGTATCTGTGCTTGTCTTTGTAAAGTTAATAATGAATTCCTTTTCATGAGTCATTGGCAGCATGGGGCAGGATGAAGGGTGTCGACCCATATTAGAGAATGGCAGCAAAAGTTAGTGCATTGTTTATTTATTTTCAGAAAGCTTAAATGAAGACCAAGTCTAATAAGGTACAATTATGTGTGCTGTGTTTCGGTGGACTGTGATTATTTATTACTGTACCTTGCTATTCTTAGTCAGGGACAGACGCAATAACACTCTTTTTGTCCAGCTGTAAAAACTCTGAGTCATCTAATAACAGGCTGCTGGTCTCTTCCCTACATGCTGAGGCATTGTTTGAACAATCGGGAAGCAGCATCAGCGGTCAAGAATTGCTGCTAATTCTAAGCGCTAGATTAGTTAATCAGTATTAAATTCATATTGAACATCTTGGCAAAGGCCAGAGCCACCGCAGTGTGAATATGCAACGATTCCACTGTTCCAGACCATCGTGAGAGATTAAAACCACAAATCATCGGACAAATAATGCAGCGAGCACTTTCGCTGTGAGGCTGGGGTCAACGAAATCATAGCAATTAAAAAACTGCAATATTCCCAAGCAGCAGGTACAGTATGATGCACTTTGATGCCACAAAATGCAATTAAATCCAGGCAGAGAAAGAATTATTAAGAAATGCCTTAAACGAAACAATACGTTTAAATCAGCGTAGAATTAAATACATTCAAAATGTATTTAAGATGTTATTGATGTTGCGGGGCGACAGAGTGACACAGTGGCTAAATGCTCTTACAGCTCCAGAGTCTTTAGCTAACTGCAGACGAACAGCAATGTTCTTTTTGGAGAGCAGTGGCTTTCTCCTTGCAACCCTGCCATGCACACCATTGTTGTTCAGTGTTCTTCTGATGGTGGACTCATGAACATTAACATTAGCCAATGTGAGAGAGGCCTTCAGTTGCTTAGAAGTTACCCTGGGCTCCTTTGTGACCTCACCAACTATTACACGCCTTGCTCTTGGAGTGATCTTTGTTGGTCGACCACTCCTGGGGAGGGTAACAATGGTCTTGAATTTCCTCCATTTGTACACAATCTGTCTGACTGTGGATTGGTGGAGTCCAAACTCTTTAGAGATGGTTTTGTAACCTTTTCCAGCCTGATGAGCATCAACAACTCTTTTTCTGAGCTCCTCAGAAATCTCCTTTGTCCGTGCCATGATACACTTCCACAAACGTGTTGTGAAGAGCAGACTTTGATAGATCCCTGTTCTTTAAATAAAACAGGGTGCCCCCTCACACCTGATTGTCATCCCACTGATTGAAACACCTGACTCTAATTCACCTTCAAATAAACTGCTAATCCTAGAGGTTCACATACTTTTGCCACTCACTAATATGTAATATTGGATCATTTTCCTCAATAAATAAATGACCAAGTATAATATTTTTGTCTCATTTGTGTAACCGGGTTCTCTTTATCTACTGTTAGGACTTGTGCGAAAATCTGATGATGTTTTAGGTCATATTTATGCCGAAATATAGAAAATTGTAAGGGGTTCACAAACTTTCAAGCACCACTGTATGTGTTTCTTCATACCTTGTGAATTCTGGGATGCGCACCAGACCCTCCCACAGCCCCAACCAGGATAAAGCAAGGTAAATTGAGAAAGTAAGTAAAAAATTCAAGTAAAAATTGGATAGGTTGTGTGAGGGATGTGTGATATTGACATAAACTGATATCTTGATATTTTCTGAGATTTTGTCGATACCGATAATTAGACGATACTTTATCGTGTATATCTTTGGTATAAAGTGTTCAAAGGTTGTTTGAACCCATCTCTCTCAACCTCCTAAATTGGCACAGTATCTTTTGTGACATAACTGGTGACACCATTTATGTATTGCCATCTGTTGCTTTTTTTGCAGGATGATTCCTCTAAGGTTTGCTGAGTGTGTTTTTGTGGTGCTACCTTGGCTGGTTTAAGTCTGAAGTTTGCTATAATCTTCATAATCTGCATGGTGGTTAGTTCACAGATGGTGAATTAAGTTAGGTGTTGAGCTGTTTTTAATGGCAACCGATTTCCAACATGGTTTTCAGATCTGTCTTTTCAAAGCTGAGCCACGTCTAGCAATCTAACAACGTAGACTAGGAGGCTGGTGGTGTCTGTTTTTTGTGTCCTGGTGCAGTTTTGTGGTCCCAGCACGCTGCATGCACAGTAGACCATGCTAAATGCCTACATGTCACAGTGAGTATGTGAAGGTTTTATATAAAGCTAAAAATAAATGATAAAAGCCCAGACCTCTGAGAGTTAAACTGCAGTCAGTGCATTACTGTTTCTTTAATCCATGGATCTTAAAGTGTTTTAACTCCACCCTGCCTCTCAGATTAAAGATCGTACTGTATTATTTATGATTTTGTAGTTCTGTAAGGAGTATCAGTGGACTGTTTGTGTAATTAGACCACGTTGGGGGGCAGAGGCCATCTTGATGAGATTGTTTGGGTGTTTGGTTTTCGAAGCAGACCAGCCCCAAGGCTCAGTTCATATCCGGCTGAGCTGGAACATTCATCAAGCTCCATTAAGTGAACGACTCGAGGCTTTTAAATTTCACACAGCTATAAAGGATTCATAATTGCAGGGAATACCAGCGGCTTCTCCTAAATCATACGTCTTCGCAGCACATTCCTCTGTTTAACTTTATATAGATTGATTTTATAGTATATTTCTGATTTATTTTTACTATTTCTCCTGGTAAAGTAGTAGCGTACTGGAAACCCTGGGCAAAATGACTGCGCCGTATGATTTTATGTACCACATAGAACTGAATATCATATGGCATTAGTCATCCGGTCCTACCAATGAATCAGGCATTACTCAGAGCTGGCTGTGGATCCAGATCACATATGTAGTGCTTATTACACATATTACATATTGTTTCCATGTACAGTTGACAATAAAGTACATTGTGTGGTGTGCCTGAATAAATTCAAGTATTATGTGGGGATCTCTAAAACGAAATGCTTTTTAAGTGTGGTCGTGTTAGTCTCCTGTTCCTCCTGTTCTAACCCCTACTCATCCTGCTCAGGGTTTAGTTTTTTTAATTATTATTATTTACATTTAGGACAGTCTTTCATTGCTTTTCATGCTACAATGTTTTTTAAATATCATAACATTTAAAGCAGTAGCTATACCATTTATGATCCTAATGGCATCCCAAAAATCCTGAGACATAGATGGCTTTCCAGTAGGCATCTTCCCTCTATAATCTGAGCTCTAATTACAGACACATCAGCTAGTACAAGTGGAGAAGAAGGCTCATGAGAGAGGTGAACAAGGGAATCAGAATGGCCCTGGAGCCACAATAATAAGCTGATATCACCGATTAATTGATAGAATATGAATGATAATGGAATGATGCAGGATTTTTCCCATAAGAAATAGAAAACAATACATTTTGCTATCAGAATTATATACAGTACTGTTCAAAAGTCTTAGGCCACCATTAGATTTGTTGTTTTAGCAATAGTATGACGACCATATATAACAGATTATTATGTTTGCGTGAATGCAAAAATTCCAAAACATGGATTTGTCACTCCATGATCCTCTTTTCCACTGATCTTAATTCCAATCTTTGTGCGCTTTAGCATATCTTAGCCTTTTGACCCTGTTCCCCTTCTGAAAAAGTGGTTTCTTTGCTTCTTTTCAAACGACCATTCTTGATCAAGCTTCTTCGGACTGTAGAAGGGTCAGCTTGGGATCCCAATGAAGCTCCCAGATGCAGCTATTGCTCACATGTAAGGGGAGCTCACACTAAAAACTTACCACTGTAGCCTGTAGAACCTGTTTTGTTCTGATTGTTTTCGTTTTTTTTAATCCCGCATATACATTTCCTGTATTTCCTGGTTGTATTCTAATAAAGAGACTGAGAAATAATTATATATGGTCATTATACCATCGACAAAATAATGGTGTATCTAATCTAATGGTGACCTAAGATTTTTGCTCAGTACTGTATGTAATAAGATCTTTCCAGGACAAGTTACATTCAGAGGGTGACACATTCATGTGCCACTGACCACGGGTGCTCCCAAGGAGCAGGTTGTTTACATTTTAATAACAGATGTGAACTTACAAGCGATGTAAAGCCTTGCACCAAACAGAGCAAGTACAAAAAAACAATAATTTTCAAATGTACCTCTCCCGAAGCAGGGCAGGTTGGAGCTCCCCCGGCACTTCTTCAGACTGGCCTCCACTGACAGCGAACAGGACAGGGGATGATCACACTTCTTGCCTGTCCAGCCTTCTTTGCAGTCACATCTCCCGCAGTTGCACTGGCCGTGACCTTCAGAAAACCATGAAGGATTAGAGATCAGATCAAACGGCATTAGAAGCTGCACTGGCACAGATAACTGACCTGCATGTGGATTTTGTTAAAGCATAAAGGGTTTGCTCTGATAGATCATCGGAGAGTTCATATGTTTTGATGCATCTGCAGGCAATAAATATCATGGCTAAGTAACTAATTGTTGGATTTTTCTGCAAGTTACTAGACCTACAGGCAAAGTGGAAAGGGATGATTCAGGTTCAGAAGATGAGAAAAAGGCCTTCAATTTAGTCAGTTCCTTAACACACACACACAGTGTACAGTGTATATTTCTGCATAAATATGACCTAAAACATCATCAGATTTTCACACAAGTCCTAAAAGTAGATAAAGAGAACCCAGTTAAACAAATGAGGCAAATATTAACCTTTATAATTTGTTTATTGAGGAAAATGATCCAATATTACATATTAGTGAGGAGCAAAAGTATGTGACCCTGGGCTTTCAGTATCTGGTGTGACCCCCCTGTGCAGCTAGAACTGTAGCTAAACGTTTTCTGTAACTGTTGATCAGTCCTGCACACCGGCTTGGAGGAATTTTAGCCCATTCCTCCGTACAGAACAGCTTCAGCTCTGGGATGTTGGTGGGTTTCCTCACATTAGCTGCTCGCTTCAGGTCCTTCCACAACATTTCCTTTGGATTAAGGTCAGGACTTTGACTTGGCCATTCCAAAACATGAACTTTATTCTTCTTTAAGCATTAGTTGGTTCATATATTGGGCTCATATACCCTAAAAATGTTTTTCCAGGAGCCTTCTGGCTTTTCCACGTGATCTTTAGCAAACTGCACACAGGCAGCAATGTTCTTTTTGGAGAGAGGACACCATTGTTGTTCAGTGTTCTCCTTATTGTGGACTTGTGAACCAATTTAAGAGAGGCCTTTGGTTGTTTAGAAGTTACCCTGGGTTCTTTTGTGAACCTGCGGACTATTGCACAGTTTGTTCTTTGTTGGCCGACCGCTCCTGGGGACGGTAACGAAGGTCTAGAATTTTCTCCATTTGTACACAATCTGTCTCTGGATTGGTGGAGTTCAACTTTTAAGAGATGGTTTTGTAACTTTCTAGTCTCTTTTGAGATCCACAGAAATATCCTTTGTTTGTGCCATGATACACTTCCACAGACATGTTTTGAAGAGCAGACTTTGACAGATCCCGGTTCTTTAAAAGTAACAGAGCATCCACTCACACCTGACCGATCGTCCCTTTGACTGAACGGCTATATAATTTCACCTTCAAATATACTGTTAGTCCTAGAGGTTCACATACTTTTGCCACTCAGAGATATGTAATATTAGATCATTTTCCTCCATAAATAAATGACCAAGTATAGTATATTGCCTGGTTTGTTTAACTGGGTTCTTTGTTTACTTTTAGGACTTGTGTGAAAATCTGATGATGTTTTGGGTCATGTATGCAGAAATATAGAAACTTCTAAAGGGTTCACAAACTTTCAAGTATCACTTTAGTCAGAACTAGCTCTCTATCCACTGTATCAGTTCTCCCTACGAACTTGAATATTCAGAAAAATGTGAACGTGTGGTCGGGCTTGTAACCAATCGGAGATTGATTTGTACTTCTTTTGCATACTTCACAACTCTACGTTTGTGACAGAGGATTTTAGATTTGTCTTTTGTTTCTGTTTCTTTTCAAGTTCCTGTTTCATTGTTGTCTTGTGGCTCTTCATAGCTTTGTAGGTCCTACGTGTGAACAAACTGTGGTCTGGATCAGGTCCTTCTTTCCATGACAAAGAGCACTCAAACTCCTGACCTTTGTGTTATTCCTCTATATTCGATACAGATGTGCGAGTGTTTCTCTTGCTCGCTCCATATCTGTGAGCTCAGGCTAATCCACCAGCTCTGTGTTTGCTGAACGGGTGACATGTATCCAGCGTGTATCGGTTCCCATCGATTTATGTCTCAGACTCCCTGTTCATAAATATCCTGAGTGAAATTACAACTGTAAGCTATTCCATAACGAGACACATCTGGCTTGTACTCGGTCAGAAATGTGGATGAAGTAGCTAGTCATATAACTTTTTGTTACATTTTGTATTGTGCTTCTTTACTGCTTATATAAACTCGTTTAGCTTAGCTTATATGAAGCTCAGCATCGATATCAGATGGTTGGCAAGCAACGTATAAAGGCAAGCAAGTTCCACTTTAAAGTTACTTAAATTCTATGGCACTTAACAATCGATATTGTTCCCATGCAGCTGAGTTTAGACTCCAAATGACATTCCTGTGTGGCTGAATTCAAATGAAACGGAACACCAGTAGACAAGTCCAGCCATATTTATTTCTATAGTGCTTTTTATAATGGAGCATTGTCTCAAAGCAGCTTTACAATTTTAGGTCATCTTCTAAATTATAAGGCCAATCCCAAATGGAGCAAGCTTAGGGCGACAGTGGCAAGGAAAAACTACCTAAACATTATAAGGAACAAACCTTGGGTGGACCAAGACTCAAAAAGGGACTCGACCTCCTTGGCTGGCCTAGATGATAACTGGAAGCAATACCTAAGTTTTCTAATTAATACGTTTTAAGTAATAGTTTAAATAAACATAAACTAAATAAATGTTAACAGAGAGATCATGTTTAAAAATATAATAATCCAGTGTCCGTGCAGTGCTAAGAATGATCCACCACCCAAACAGTACCTGATATACCTGTGCTGGTCCTGTGGGGGTCCTGACCATTAGAGAACAGAGTAAAGGGGACGAACAAAATAAGTAGAGAAACAGATGGACTACAGTCTGTAATTGTAGAACTACAAAGTGCTTCTATATGGTAAGAGGAACTGATAAATGAGTGTGGAAACAAGGTGTACCTAATATGACTGGTGAGTATACTTTAGATTGTTTTAAGTGGTTAAGGTACTGGGCAATTGGCCAGAAGGTCTCCCAGCACTGCCAAGCTCATTTTGAGTGGTCAGACGCTCTTAAATGGGGCTAAATGGCTAAAGTGAAACTGAAGTTTCTGCCCTGACTGTGCCTTAATGGAGACGGTTTAATAAGTTTGTTGTACCTGAGCAGAATTCGTCTGAGTATCTGTCGTACGTAGCGTGGCAGCTTCTCTCATCGCACTCACAGGTATCTCCATGAATATCACCCCAATCTCCTGACGGGTCTACGTCATAGCAGGTACATTCTCCACATACACACGATCCTGAGAGGACAAACACCAGAAGCGAGTTAGATTACTTAGCGCTGTTCAGTCAAACCAGGACTAGATGGATGCATGCTGGACATATGACTTGTACAGTAGGGTTTATTAAATGCACTTCTACACAGAGCCTGTCACAGCTTACAAATGCTTACAAATTGCTTTGTCTAATAAAAGTAGTAGTTGTATTTGTTGCTGTAGAGAGAATACAGACGCTCCACCTTTGTGAAAAGCCGACACCAAAAATTACTTTGCTCTTCACCCTGCTTGCTCCCAAACTGCAAAACTCACATGCTCTGATTGTAATGTTTCCATTCCTTCTCGCAACACTTAAAAATGTTTTGGCACAGAGGATACCAAGGGACTTGGTGTTCCAGGTGTCACTTTGTCCTCTTTTTTCTTGCGAACACGACTTGAGATGTGTAACAGTACAGGGTCATCGTCATCACATTTTTAGTTTCACAATTCTCCACACATTCTCAATTGGAGACAGATCAGGACTGCAGGCAGGCCAGTCCAGTACCCGTACCCACTTCTTCCCCAGCCATGCCTTTGTAATGTGTGCAGCATGAGGTTTTGCATTGTCTTGTTGAAAAATGCATGGACGTCCCTGGAAAAGATGTCGCTCTACAAACTCGGCGTACTTTCCTGCATGAGTGCTGCCATCACAGCAGCGTAAATGACCTTTGCCAAGGGCACTATAACCTGCTTTTGACAGTGGACGGGCATAGCAGGGTTCCATAACCAGCATTAGACAGTTCTTTGACGTCTGCCACAGCAGTTCTTCTATCGGTTCAGACCAGATGGGTAACTTTTGTTGCCCTTGTGCATCAGTGAGTCTTGGGCACCCAACACCCTTTGGCTGGCTCATGGTTTGGCCCTCCTTGCCCGGTTATATCCCACAAGCTGTTCCGGAGACCGAGTCATGTGATTATGATGATTTCATCTTGGCAAAGTCACTCATGTATTTACACCTGCTCATTTCTCCCACATCCAACACCGTGACTGTACGAACAGACTCTCAGTCTAATATATCCCAGACCTAGAACACACCTCAGTTTTCTTGTCAGCTAAAACCAGTGTAAGGTTAAATAGCAGCGATTACTGTACATATCTGAGGAAGATGTTTTATACAGGACAGTTTGTAAACACCGTCCAGGTATCACTTAATGGTCCACTGGGGTGTTGCCTTTAAGTTCAAGTGACTCCAAATAAGATTCTGGTTTGTCTTCCATTGCTTTTTCCCTCATCTGGGAGCAGAGCCAAAAGGTTCTTGTGTTCTAATCTAAGTTACTTATGCAGTAAGAGGCTGGAGCGAGGCACTGAGCCCAACATGTGGCTTCTCTCTTGGAAGCCCATCTCCGATAATCGACCTATCAGCTACCTGAGCCGAATCCGGATGGCCCATGCAAGTGCTGCTTGAGAGAACAGACCTCGGTTGCTGCAGATCTTGCCATCTGGAGAGGTGCATCTGCGCTTGCTTTCCCATGGGCTGATGTCGCACTGGAATTCGCATTTATCTCCATGCCAACCCGCTGAGCAGTAACAGTTTCCACAGAAACACGTTCCGTGGCCTGCAACCAAAAATCACAGAGGACAGACCACATTAAAGCCGGCTGAGGGTTCGACTTGCGTGGCTTTCTACCACCTTCTCGTCACACCAGAGAGAGTGTCTGATGTGTTATCCAGCAACATTCAAACTTTCAGGCAAATATTCACTAAATACACACATAAAGTTTGCAGCCAAAATCATGGGTATTCATGTGGTTTGTTTTCCTTTGCTGGTAGAAAAGCCTTCCCTCTTATGAGATGCCTTTCACTAGATTTTGGAACATGACTGTGAGGTACTCTCTTACAATAAGCCCTGGCTGAAGGTTGGAATTCCAGTTCATCTCAAAGGAGTCTTATGGAGTTGGACTTAAGGTCTGTGTAAGCCAGCCAAGCTTACCATCAAACCATTTCATTTTGGATTTTGTTTTAGAAGGGCAGAACGTTGATGAACTGACTTGTTGGAGGTAACTGTTTATCCATGCTTCAGGTTATGAACCTGTTAGCAAAGAGTGTGGCTGAAATAACAATCACTTATTAGAAGGGATGTCCATGTACTTGTGGCCATATTGTATGATATATCCTGTTTGTTTTATTAAAGCAGGAAGGGAAACCGGTTAGGGGATCATCCCACAGCTGCAAGAGCTGCATGCTGGCCCTGTGTTATACTGGCATCCCGTTTAGGGCATACCTGCCTTGTGTTCTCCAGGTGGGCCCTGGACCCCCTGTGACTCTGACCAGTAAAAGTGAGCATAACAAGTAAGTAAAATAATAAATTCATGAAACTATGCCCTTTCTTTTAATGCAAACCATAACAAATAAACACCTTGGATTAAATTCTGAACCATCTGCACCAAATGAGCTTTTAGCCAAGTTAGGGTTTCAAAATCCGTCAGTACGAAGCCATCTGTTACAGTGCAGTGCAGATTACAGGCACTTCTCTGGTGTTTACTTCATGCAATTTACTCTATTTTATGGCTGTTTTTACACTACACATTGTTGCAAAGCAGTTTTAGAAAAGCCGGGCCTAGATCTTAAACAAGGAGATGGCGGCAGGGAAAAACCCCTCAAGATACATAGGCAAGGGGAAGCAGGCTGAAATCTTACCTCCACACACCTCTCCTGATTCCTCATCCAGACACTGGCTGTCATCGCACTCACAGTAGCGGCCGTTGATGAGGCCTTTGCCGTCGGGGTTGCGGCAAACGCAGCTGCCACAGTGACAAGTTCCTGTTTACCACACACACACACACACACACACACACATAGCCTTCAGTAGCACAAACCACTCTCATGATCATATACAAACTGACTTGGCGTTCACACTTAAGGCTGGGCAGGTTTATTTATATAGCACACTGGCCCACACTTCTGTCCCAAGATCTAAATTTTCCAGTGGACAGGTCATCATAATGTACTTTAAATAAAAGATTGGCCTCACATTCTGAATTTCTGTGCTAGTCAGTTGTGTGCAAGATGTGAAAATAGTGGAGAAAATGCAGAGAAACGTTGCTTTCCTGCATTACAACATATGAGCAGCTCATAAACTGGCACTACTGAGTGACTAAAACAAAGAGAGATCATTCAGTGAGAGTGGAGCCATTCTAAGAAGATAAAACCTGAAAAATGAACAGCATTACAACTTGTTGCTTTTAACTGAGAATGGGATTGAAAACAAAAAGATGCTGCTATCGTGCACTACTCTTAACGTTTTGTTTTTTGCAAGTATTTTTTATATTTTATTTATACAAAAAGACAGTGCAAACAGAGAGAGTGCATTTATAGCTTAAATATAGTTGTTTACGCTCAGCAAATTTGGGTCTCTTTATTAATATTAGTTTTATCAGTTGCAAAAAATATTGTGTTCATGGCTTTCTATATCGGCTCTCTAAATATTGACATTGGCATCGGCCATTAAAAACCCCACTAATTCAAAGTTTACACATAAAGACAAAAGTATAAAAGTGCACAAGTATGGAACATCAAGTAACATCAAGGAACATCTAAGCTTCTCTAACTTCAGCATAGAAGCAAAACACTACAGTTCATTGTGCATTGTGAGCGTGCTTAACTGACGTTCTAATGACCTGCACATGTTTCGCTGCTTGAGTTAGGCTTTAAAGAGAAGTAGTCGCAACTTGTAGTCAATTCTGTAATACACAAGGAACCAGTGTAAGGGTTTAGGAATCAGGGTTCTGGTTGTACTGAGATGTCTGAATCAGCTGAAGCTGTTTGCTTAGTAATAAATGTATCTCAAGGTCTTGTTTTGTCTCTAAAGAGATCTCTAATTTTAGCCCTGTTTTGGATGTGATATACCGATTTAATAATTGCTTTGACTTGAGATCGGAGTCTGTTAGAAGATAGCACATATACAGATCCTGACATAGCCCAGTGGTCATGTAACCTCACCCCACAGGCATGAAACCAAACGCAGACGAAGGCTGTGCACATGTGTCGTCCAGCTGAGGTCACACAACACAAGCAAGCCTGGAGGCATAGTCTGTTCAGGAGCAACTAACACAATGAAATGTATAAATAGAACGGTTCAGAAATAGGTACTAGGACACCAGAGTGATGCAGCAATGCCTCAGTCCTTTATTTACCCTAATTAACTGTCAATACAGTTTCATTCAAATAGCACTTCCAACAACAGACATTGATCTATCATTGATCCAAATGAGCAGCCAGAGGTGACGGTGGCAAGAACAAACTTCATGAGAGACAGAGGGAAGAACCCTTTGAGAACCGGACTGAAATAGGGAACCTCATCTGAGTCTCATCTGCACAGGCATTGGGGTGCCTACCAACACACAAACTGTGAAATCCCACCAATCCAGTCATTTGTTCATGAAAGTATCTTTGGTCTATGTAATTCTGGACTTCCGCTTATCCCACCCCTCACCTGAGAGCAACTCTCTCATTGGCTTGGAATTTATCAAACACTCTCCATTTAGTGTCATTAGCAGACGCCCTTAACCAGAGTGACTTCCAATTGATGCAGTTTCATAATCCAAACCAATTGTGGTTAAGAATCTTACTCAGAACCCAACAGGGGCAGTCCCAACCTTTATCAAGCTCTACAATACAGGAGCTACTTTATGATGTTGCAGACGACATTGTGGATCTGTCGTGATAACATGGGAACAGATATAAGAAACTTGGAGAGGTGTAGTATAATCTGGAAAGGATGAGGAATGAAAGTCAACTGTAAGTAAGACAGAATACCTGTGTGTAAATGAAAGGGAGGCAGGTGGAACAGTCAGGCTACAGGGATCAGTGGTCACAAAGGTCCAGGAGTTCAGGTACTTGGGATCAACTGTCCAAGGAAATGGGGAGTGTGGAAAGGAGGTAAAGAAGAGAGTACATGCATGATGGAGTGAGTGGAGAAGAGTATCAGGAGTGTTGTGTGACAAAAGGGTCGCAGCTAAAGTGAAAGGAAAGATTTCTAAGAGAGTAGTGAGACCAGCCTTGTTGTATGACTTAGAGACAGTGGCACTGGCAAAGAGACAGGAAGCAGAGATGGGGGTGGCAGAACTTAAGATGTTGAGGTTCTCTTTAGGAGTGTCTAGGATGGACAGGATTAGGAATGAGATCATCAGAGGGACAGCCAGTTGGAAAATGGGAGACAATTCGCTAGGTAGGACTGAGATGGTTTGGACATGTGCAGAGGAGGGATAGTGGATATATTGGTAGGAGGATGTTGGAGATGGAGCTGCCAGGCAAGAGACGGAGAGGAAGACCAAAGAGGAGTTATTTGGTTGTGGTAAATGAAGATATGCAGGGAGTTGGGGTGAGAGTAGAGGACGTGGAGGACAGGGTGAGGTGGAAACGTTTAACTCGATGTGGCAACCCCTGATAAAGGCAGAAGCCGAAAGAAGAAGAAGAAGACGATACAGAGTTACATTCACAAATGCCACTTAAAATGTTACTGTGCTAAAAAGAAGTCTTATGTTATAACCATGTCCAGAAGGGGCGGCGACTTCTCTGGGCTCGGAGGCATCGGGGATGGACCATCATACAGTGGGAATGGGGATTGTGCTCAGACCCATCAGTGTAATAGATCTTTTTTGGAAGAAATGGATCATCCAGACTGTTATGAGGAACAAGTCCAAAAGCCAGGCTCTGTCATGGTATGGGGTCGAGTCAGGGCCCTTGGTGAAGGTCATTTACTCTTCTGTGATGTAGCATTAATGCAGAAAAGTACACTGAGATTTTAGAGAGACATCAGCTGCCTTCAAGACGAGATCTTTTAGAGGGACGTCCATGCATTTATCAACAAGACAAATCAGAAAAAGTTAGGACTGAAATATGTAAATTCCTTCCAATCTTTCTTTGAGGAACAATGTTTTTAAACATTTCAATCATTTTCTCACACATTTTTGATGATAAACTGTTGATAAACTGGAGATCATCTGCCCATCTTTACTGAAAGACTTGCCTGGATGCTGCTTTTGTACCAAATCATGATTATAATCACCTGTTGACATCACCTGTTTGAAATCACATCATTATGTAGGTTGTTTTTACCTCATTACTAACCTTAAACTTCCTTGTCATGGCTCTTGACACATCTCCTTGCTGTATGATTCCTGGCTCCTGTTACAGTTTGTCTGCTCGTGTTATTGTCTTTTGCATTGTTCCCTGTCTGGTGTGTTCTCTGTTAACTGTTTCAGTAGCATTATTAGCACTCTGCCTCTTTGTACCTTTGTGCCTTTTTGAGTCTTTGTCTAACTGAATATAAAGGGGCAGAGCAGTTTTGTGAGGAGCGTATCAGATGTTCATTGGTGCATTTTGTAAATGTGAGATTAATGAATATGTGTTTGTGTTCTATGTACTTAAGTGTCCAACTGATTATTATTGATGGGTTTATCGCCCACGGTGTGATTAATCAGCCTGAAAGCTGTTTAAGAATGCAGACTGCATATGTACATGGGTACTAATCACATGCGCACTTAGCGCTGTAGTCACTGGCTGCGTCTCAAACCGCGAGCTTCATAATAAATAGCATGCCATAACTGTTGTTAACGTAAGCGATTAATGCGACACGTGGCTCTACTTGGAACAGGAGAATGCGGGTCGGGGTGCAGCTGGTGTGTTAACACTGAGACTTTGTGAATATAGGAATGGATTTTTATAAACGTAATTGCCATATGAAATAAGGTATAGCAGCTCCTGTGGCTGAGCGATACTCTGCAGTTCATGAGTATGGTTATGGGGCCCTGAGATGTACCACTTTCATCCAGTGAGCGCTTTCGTCTGTTCCCAGTCTGTCTGTGCTCCATCTTCTCCAGCAAATCCCAAAGACCTTCAAAGGGGTTAAGGTCAGGACCCTGTGGTGGCCAATTTGTGTGTGAAAATGATTCCTCATGCTCCCAGAAGCACACTCTCACAATCAGAGCCCCATCAATCTTGCCACTGTGGTCATGGAATATGCCCGTGCCATCAGGGAGTAAAAATCATCGCTGGTATAACCTGGTCATTCAGTACATCCACCAACTCGTCTCTTTCATTTTATTACCACATAACATCGCTGAGCCTCAACCTGACCGACTGTAGCAAGCCCAGATCTTAACACTGCCTCCAGAGCCTGGTACATGACCTTTTTTCCATTGCTCCAAAGTCCAATCAATAAGGCTAGCAAGCTAAAGGCTTAACAAGTGGCTTCTTGTGGCCACCCAGTTGTTTAGTCCTAGTCCTGTACGTTCTCATCACATTGTGTGTGGAAATGCTCTTACTTTCGCTATTAAACAAAGCCACGAGTTCTACTGATGATTATTTATGATTTGAATTCACCAAGTATTTGAGTTCTCCGAGGATGGTCATTCAAGGTTCTTCCAAACACATTTCCTCCATGAAGTTGAGGGATCACTACTGTACTTCAAGGTTTTGGTAATGTGTCAGACAGCTCTTAAACCAGCAATCTACTTGGGTCTTTGCTTTGCTTGATGCTGCAATAGTTTTGACTTCTTGACATCTTTTCTTTTACGTATTCTGACATGGTTGTTTAAGAAATTAGAAGCTGTATCAGTTAGGGTTAAAAGAATCCTTCCAGTCAATGTCTCTAAATATTGCTTATTTGAATCCAAACAGCAACATTTTTCCATTTCATCCAAGTCGCTCTTGAAATATGCAAGTCATCCACTTTATGACACACATCCAGTGCTTACACATAAAATGCAGTGCCCTTGACAAATACTGGCATCCTTAGTAAAGCTGAACAAAACAGGCAGTAAAAATGGACTGGTCTGTTCCAGAGGTCCTGAACAGCTGCTCAGATACACTGCTGTGCAAAAGTCTTAGGCATTCTGTATGTTTCAGTTCATGTTCTGCTTATTCTTTAAGCTTTAGTGCTCACTGCACTTTGTAGCTCTATAATGACTGACCATAGTCCGTCTGTTTCTCTACATATTGTTCGTCCCCTTTGCTCTGTTCTCTAATGGTCAGAGCCCCCACAGGACCAGCACAGATCAGGTACGATTTGGGTGGTGGATCATTCTCAGCACTGCATTAATAAATGCTGATGTCATTGAGGTGTGTTAGTGAGTGTTGTGCTGGTACGAGTGGATCAGACACAGCAGTGCTGCTGGAGTTTTAAAACACTCTTCACTCACTGTGCACTTTATTAGAGACAGCCACCATGTTGCTCCATCTTGTCCGTTGCTGCACAGTTTGTGTTAGTCATTCTCTCATCCTTCATCGGTGCTCACAGGACACTGCCTTCAGAATGTTGGTGGCTGGACATTTTTGGTTGGTGTGCTATTTTCAGTCCAGCAGCAACACTGTGGTGTTTAAGAACTCCAGCAGCACTGCTGTGTCTGATCCATTCGTTTCAGCACAACACACACTAGCACACCACCACCACACCAGTGTCACTGCACCACCCAAACAGTACCAGATCTGTACTGGTCCTCTGGGGGTCCTGACCATTAGAGAACATTGGAGAACGTTTCTTTCCAGCCTGCTTTGTTCATGTGTACCAGGGTGCCAATATATCTGGAAGGCACCATAGATGAATACATTACTTACTTTACTAATAGTTAGCATTTGTTGCATAGTTTGAGTCTTCTAGATTATTCTACTCTATTTATAGTGTCTGATACATTAATGAGAGCCAGGTGATATGGGGATATGCCACCCAGGGGCAGATGCACCAGCAGGGGGCATGGCAGCTGGGGTATTACCCTGAGAGGTCAGTGTTAAAGGCCATGAACAAGGTCAGTATTGTTATACCCACGAGTCCTCTGGGATGGCATAAAATGTGCACAGGCACACTCTTTAAGACCACACTGTCTGCATAACATGTACTGTAGGTGAGAAAGATCACAGTGGTTCTTGAAAGTCATAAAGGAGGATGAAGAGAACCCAGGTACACAATATTTGGTCATGAAAATGATCTAATATTACATATCTCTGAGTGGCAAAAGTATATGAAGCTCTAGGATTAGCAGTTCATTTGAGTCAGGTGTGAGTTTAGGGAGTTTTTCCTTCCCACTGTCTCAATAGGCTTGCTCAATTTGCTCTAACATGGCAGGGTTGCAAGGAGAAAGCCACTGCTCTCTAAAAAGAACATTGCTGCTCGTCTGCAGTTTGCTAAAGATCACGCAGAAAGGAAAGAAGGCTACTGGAAGAATGTTTTGTAGATGGATGAGACTGATATATAACTCTTTTTGGTTTAAATGAGAAGCTTATATCTGGAGAAAGGAAAACACTGCATTCCAGCATAAGAACCTTATCCCATCTGTGAAACATGGTGGTGGTAGTATCATGGTTTGGGCCTGTTATGCTGCATCTTGTTCACGATGGCCTGCCATCATTGATGGCACAATGAATTCTGAATTACACCAGCAAAATGTATAGGAAAATATCAGGACATCTGTCCAGGACCTGAATCTCAGGAGACAACGACCCTAAGCACACAAGTCATTCTACCAAAGAATGGATAAAGAAGAATAAAGTTCATGTTTTGGAATGGCCAAGTCAAAGTCCTGACCTTAATCCAATGGAAATGTTTTGGAAGGACCTGATGTAAGGAAACCCACCAACATCCCAGAGTTGAAGCTGTTCTGCACGGAGGAATGGGATCAAATTCCTCCAAGTTTCCAGCTATTTTTCACATACTTTTGTCACTCACAGATACATATTGGTTTATTTATGCCAATCAGCAAATGACAGAGCATAATATTTGTTCTCATTTGTTTAACTGGCTTCTCTTCATCTGCTTTTAGGACTTGTGTGAAAGTCTGATGCTGTTTTAGTTCATATTTATGCAGAAATTCTAGAGTTCACCAACTTTCAAGCACCTCTGTAGCTATTTAAATAGACATCACATGGACAATAGTATGACAGAATGGGTTTTACTGAAGCGCTCAGTGACTTTCAATGTGGCCCTGTCTTAGGATGACTTTTTGTAAAAAGGTCAGTTTGTCAAATTTCTTCTCTAATCACTACTCTAAGTGCTGCTATAGTAAAGGCAGAACATGTCAGAGAAACAGTGACTCAGCCCCAAAGAAATAGGGCACACAAGCTCACCAAACAGGCCTGCCGAGTGCTGAAGCTTGTAACTGCGAGTGACCTAAAAGTATCTGCCAGATATCCTATGGCTAACATTTACAAACCCCTAGCACGGTGACAACTCGTGTCAGGGAAGATAATCTGATATGTGGGTGGAGGAGATAAAGTATATTAACACGTCTTATGTACTATTCGTCACATGTCATATACTACATTGTTTTATATGATGGTTTTGTGCACTATAAATGCATAATTCATTTGTTTTTCTTCTGAAAAGCACATGGAGATTTTGAAACTTACCATGGTTAGGCTTAAATATTGATGCTTGGAACTTTGGAATATGTACAGAGTGCATAAACACCTTCATGGCATAGGTGTGTTTTGAATATACTATAGGTTGCCGTGCTTGGGCGGTGTGGTGGGTGGGGGTCTAAGTAAAGTGAAAAATGGGACACTCTTGGGACAACTAACCAATTATAATCACTATAAAAGAAGAGGCAGGTGAAAAATGATCATCCTCATCAAACAGTGTAAATCCAAGCATCTTCCAACAGTTGAGTTGTGAAGTTATGCAGTGCATTGGGCTTCCATACACCTAGGAATCTGTACGGCAGTCAGGCACTTCTAACCCTTCAGAAAAATGGTAACACGCAGGTCTATAAATATTTATTCGATGAAAGTAAAATCAAAAACATCAACCAATTCAAAACGCTTGTTTTTGTGGTTGCTTTAGGATGCGTATCAATCAAAACTGCTCATTAGAATGACTTCTGCCTATGTGCCTGTGTGCCCCTTCTGATAATATGTTGAAGGGTTCTGTAATGAGTCTGCCATTTCCACCAAGTCTACTTAGAAACTAATGGACCATTTTCTGGCAAAGGAGCGGAGGATGGACTTTATCTTCAAATAAGCCTAACATACTGGTGAGTTTGGAGTTCACTTAATGTTTTGGCTGCCCTGCCATACTGCCATACACAAAAATGAGTGATCCAACTTTGTTGAACGGTTGTACTTGTGGGATTTGTGGATTTTCGAATGCATTACACAGAAAATGAAGCTATTAAACATAGGAAAGCAGAGGAAACTCTGCTGTACAGCATCCTCAGAGAACAGGAATGCAGACTGGTGCTTAGTTGCAGCACTCAAGACCGGCTTCCGAGATGCAACATCAGCTCAAAAGCTGTGTATTGGGAGCTTCGCTTCAGTTGCCTGTGGTCAAGCCATGATTCACTCCATTTCAACGCCTTTGGGATGAGTTGGTACACTAACTGTAAGGCCAGATTGCTGACCCCAGTAGTGTATGAATGGGAATAAATCCCTGCAGTCATGCCCCTGGTGCTAAACCTTTTTGATAGGGAGAAGCAGGGAGCAACTTCATGTTAATACACTTGGCATGATTTGAGATATTCAAGCAGAACGTCAAGATGATGCCATACTTGTGGAAGACCAGGGCAGCAGCTCAGTCCTGTTTACTGATGTTTATTTCAAATTGAAATAGTTATTCACACTACCAGCACTACACACAGTTCTGTAATTGTAGCTGCATTTTTGCCAAGATGCTCTTTGCACTTTGTGTAGTTGCGGCATAGATTTGTTGTCTTTAGTTTAACTCAATTAGAGCTTGGGTGGCAATTAGCTTTCTCACCACTATGGTGACCAGGGGTGATTCTAGGATCAGAGCTCTAGGGGTGCTGAGCACCTAAATCTGTACATTTTAACATAATTTTGGACTGTCATTCCCACACTTGTGAAGGAAGAGCACTTTTTGGTTAGGAGAAACACTGTGACTGGAAAGAGACCAACAAATCTGAGAGAACTTCCTTTAATGCTGACCATTTGAGCCACAAGGCCATCATCTTACCATTTTCCAGGCATGGGGGACTGCTTTATTTTCTTAAAATATTATGTTTAAACCGGATCTTATCACTGGTTTCTTATCAGATTTGCTCTTATCAGATGCAAACTTCAATTAAAATATAACAATCATTTTTTGCCATTTTGAAGGATGCTGGGACTGAATTTGAGCATCTGGAAACACCCTCCCTTAGGTTCCCATGTTTGGTTTAAAATGCTACATCTCATAGATGTAAGGTTTGGGTGCACATACTCATATGCTCATATTCTTTAATGATGATACATCTGCGATCTCACCTGCGTTGGAGCACACCACTCCCTGAGTGTTGCGGCACAGGTCTTTACTCTTTCGTTTAGACAGGTTGCAGTTCTCCTGGTGCTGACAGACGTCTCCAGACCAGCCGTCATCGCACACACACTTGCCGCAGTCGCACCTCCCGTGACCTGCAGAGGACCACACACACACACTTTATTGGTATTGATTGTTTTGAATGGAAAGTAGATTCCTATGGTTGGGTGGAGAATGGCATTAGATTGGTGCAGCTCAGAGATCAGTTTTGTGATTGGGTTCAGATGAAGGTGTGAAGGGCAGAGTGATATGAAGTCCTTAATACTCATGACCTACTGGATTTACCAAGAAAGCTGCATCACAGCTTGTTTGTGTGCATGAGCAGAACTAGTACTTTGCTGATTTCAGTGTCCTATTAATAAAAATTGACTAACGAGTCCATGATTGCAGTATGATTTTTAATTGGTTACAGACTGACCTCATCACCGGCAGCAGGTCCAAATATCTGGTTGTGATTTTTTTTGTATAAAGAAATCCTGGACAATTAACCAATAAACAGTCACTTTAAAGCAGAGGCAAGCAAACTGATCCTCCTCACCACACAACCGGTATAAACTCAAACATCTCAGGACAGTCTGTGAGTTGTGCAGTGGACCTTCATTCACCTTGACCTCTGATCAACAAATTCAGTCACTTGTTGATTCAAAGTCTGGCTGAGCCTTTCATTATCTCAATCAAATTTCCACCATTATGTTTTCCACAATTATGCTTTACAATTCTCCCCATAATATCTGGACAAAATCTGACTCAAATGAAGCAAACTGACTTGTGCCATTACCTTGCAAATATCTTGGATTGTATACTGGGATGTTAGTTGCTGTTGCTAGTGTTGTATTATTCGAGTCTGGTCTCAACCTCATTTGGACTCGGTTTTGTCTCAGTCTCGGGGTAAGATGGAGTCGGAACATTATACACTCGGAACATTATGAACTGAACTTTTTTCTATCGTTATTGAAAATCAACAATCCATTCAAACAGAATAAATCAAACCTTTCCCTACATGCCTAAATAAAATCAGCACTCAGACTGGCTAACAAGGAAAAACAAGTTCCAAGCTCTCCTCGTTCAGTACCAATCAATGAAGACGTGCTATTTTGAAAAGTCTGACTTTAAGATTGTAAGTATGCATTTTCACCCGCTAGTATAGTTTAGGATCGTTTTTGTTTGAGGGCAGATTGAAATGTTATTTTGTTTTGATATTTAATATTAAAAATGGATAGAATGGATGCTGTTGGCTATTTTAGTTGACTTTGTCTTTTTTAGTATGTTGACTATGTTAAGTTTGAGAGGAGAAGGGAAACTTAGTTTGACTAAGACTGTAATATAATAATAATTTTAGGCTATATATTATGTAATGTTATAGTGAGGGGGCACCCTGTTTTATTTAAAGAACAGGGATCTATCAAAGTCTGCTCTTCACAACACATGTCTGTGGAAGTGTATCATGGCACGAACAAAGGAGATTTCTGAGGAGCTCAGAAAAAGAGTTGTTGATGCTCATCAGGCTGGAAAAGGTTACAAAACCATCTCTAAAGAGTTTGGACTCCACCAATCCACAGTCAGACAGATTGTGTACAAATGGAGGAAATTAGAACCATTGTTACCCTCCCCAGGAGTGGTCGAACCAACAAAGATCCTCCAATAGCAAGGCGTGTAATATTGGCAATAGTCACAAGGACCCCAGGTAACCTTCTAATGCACTGAAGGCCTCTCTCACATGGCTATGTAATGTTTCGTGAGTCCACCACAGAATAACACTGAAACAACAATTTGTGTGCATGGCAGTTTGGCAAGGATAAAATCCACTGCTCTCCAAAAGAACACTGCTGCTCATCTGCAGTTTGCAAAGATCACGTGGACGAGCCAGAAGGCTATTGGAAAGAATGTTTTTGTGGACGGATAGACCAAAATAGAACTTTTTGGTCCCAGCTGCGAACTGGTGGTGGTAGTATCATGTTGGCTGCATCTGGCAGGACGGCTTGCCATCATTGATGGAACAAGTAATTCTGAATTATATAAAAGAATTCTAAAGGAAATGTCCAAACATCTGTCCATGAACGATCTCAAGAGAAGGTGGGTCATGCAGCAAGACACTCCCCTAAGCAACACAACCGTTCTAATCCAAAGAATGGTTACAGAGAAGACGTGCATGTTTTTGGGAATGGCCAAGTCAAGTCCTGACCTTAATCCAAATGGAAATGTTGTGGAAGGACCTGAATCTAGCAGCTAATGTGATGAAACCCACCAACATCCCAAGCTGAAGCTGTTCTGTACGAATGGAATGGGCTAAATTCCTCCAAGCCGGTTGTGGGGCATGACTGATCAACAGCTACAGAAACGTTTAGCTGCAGTTATTGCGCACAGGGGGGTCACACCTATACTGGAAAGCAGAGGGTCCATACTTTTGCCACCTCACTAATATGTAATATTGGATCATTTTCCTCAATAAATAAATAGCCAAGTATAATATGCTGCCTCGTTGTGTTAAACTGGCTTCTTGGACCTGTTTTGAAAATCTGATGGATGTTTTCGGTCATAGTTATGGGCAGAAAATATAGAAAATTCGAAGGGTCATCAAAATTTCAAGCACCACTGTAAGTGGCCCTTTTGTGATGGCAGGTGCTACCACATTTCCGAGTGCGAGATAAAGGGCATGGATTGACACAGAATTTGAAATCGGACACATCAGATTACTAAGTGTGCTCTCCTAACGTCAGGTGTGTAACACATGGTGAGCATCTTGAAATCTCGGTGTGTCATTGACTGTGTAATGTGTATGAGTGTGTTCTGAAGGCCACTTAACACAATAATCTTAAGGATGTACCTTCATAGAGAAACTCGTACCCTCATAGACTTACAGCAGTGTATGGGTTCAGTCTATTACCACAGACCATATGCAAACCTAAAGGAGTATGGTCTAAAAGCAGCTTTACAAACATTTATTCCCAAAGCCCGAGTGGAGCAAGCCTAGGGAGATATTGGCAAGGAAAAACTCCCTAAATGTGAAGAGGAAGAAACCTTGGGAGGAACAAGACTCAAAAACTGACCCAACCTCCTTGGCAAGCCTACATGCAACTTATAAGAATTAAACTAAATGACCTAAATAATACGTTTATAATAATAGCTGAAAAGTAATAAAAATAGAGAACATATCCAAAAGAAATATAATGATTAAGTACCGTCCACAAAATAATCCAATATTGAGTTATAAAGAACTAAAAAAAAATCTTCATTTTTTTGGTTTCTTGAGCCTTAAATAATGGATTTTAGCAGACATCTAAAGACAACTTAAAAACACACTGCTTTGGTTAATTGGCTCACACAGATGCTTGCTGTTTGACAAATGATATCAAATCAAACTGTCTTCTAAAAGCAGTAATTTGCAGAAAGGCATTTTTGAAGGAACTGCGCAGGGGTGGAACTGTGTACAAAATCCTCAGAGTGATTGTTATTCAAACCTCAATCCCAAACACATGCTTTGTATGGAGATTATACATCGTATTATAGGTGATATGTTCTCAGTAAAGTCATCCATCCTATTTTAAGTCTTGCAACTTTATTCATTGGGATGCAGCATTTCAGGTCGGCTTCTCACGGGGATCATCTCTGTCCTTTGCTCTTCTGTGCTTAGAATTATCATTATGCAGATTTGCTGTGTCAGGTCAGTTCCTGTGACTGTGTGGGTTTTCTCCTGGTACTCTGGCTTCCTACCATATTTCAAAGACATGCGTTTAGGTCAGTTGGTCTCTCTAAAGTGTCCCAGCACGAGTGGAGAGTCTGGTCCCAAGCTAGGATACAATGGGAGGGCTGTGGCAGGAAGGGCACCTGAAAAGGCATCTGAAAACCAGGTCTAATGTCAAAGTCAGATTTATTTCTATAGAGCTTTTTACAATGGAGCATTGTCTCGAAGCAGCTTTGCAATTTTATACTATCTTCTGTTATCTAAGCCTGTCTCAAACTGAGCAAGCCTAGGGCGACAGTGACCAGGAAAAACTCCCTAAACATTATAAATAAGAAACCTTGAGAGGACCTGCTTGGGTGGCTTAGATGAAATTAGTAAGAATTAAACTAAGTTCATAGTATAAATAAATAAAAAGAAACTAAATACACTGTAAATATTAGCATAGAGGACATATAATGTATACACTTTTGATCAGTACATAAAGTCACTGTAGGATCTTGTGTTCTCAGTGGGAAATATGAGGACACGAGGGTGTAATATTAGATCAGATCCTCTGTGGCAATCACTAATGGAGCAAATGAGAAGAGTAACTGAATTTTCGGAACTGAATTCTGACTTTCTGTGGATTTCTTTCCTGGCAAATTCATCGCATTCACCTTCAGGAGTTTTATCTGTAGCTTATTTATATCTTTGCCAATATTGTGTTATAAAGTATCCAGACATTTCATGGAAAGGATAAATTCATTTCAAGATTATCTCAACATCCCACATAATGACCAAGCCTCAGTATGGCACAGAAGAAATGCCCTCAGGTTTGACCTCAGGCAGACTTTGTAACAATCCATCAAACTGTGCTCATTGCTTTAAAGCTCCTGATGACATAAAGCACTCGAGTACAAACAAAAAGGACTTCATCAAAAGAGAATCGAAAGCCCTCCAGCAATTATCCAATCAACTCTCAATTTAACAAGCTACAATTCAATCTACAGTCCTGATCAGAGAAGCCATTACAGGCTTTTAATGCAATTTCCAAATGGGTTCATTTTAGAATAAGGTGCATGAAATCAGCCTGTGTGGAGTTTGTATGTTCTCCCTTTATCTGTGTGGTTTTTCTTCATAAACTCTGATTTCCTCCCACATTCTCAAGACATGTGTTAGCTCATTTGGTGTCTCTAAAGTGTCCCAGTAAGAGGGTGTGGGTGTGTGTGCAGACGTCCTGTGATGGAATGGAATGATTAGGGTAATAAGGGCCAGCTTCTGGGGAAAAATATCAGTCCCTGAGATCCTGGATCTGAACCGGACTGGGTTTATAACAGGAAGGTCAGGTGGTGTGTTTATGAAAGCCTGGGATGGACTGGCACCCCTCCAGGGTCTACCTGTCTCTGCATCCAGTGAATTCCATAATAAGCTTTAGATAAGCAGGAATAATATTGGATGCTTTGCTTTTTGGCTTAAATGGCTAAGGGTTAAGGCTCAAGGGCAGCATGGAAAGTGTTAGGACTTGAACTCACAACCTACTGAGTAGTAATACAGAGCCTTGAGCGTTTTAACATGCTATTTGACAACAAGTATTTCAGTACGTTGCAGCTGAATTTAACAGCATTGGTGCAGATCTCTTTTCTATAGAAAGAGAAAGCTAAAAAAAAAATCTAAGATTAAAACCTAATCTATAAAATGGACTGAGATAGGGTAACAGAAAGCCAATTGTACTGACAGATTAGGATCACCTGCATATAAAATGCTCCCAAGGTTATGAAGGACTATTTGCTATTTTTCATTCTAACAGTGAATTCAGAATCTGGTGACACAAATGACTTTAATACAGGTATATGCCACGTGGCGTCCGTCCAGACTAGGGCTGCAACAACGAATCGATAAAATCGATAATGGTCGATTATTAAAAGCGTCAACAACAAATTTCATTATCGATTTGTTGTGTTGCATGATTTATGTCCCCCGCCTTATCATATCCGCTTACGTTACTTGCGGCACTTGCGGTCAGCGTTGGAAAAAAACTCGGGCCATTGAACGGAGCGAGGCGGAGCCGGCGCGCACGCAAAATCTTCAAAATAAGTTAGCGTTAAGGCTATGTCCACACGTACACGGGTATTTTCTAAAACGGGGGTCAAATTCGTTTATAAACAACATCCCGTCCACACAAGCACTGTTTAAACAAAAAACTTCGTCCACATAAAAACGCAAAAACGTTTTTATGTCAAGAGCAGTGCCAAACCAGCAGTCCTATATGCCGGCGAAGCAGCTCACTCAGCGACAACAGCGATGTCCTACGCATACGAACATGTTCTCACCATTCTTCTTCAACAACCACTTCGTTTTCAAAGCTGTCCAACCAACAAGAGGTCCGACCGGGTCTCGTCCCAAACCGGCGACGCTGGGGACGGAAACTGCTTCGTGGGTGTGATGGATATAGTAGTGACCTCCGTAGCGCATTCTGACGCCTCTGTTCTTCAGTGTAATGAAAAAGTAATAATTGTAAATGTTTTTGTAGATTTGTAACAAGTTCGGTCAGCAGTGTTACAGCTGGCACTATTTTGGCTACGTCCGCTATTGCACAAAATCGCCTCATGTAAACATAATAACGGCACACAAATGACGTTACAAGGAAGAATCCGTTTTCCCCAGTCCACAGGACAACGCTGAAAACGGAGTTTCTGAAAATCTTCACCCTGGAAGGAGTTTTGCAAAAAAAAGTCAGTTTTCGTGTGGACGAACGGTCAAAACGCATAGAAAAAGCTACGTTTTTAAAAATACCCGTGTTTGTGTGGACAGGGCCATAGTCTCTAAAAAAAAGAGCCAGCTTTAGCCTGGAGCATGTTGACATGATAACATTTTTGGATTGCAATGCAAAGTTCCTAAAGAAAGGGAGTGAATGAGTTTGTATGTAGTGTTTGCATCAGAGATGCACTTATGTTTCTTTATTATTTGTTATTTTAATTTATTAATGAATGTAATTTATTATTATTCATTTATTGTAAGCACTTATTTGCTCTGTTATTTAATGTTATATTTCTGAATAAAGACGTGGAAAGGTTTTTTTTTTTTGTTTTTTTTAATTAATCATCGATAATTGAAAAAATAATCGACCGATTAATCGATTATTAAAATAATCGTTAGTTGCAGCCCTAGTTCAGACAAAATCTTATCGCATATACGTGGTCTGATAAGGTTATTATCCCTATTATTATGGTAATTCACCTATTTAGCCTATGTATATTACATGGCAAGATACATTAGCTGTTGTACAAACCACTTCATAAATACACAACATGCATTTCACAGGACATTTTGTGGACATTAAGTGATGCATTGCTGTGCTCCAGCGTGTAGGATAAGGGGGTTTTAAACTGGAGGCTCAGTGGATGGCTCTGAACCAACTACAGCTGGTTGTGAGTTCAAATCCTGGCTCTGTCATTGGGCCCTTCAGGAAGGCCTTCAGCAGTTAAGCTAAATCCTAAAATCACTCAGTGACAGTGATGGTCAGTAACTTGATTTGATCTGTCGGACCAATGAATGACTTTCTGTTAAAAGAGTGGAGTACCAAGAGTGAGAGTCTTGTTTACATCAAACTAGTTGATTAAAAGCAAGAGTCTTGTTACAAAAATTTTACTAGGACATTACAGCCGGAATAAATCAGGGTAGGTTTACTTTTGATACCAAAGTACATTTGAAGGCAGTGGACCTCTAAAGGGAGGACGACTTCTACTGGAGTAATATTTTACCTTGGGTATCTCCGCCTTAACTCAAGTACATGGTTTGTGTTCCATTAAAGGCCATTATACAATCTGACTGCTATTGAGGGTAAAATTGGACTGCTGGTGCACCACTTCTCTTTGATTGCTTTCATGGAAACCATTACACATTTCTGCTGGTTCCTGGTGTCTTTTAATAGGCTGTAATGACATTCCCATGTGGTTTGGTTTAATAGTAAAGCGCCTTAATATTAAACAGTGACTGTAATTCTAGATTCAGGGATTTCCCATTGTGTTTTAACAGGTTTGATGGATTAATGGTCATTTAAAGGTCATGCTAAAGACTTTCAATACCAAGTCCTTGCCTTAATCATTTAGCAATGCGTTTGCTGGGTTTGTTAAGCAAGGTTAGTGGGGAAAAAAGCAGCTGTACAACTCAATCATGACGACCCACGCAATGTCTGAGATTTCACACCAGCACTGTTTAGTTTTACTCCTACTGTTGTCCCAAACTCTCTCAGGCATCAATCAAACCAAAGTACCGATCCTACAGGCAGGGCCGGTTGCCTTGACATATTAATTGGCACCCACTCACTGCTGGAAGGAAGAGCGTGGGCCTCGCTGTCCACATGTCTGGGCCTCGGGGGCGTGGTCCAGCAACTCCCAGAAAGTTTGACTGTCTGTGTCTGTGGTGACGCTGGTGGTCGAAGACAGACAGCAGCACGACGCCCCTGAGCCGGATGACTCATCCAGACCAGCTAAGAACAGTGTTTATAGGACGAACCCCCTCGTCAGGCAAATAGAGGATCACTGATCCGATGCTAATGGCTTTGACATTCCAGTTGGCTGTTCTCCTTCAGAGCTGCTGGATTCGTTCAAGTGTGAGGAAATGAGATGAAGGCTGCGGTGCAAGTTACAAGCACCGATACAGAAAATATGAATATGAATGACTTGACAGGAAAACAAGAGTAGATAACAGGATCGGATGTGTGTGAGGAATTTAATTGTAATGAAAATGTTCTCTCAGGATGTGCTGGAGTTCTTTACGGGTTCTCCAAGTCCCAATGGCAGGTTTTTAAAAATCAGAATATCAGAATCAGAGAGGGCAGGAATGCTTGATGGGTTTAGATGAGGTATTATTAATGTATTTAATTTATCAGAAGCTCTTATCTAGAGTGACTCACAGTTAAGCTGATCAATAAAGATTGTGCCTTGCTCAGTGAGAACTTGTCATAGACGGGATTTGAACTCACGACCTTCCCATGACTAGTCCAGAGACTTGACCTTAATCACCACTGACCTAGAGTCCCTACCAGCTACAACCCCAAATCAGAAAAAGTCCTTTTTTCCTTTAATCTTTGTTTATTTACAACTCAAAAAGTGGAAATACTTTTTGCCGGAAGGTATTGTCAGTATTAAGGCGTATTCAGAATGAAATCCAGGGCTTCTTTGATTTGTTTGTTGGTGTATAAAAGCAATACAACACTCAAGACTGTGTGTTATCACAATTAACATCATGGCTGTGATTATCTATGGCACTGGCCTTGTGATGTTATTCATGATAACGCATTCCCTATCGTGTTCTACCACCTAAATGAAGTACGTACTATTTAATCATTTCTAACGTACAGTCCCAGTGTCGGAACCTCAGTGGTCAAAACTAGCTCCTAGTAATGACAGAAGCTGAGGGCCTGGGATTGAATCCCACCTGGGGTTTGGTCTGCCCTCGCCCTGTGAATTCCAGGTTAGGCACCAGACCCTTCCCTGCAGCCCTGACCGGGATGCGTTGCTTTTTTAAAAATGAAAAAGTAAAGAGAGGAAGAAGGTGTCTGTGTGGTAATTTGTCACCATACAGAGGAACCCATTCTTTGATAAATGTTGGTTTAACTGTGGTTATAAGACAAGGCTATTTTTTTGCCAGGCAATTACTCGGCTCTTGTACTTCTCTTATTTTGTGTAGCGAAGCGTGAAATGATCACACGTACCAGTTGTGCGGCGCCGTGACTGAGAGGGAGACACCTGCTCAGGGTAATAACTCAAATCCAATACATTAGAGCACCGGCAGACCTGCAGCGTGCTTAGGTCAAACCGCAGACTGCTAATGAGGAGATTCAGAGAAGCTCCTGTTTAGATCGTATTGTTCTCCAGCACATTCTGGATAAATGTAGAATTGATCATTACTCCAGTGTCCAACAATGTCCCGTAAAGATCAATTATCTTGGGTGAGAAATTCAATTACTTTTAGGATGCCATTAAAAGCTCTTGCTGGGAGAAAACAAAGTTAGATCTAGGTAGGTTTGTTATTATTCTACATGTGGGGATTTGTAGTGGCAGAAGCTTTTGTTACAGCTCCTTCACAATGACTATAGTGGCCAGGCAGTGCTGAGACTTGAGCCCTGGACCTTCTGGTCAGTGATCCAGTACTTTTGCAAAACCACAGTCATTTTGTAAGTCATTTCTTAAAAGGTACTGTGACTTAAAAGGTAGTAACAGAGTTCTTACTATTACTAGAGGGGTGATCTCCGCTCCCTCAGACGGCACTGCACCATCATTCATCAATAGCTGATAGAACCACATGGGCAAGGGATTCCTTTATCAAACCTTTATCAAGCTCTACAATACAGAGTCACATTCACAAATGCCACTTAAAACGTTACTGTGCTAAAAAAGAAGTCTTATGTTAACCATATCCAAAAGGGGCGTTGACTTCTCTTGGCTCGGAGGCATCTGGGATGGACCATCACACAGTGAAAACGGGGATTGTGCTCAGACCCATCAGTATCACAGATCTTTTTTGGAAGAAATGGACGCTGTGTGCTCCGGACCAAAGACAAAAAGGAACATCCAGACTGTTATGAGGAACAAGTCCAAAAGCCAGGCTCTGGCATGGTATGGGGTTGTGTCGAGCCACTTGTACCAGTACAACACACACTAACACACCATCAGCACATCAGGGTCACTGCAGTGCTGAGACAGATCCACCAGCCAAATAGGACCTGATCTGTGCTGGTCCTGTGGGGGTTCTGACCGTTAGAGAACAGAATAAAGGGGACGAACAAAGTATAAAGTGAAACAGATGGACTACAGTCTGTAGCTGTAGAACCACAAAGTGCAGTGACCACTATAACTTAAATAATAAGCAGAATATTGCAGAACTGAAAGATATAGAATATCTACGATATTTTGCACATACTAAAGTTAGAGTGTGTGACGGTCATGAAAAGCTTTCATGGAATGTCTGACCGATCAAACCCCGATTTCACTTTCACTTTCAAAATCGCCTTAAACATCCAACAGCTCCTGAGGCCAGACTTGACACAGGAGCCAGGTGTGTCGTAATGAAAAAGGTTCACCTTTCTATAAAGCACACACAGCAGAACTATTGAACTTTGGCTTTTAGTGAAACAAAAACACACACCAAAGCCTGACAGAACTCCGCTGAGAACAGAAGAACTGGAACGCTTTCATTTCTCCCTGACATTCTGACATATCCGAAAGAGCACTTCTATGTACATCTAGAACAAACTATAGACGTGCCATTTCCTTCTGCAAAGTTCTTTAAAGAGAGTGGTTCATAAAGCCGAACCTGCTGCTACAATTATCACTCGCAACATTAGTGACAGTCTGAGCTGTGTTCTGGAGCTGTCTGAGTGAAGGCACTCTGGTTAGAATAGGCAATGTGCCACAGATTAAAGCCAGCTGAGGGTCAGGAGAGAGAGAGAGAGAGTGTGAGACAGAGCCATGGCGGGCTGTGCAGATGGAAAGTTCTGCAGAGGGGAATGATTAGAACCACGTGGCTCCATCAAAACAGTGCAGAGAGGGGAAAAATATTGCCACGTTGAAGGTCTTCCTCATAAAGAACAGATTTACAGCAAAAACAAGTTATGTAAAATGGTATAAAACCAAATGCGTCCTCAAGTACTGTACTGTGCAAAAGTCTTAAGCCATCATTAGAGTCGTTTCAGCAATGGTATAATGACCTTCTGTAATTGTTTCTGTCTTTTTACTGAGATACAACAGAAAATACAGGATTATGTACACAAAATAATAATGAAACAACACAATTTTCGTAACAAAAAGCCTCTGCAGGCAAAAGTCAGTATTTAGTGTGACCTCTACAAAAAAGGGGTTCCTTGGCTTCCCTTCCAAAGAGCAAATTCCTGATGAAAATTCTTCAGACGGCATAAGGGTCAACTTGGCATGAAGCCTCTACCAGATGTTGCTATTCCTCAAGTGTAAGGGGAGGTCACACTAAGAACTTACCACTGTAGCCTACAGAAGCTGTTTTTGCCAGTTTTTTATACTGCTTACAAATTCCCTGTAATTTCTGGTTGTACTCTAATAAAGAGACTGAGCAATAATTGTATGTAGTCATCATTGCTAAAACAACAAATCTAATGGTGGCCTAAGACTTTTGCACAGTACTGTACATACTTTTTGATCATTACACTTTGTAAAAGTGCATATCATACAAACAAAATACCAGACCTTTACTAAAACTGGGTTCTATGGCAAGATGAGCTATACATGAGAGTTTATTTGTCAATAAGTGGGTTTCTTTGTAAAGAAAAAAATAAAAAAGAACCTAATCGCCTTTGTTAATCATAGCGAAAGATCTGTGATGTTATCTGGCTGTTCTTCCTCAGGTAAGCGGTCCGATGTGACCATGTCAAAGCTTGCCCAGTGTACCAACCAGAAGGAGAAAATCCTCAGGGAATTGCTGAGTAAGGAAAGCATAAGTATGAAAGCAGGAAAGAACGTCATAGGATGTGCATGGAAACCTTAAAGGCACAGAACGTCCTGCCCATTACAATGTGGATGCTTGTTTTGGATCACTGTAAGAACCGAACGTGATCCAGTTGATTAGAAGCTGGGGCTGGATTCATGAACGCTTTAAGAAAAACAGAAGACGCTCATTAGAACGTTCTTAAATGCAGTTCTCTAAAAACCACTTATGTTCACAAATATTATCTCAACAAAATCTAATTATTTCCTTACTATTTTCATAAGAAATCATTGTTTTCTTATGTAGGCTAGGTTGCATTTTAGAGATTACAATAAACTCAGCGAGGCACATTTTGGATTTGTATTTATCATTATGTCATTCTGCTCAGAGGACAGCGAGGATAAACGCCAAACCAAGTGTTCAAAAAATTTATCAAACAAGAAATAGAGGTCATGGTGGAAGAAATAGCCAATAGGAAAAAATCAATCCTTGGAAAATTTCCCAGTGGAGCAGGAAGTCTTGGCGGTCAGGGAGCTGCTGAGCACTCAGGTGAACATGAAAAGGGTAGAACATTCTGTAGCTTGGAACATGCATCATTAATCTGGCTGACCAGTCTGACCCGGAGGAGGATGGGTTCCACATTTGAGCCTGGTTCCTCTCAAGGTCTTTAGTGTTGGAGAGCTTTTCTTTCCACTGTTGATTCGACCTTGCTCATTTGGACTCTAGGGTTGGCTTTTTGTAAAGCTGCTTCAAGACAGTGTCTATTGAAAAGGCGCTATAAAAGTGAACCTGAATATTAAGACATTCTCTGGGCTCAAATTATGCGATAATACGATTATGGTTTTATATTGGATTTCACTTTTCTCCAATAAATTGACTTCAAGTAAAGGTTATATTTATCTGTATTTTAAGTAGCAGCTCTGCTGGCCTGGTGATAAGAGGCAGCAGCTGCCAATGGCAGTTACTGGGGGCCTGGCTCTGAATCCCAGGTGGGGCTTGCAAAGTAAAAGTTGAATTGTGCATTTATGGATCCCTGTGATGGACTGTCAACCTGTCCAAGGTGCACCTCTGCCTGTACCCAGGTGTTGGGTTAAACAGGATGCTTTGTGTTACTTTTTCATATATGGAGTGTGAGAATGAGGTGATTAACCACAGACTTTTCACCTTTTAATTTAACACGCTGCATCCAGACTATGATTCAGTACCACAGAATTGTGTCACTGCAAAGTTATTGAAAACAGAATTCATGTGTTTGTTGTTGGTTAGTTTTGTGTACTAAGAATAATGGAAATTAAATGTATGCCCTTGGTTGCAGGGTGTTTAATGTTTCAAAAAATAGGAGAAACTCAATGCTGGTAGGACAAAAAAAAAACAATAAAATTTCTGACTGGTATACATGCTATGAGTAATCTGATTACTGGAGTCAAATCCAACTGTCTTTATCGGATTTCTTAATCTGATTTCTAGATGGGAGTGTCCTGTTTACATGCTCACTTGAATAGGCAGATAACTGCATAAATCCGACTATGATCAGTGATTATATTGGGGGGACAACTCCATGTTCCCTACCCCCGATCTTCTCGGTGTTTGGCATCTATGTGATTTGTGGCTAAAACAATGGCACTAGCACAGTGCATGCATTAGAAGCGACCGAACTAATAGCAGCCATCTGGTTGGAAACAACACACAATATCAACTTGATTTTAATACACAGCAGGTCCCAGTCCAGATGTGGTTGCCATTCAGAACAGGGAATTAAAGCTTATTATGGACTTGCTCTCGGGATAGTTAATGAACTTGTCACTGACTCGCACCCTGTCTCCACAAATAAATCACTCACTGTCTGCTCATATCTTCATTGGTGCACCTGTCTCACATAACAGACTGTGGCTGAAACAAAAGGACTGAAGTGCTTTTCTCGTAATCCGTGTAAGTGGGCTGCTTTTGTATGCACGTGGAGCAGCTGGAGGACAGCTGGTTCTTAAAAAATAACGGAAATGCACTTCAGCATTAAAGATCGCCGATCACGCCGATGTGATAACGTTCCAAACAAGATGTTCTTCTAATCAACAGCGTCTGGTTTAATACAGATACAGCTCAATGACAAAAGGACAAATCAAACCTTTCATCTGGCAGAACAGGACGGAACCGGGACGAGCTTTCAGAACAAATGTTTTTTCCTCAATACCATGTAGTCCAACTCAAACCTTTTTCAAAGATCAGTCCATTTTCTGCTAAGAATTGCTAAAGCTCCCAAATATTGGAATAAATATCAGTGGAAAAGAGGATTATTGAATGATGAATCCAAGTCTGAAATTTTTTGGGTTCAGTTGTTGACAATATGTTATATAGGGTCATTATACAGTGGGCTTGAAAGTTTGTGAACCCTTTAGAATTTTCTATATCTCTCTGCAACAATATGACCTAAAACATCATCAGATTTTCACACAAGTCCTAAAAGTAGATAAAACGAACCCAGCTAAGCAAATGGACAAAAATATTATACTTGGTCATTTATTTATTGAGGAAAATGATCCAATATTACATATTAGTGAGTGGCAAAAGTATGTGAACCTCTAGGATTAGCAGTAAATTTCAAGATTGAAATTAGAGTCAGGTGGTTTCAATCAATGGATGGGGCCCCTGTTTTATTTAAAGAACAGGGATCTAACCAAAGTCGCTCTTCACAACATGTGTCTGTGGAAGTGTATCATGGCACGAACAAAGGAGATTTCTGAGAAGCTCAGAAAAAAAGTTGTTGATGCTTATCAGGATGGAAAAGGTTACAAAACCATCTCTAAAGTTTTGGACTCCACAATCCACAGTCAGACAGATTGTTGTACAAATGGAGGGAAATTCAAGAACCATTGTTACCCTCCCCAGGAGTGGGTCGACCAACAAAGATCACTCCAAGAGCAAGGCGTGTAATAGTTGGTGAGGTCACAAAGGACCCCAGGGAAACTTCTAAGCAACTGAAGGCCTCTCTCACATTGGCTAATGTTAATGTTCATGCGTACACCATCAGAAGATCACTGAACAACAATGGTGTACATGGCAGGGCTGCAAGGAGAAAGCCACTGCTCTCCAAAAGAACATTGCTGCTCGTCTGCCGTTTGCTAAAGATCACGTGGATGAGCCAGAAAAAAAAAGGCTACTGGAAGAATGTTTTGTGGACAAATGAGACCAAAATAGAACTTTTTGGTTTAAAAAGAAACGTGTTATGTTTGGAGAAAGGAAAACACTGCATTCCAGCATAAGAACCTTAATCCCATCTGTGAAACATGGTGGTGGTAGTAACATGTTTGGGGCCTGTTTTGCTGCATCTGGGCAGGACGGCTTGCCATCATTGATGGAACAATGAATTCTGAATGATATCAGAGAATTCTAAAGGAAAATGTTAGGACATCTGTCCATGAACTGAATCTCAAGAGAAGGTGGGTCATGCAGCAAGACAACGCCCCTAAGCACACAAGCCGTTCTACCAAAGAATGGTTAAAGAAGAATAAAGTTTTGGAATGGCCAGAGCTGAAGCTGTTCTGTACGGAGGAATGGGATAAAATTCCTCCAAGCCGGTGTGCAGGACTGATCAACAGCTACAGGAAACGTTTAGCTGCAGTTATTGCTGCACAGGGGGGTCATAGCAGATACTGAAAGAAAAGGGTCACATACTTTTGCCACTCACTAATATGTTATATTGGATCATTTTCCTCAATAAATAAATGACCAAGTATAATATTTTTGTCTCATTTGTTTAACTGGGTTCTCTTTATCTACTTTTAGGACTTGTGTGAAAATCTGATGATGTTTTAGGTCATTTCTATGCAGAAATATAGAAAATTCTAAAGGGTTCAAACACTATCAAGCACCACTGTAGCATTGCTAAAACAACAAATCTAATGGTGGCCTAAGAAAAGTCTCAGGCCACCATTAGATTTGTTGCTTTAGCACAGGACACTGTGTACATTTTAGCCATCGTCATTTTTTGTGTTTGTCATATTCAGTAACCTATGATTCAGTCTTTTTTTTTCTTTTTTGTTTTTGCTGTCCAGTGTGTTAATAAGGCTGAAAGAACTACCAGGTCATATTGGTCATACAGGTCTGATATTTTCATGGTAAACACATTAAGACTTCATGTCTAGAAAAAATCAAAAGGAGAATTCCTAAAATAGTACAATATTCTGATGTAAACACAAGTAGCCTAATAGTGACAAGCTGACCCAGTTTCTTAATTCTGGTAGTGAAATCCTGAGAACATGCCTTTTGGCAACAATGTTAACATAATATCACAAGATAAAGTAAAACCAGCCTATAATTAATTACATCTCTTTAAATCCTGTAGGATTTTCTGTATTGCTAAATCAATTTAACCTGAAACTTCCTTTCACACAAGCCATAAAAGCAGATAAAGAGAACCCAATAAACAAATGAGATAAAAGTATTAGATTTATCAATTGATTGAGGGAAATGATCCAATATTACATATATGTGAGTAGCAAACAGTAGTGGACAAAGTGCTTAAAGCATGTACTTGAGTTAAAGGAGAGATTCCCAAAGTAAAATATTACTCCAGTAAAAGTAGAAGTCTTTTATTTAGAGCTCCACTTCAGTAAAAGTACCAAAGCATTTGCCTTTTAATGGACTGAAGTATTGAAAGAATAGTGATTTAGTATGGCTCTTATGTCCATTTATTATTTTTGTTACAAGACTCTTATTTTAAGTAGAAAAGAATACTAGTGTCACTCTTGGTAAACCAATCTTTTAATAAAATGTCATTAATTAATCCAACAGGGCACGCTATACGCTTGTTTCTTCTGTTTTTATGTTATGCTTTTATGCACACACGAGCCAAAAGGAACTCCAGATTTTGCATAATGTAGTGGAGTAAAAAGTTAAATATTTGACTTTGAAATGTGGAGTTAAAGTAAAAAGTCACAAAAATGGAAGATACATGGAAAAACTACTTAAGTATAATAACGGATTATATTTACTTAGTTACTGTCCACCACTGGTGGTTGACTTGGCTGTTCCACAACATTAACTTTATTCTTCTTTATCCATTCTTGGTTAGAACAACTTGTGCTTACAGTCGCTATCTTGCTGTATGACCCAAGTTCTCCTGAGATTCAGGTTTAGATTTTGCTGGTGTCATTCAGAATTCATTGTTTAATCATTGATGACAAGCCATCGTGGCTCATTTCAGCAAAGCTGGTCCTTTGATACTACCACCACCACATTTCACAGATGGCATAAGGTTCTAATGTTGGAACGCAGTGTTTTCCTTTCTCCAGACATAACACTTCTCATGTAAACCAAAGGTTCAAATCTGTATTACTACTAATATGGTTTAATCCATTTACAAAATATTTCTTCCAATAGCCTCCTGGTTTGTCCCTACCATTCACACTGTTGTTGTTCAGTGTTCTTCTGATGGTGGACTCATGAACATTAACATTAGCCAATGTGAGAGAGATCTTTAGTTGCTTAGAAGTTGTCGACCACACCCGGGAGATTAAAATGGTCTTCTATTTGTACTCAGTTTGTCTGACTGTGGATTGGTGGAGTCCAAACTCCTTAGAGATGATTTTGTAACCTTTTCCAACCTGATAAGCATCAAATCTTTTTTTGGAGGTTCTCAGAAATCTCTTTTATTCGTGCCATGATACACTTCCACAAACAGCCATGTTCTTTCATACACCACACCTGATTTATTGTCCCACTGATTGGGACAAAACACCTGACTCTGTTTTCACCTTCAGATTAACATGCTTTATAACTCACATATATGTAATATTGAATCACTTTCCTAAATAAACAAATGACCATGTATATTTTTATGTCATTTGTTTAATTGGGTCTCTTTATCTACTTTTGGGACTTTTGTGAATGTTGTGTAAAGAAATGGAGATGTGTAAGCAGTATTATAGAATGAGAAGGGACCTCATTTAACCTAATGGGCCATTTCTGTATTCATATGGATTTAAAACAGGAAAATCTAAAGGCCTTCCAATTCAGTGGGAACAAAACTGAGTACGAGAGCTAGAAGTGAAAATGTCTTTTGAAGCCGTGGTTCCGCTATCTTCTTAGAAATGTCAATGCAATATCTCTCCCGCAGAACAGCAATCATACATCAAAAGGAACTCTCTGAAACGGATTGTGTGTGATTGATTGAAAACTGAGTGAAATTGAAATGAGGTCCCTGTAGCTAATGACAAATTGAACATCAAAAGAAGCTGGAGGAAGACTTTCACCAGTCATATTCTACTCAGCACCTCGTATTGGATCTTGACGCATTCTATAAGTGAGCAGGACAAAAAAACAGAATGTGATAGTACTTACCAGCACAGATCTTCCCATCATACGTCGCACAGACCCAGTCATGGCACTCGCACCGTGGCCCGTAGTACTTCCTGGGCTCGCTGACTTGGCAAATGCAGACCCCGCACTTGCATTCTCCCCTGCCGCTGCAGATCAGGCCATCGGGGGTCCGGCAGCGTCTGTGCGAGGCCTCGGTGGAGAGTTTACACACTCCACCCACCTGCCTATTACACACAAACAGTTATGGGTCCTCAGGGACAAAAGTCACACAAATTAATCCATTCCTTTTACAAGGAATACATTGTTAGCTCTCAGGATTTTAGAGCAAGATATTGTAGATACCAGATACAATAATCAGAATTATTTAGTGGTGCTTGAAAGTTTGTGACCCCTTTAGAATGTTCTATATTTCTGCATAAATATGACCTAAAACATCATTAGATTTTCATACAAGTCCTAAAAGTAGATAAAGAGAACCCAGTTAAACAAATGAGACAAAAATATTATACTTGGTCATTTATCTATTGGAGGAAAATGATCCAATATTACATATTAGTGAGTGGCAAAAGTATGTGAGCCTTTGCTTTCAGTATCTGCTGTGACCCCCCTGTGCACCAAGAACTGCAGCAAACGTTTTCCTGTAAGCTGTTGATCAGTCCTGCACACCGGCTTGGAGAATTTTTAGGCCCATTCCCTCCGTACAGAAACAGCTTCAGCTCTGGGATGTTGGTGGGTTTCCTCCCTTCCTCACATTAAGCTGCTCACGTCAGGTCCTTCCAACAACATTTCCATTGGATTAAGTAAGGGTCAGGACTTTGACTTGGCCCATTCCAAAACATGAAACTTAATATCCAATGATGGCAAGCCGTCCTTGTCCAGATGCAGCAAAAACAGGCCAAATCATGATACTACCACCCACCATGTTTTCACAGATGGGATAAGGTTCTTATGCTGAATGCAGTGTTTTTCCTTTCTTCTCCAACATAACGCTTTTCTTTTAAAACCAAAAAGTTCTATTTTGGTCTCATCTGTCCACAAAACATTCTTCCAATAGCCTTCTGGGCTCATCCACATGATCTTTAGCAAACTGCAGACGAGCGAGCAGCAATGTTCTGGGGTCCTTTGTGATCTCGCCAACTATTACAAACATACCCCTCCGCCTTGCTCTTGGAGTGATCTTTGTTGGTCGGCCAATCCTGGGAGGGTAACAATGGTCTTGAATTTCCTCCATTTGTACACAATCTGTCTGACTGTGGATTGGTGGAGTCCCAAACTCTTTAGAGATGGTTTTTGTGTAACCTTTTCCAGCCTGATGAGCACAACAACTTTTTTCTGAGCTCCTCAGAAATCTCCTTTGTTTCGTGCCATGATACACTTCCACAAACGTGTTGTGAAGAGCAGACTTTGATAGATCCCTGTTCTTTAAATAAAACAGGGTGCCCACTCACACCTGATTGTCATCCCATTGATTGAAACACCTGACTCTAATTTCACCTTCAGATTAACTGCTAATCTTATGCAGAAATATAGAAAATTCTAAGGGGTTCAAAAACTTTCAAGCACCACTGTATAACTAATTGCTGATTACAACATACAATACACCCATCTGAGGATTCAGCATCATCAGTGCTGGGATTTGAACCCTTGACCTTCTGGTCAGTAGTACAGTATCTTAACCACAGCACCACCTTGTCAAAATGTCCTGCTTGTAATATTGCATAACTTTTAATGTAACAGAGTCTATACTTTATTTATTTCATATTTTTTCTTTAAACATGTTCCCTCTTTTAATTTTCATGCTTACCTTCTGTTTATTTAGACTATTACTATAAACATAATTAGGCAAATTAGGTTAATTCTCACTTATATCATCTAGGCCACCCAGGGAGGTTTGGTCTCTTTTTGAATCTTGGTCCTAAGGTTTCTTCATTATAATACTTTGTTTTATAATATTTAGTTTTATTTTTCCTCTGTCACCCTAGGCTTGCTCAGGTATGGCTTTGGGCTTAGATATTTCTAAAGCTGCTTTGAGACGATGCTCTATTGTGTGATAAATAAATCTGGCTTGTGTCAAATGTATTTGTTACCCTGAAGTCCATGATAATATGCAGTTACGCATAATAATAAGGTATATGTGGTGAAATAGGACCAAGATTTTGATGCTTTCTGTGGACAGAACTTTCTGGATGCAAGACCAGAACTAAGAGAGGTGTGAACGGAATGTGGGTGGCTTTACAGACATGGAATTCATTGATAATTTTAGAATATCATAACCTACAGTGATATTACTAGCTATCTGCAACAGGAGCCAAATGAAAAAAAAAAATTAATTTTATCCCGGATTGCTGAGCAGAACTACTGGCCCTTTGGTTGCTGCAAAGCTTTGAGGTGTGTTTTAGGTCATTATCCTGCTGCAGTGTAAATCCTTCTAACCAAAGATCTAAACAAGCATTCTCTCTGGTGCTCTCAGACTTCTGCCTCACTGTATGTGTTTATGAGAAACACGTAAACAGAGGTACTAACATTAGCTTTGCATAAACAACCTTTGAATGTTCTTTTCTCGTGTTTAAGAATACACATTTGATTGGTTTACCCAAGCAGGCTTTTAAATGAATGGCATTGTGCTGGAAGAACGTTATGAAAGCAGAGGCTGGATGTTAATATTATAGCTGACCAGCAAAGAGGAGCCAAATGCAATTTGTGGCATTGTTTGCTAAAACTGTTGTAGCTTGTTATTGTCTCTGGTTGAAATTGGGACAGGCTGAATGTTTTAGGTCTAATTTGACATGAAAGAACTTTAAGATATCAAACAGATCCTGGAGGGAAAATGGAAATTTTGGGTGTTAGTTTAGAACGACTAACAATCACTGCTTGGTGTTTTAGGTACACAGTTTGGATTGACCTCTAAAGAACACTATAAATGAAAAGTTTTTTATTTATTGCTAATATGGTAGCAGTAAGTCATGATTTAATTACGTGTCTACTGAACTGGACAAGATGAATACAGTGGAACCTCAGAATTTGGACTTAATTGGTTCCGGAAGGCCTTTCGAACTCCGATTTGTTGGGCGTTGGAATCCAATTTCCTTAATCTGTTTCCATTTGTTTTGCACCTATATTCATGTGTAATCAATGATTTAAAGCATGAATAAAGTGAAGGAATGTAATACAATAATAAAATCAATAAATGCATGAAATAAGTGAAATACAAAGACTTGAAATAATCTTGCTTGTTTGTGGGTGACCAAATACTTATTTTCCACCACAATTTACAATTAAATGTGAATTAAAAATATGTGATTTTCTAATTTTGTTTCTCATAGTTGAATTATGAATTCAACTAATTCTAATTAGAAGAACTTGCACAATCAGTGGCTGACTAAATACTTTTTTTGCAGCACTGTACATAATATGCTTATGATAGTGTTTTTTCTTCTTCTTGGTCTTAGGTTGATTTGCATAAAGTATTGGAGCGTTATCGCCACCGACTGGACCGGATTATGTGCGTCATCCTTGGAAGATCACACCATTGAGTGTTTTATTTAGGGTGCCCATATTCTAAGTCTGATTTCTGTTTTAATTTGGGGGCAATAAAACATTAAACTGGAGCAGATCATCTCTGAACTGTTTGAGTGAAGAGGTGTCCGAAGTTTCCACTGTATTAGCTGTTATTTCACATTAACTATTATTTTATATATTGGTTTTAAACACTCTAATGCATGCTGTCCCCCTCGAGTGGATGCATGAAGAAATTTTAGAAATGCAACGAACAAGAGGTTAAACTTTTTTTTTAATCCTGACTGGAGAATAATAAAAACCATTTGGATGAAAAAAAAGATTTACATTATAATAATTCACCCATGAAGGGGTTAAACAAACTAACTACTGCAAGGATCTTTTCCCCCATGAGGACCAGCCGTCTTAATTAGATTATTCTAATCAAAACAACGTTTCTCTGTTTAACATATTCCCAAACAAGTGTCGTTCTGTTACTGCTGGGCAATCAGACATGGAGTAAGAATGTTTAGCTTGTCTCACATTCTATACGACAGCATTTAAAGGACAGGTTATGGAAGTTTGATCCTTTTAATGCCACACTGGATTGCACATGACCACACTATTCAGAATGAAACACAGCCTTACTCTAGCCTTAATAAAACAGTGCAGTGTCACTGAATACACATCTAGCAAAGCTCAGCTGAATTTACACAAAGTATTCTCAGTGCACGGTGATTTAGAATTCTTCTGATTGACCTTAGGATTGTTGCACACCTGTAAATAAACCGACTGAAATCATTTACTGCATTCCTTTCCGCCTGCCTTCCTGCACATGTCTGCAACGTGCAACCCAGTTGGCTAAAGCATACAGTGCAGGTCTTTCCTTTCCTGATAGAAAAGGTCCATGAAGTCCTGCGAGACCATTTAAAGCGCTGAGGTGGCACTGATGCCAATTTTTTCCACATTCTAACTAACACACTTTTGCATGTTGAAAGAGAAGAAACTGCATTCAGAACTGAAAAATATGCCATTGTGGAGTTTGGCCAAACCACAAAGGAAGTGCTTATGAAGGTTTGATTCAACTTGAGATCCTTTCACTGCCAAATTTGTCTGCATTGTAAAGAAAATGAAAGGCTTGCGGAAAAGCGTGAGGTAGTGCCAAAACCTTTTTCAGGCTCCACAAAGGTTTTAAACAAACCAAACACAATCCATCGACAACAGTCAGAGTGATAGGTGTAGCAGTCCTAGCAGAGCAGAAGCAGACAATTTCTTGCACATGTGAGGGAAAACTCAGCGGAAAGTCATGCTGATGAGAAAACAAGCCTCTACTCACCTCACTGATTGCAGTAAACTTTCCTCGATGGCTAAGAGCAGAATCAGGAGTAAAGAAACTAAGATGGAGTTCACCGGAGCCTCCGCATACATGTTTAGATCCTGAAGTGAAATGCCTTAGGAATTTGCACTTTCCCAGACAGAGGGAGAGCGGGCCGGCCAAAACCAGCTCCAGCTCTTCGAAGGCCAATAGCGCTCTCCATGCAAGTGCCTTTGATTAGTTCTGAGTCTTGCTGCACAAGCGGGAGGTGGACTGAGAGTTTTGTGCCAGTAATGAAATAGCCGTCTCTGTGCAAAGCCATATTTGAAGCGCTCGCATGTCGGAATGATTTATTGGTACATATTTTATGGGCTTCTTTCTGCATCTGGGCTCTGTGATTTAGTCCAGCATAGTTAGTGCAGCAATAAGATGATAGACATGTTGAGAACATACAGTTTTATGGCTGTAAAGGGACTGGGAATTGTTGTTTGCACGTCTTATCCACGCTTTTTTTGGTCGCAGAGGTTCCGGAGAACATGGGGCGCAGGCGGAAACGTGGTTCTGCAGCATCGTTCGGCTCGGGATGATCCCATGACCGGCTTCCCCTCCCACAGCAATAAAATGGACATTATGTTTTGTTGAGCACAGTATCCAAAGAAATAGAAGCTCCTTAAATAGGACAAAGCTCAAAAACAATTCGACTTGAACTACAGTACTGTACAAAAGTCTTAGGCCACCATTCGATTAGATAGGCCACACTTTCAGCAACAGTATAATGACCATATATAAATATTTCTCAGTCTATTTATTTGGATACAGCCATAAATACAGGAAATGTGTATGCAGTATTAAAAGTATAAAAAACAGCTACAGGTGGCAGTAGCAAATATTTAGTGGGACCTCAGCTTACACTGGAGCAATAACAGCGTCTGAGAGCTTCATAATGATGCCAAGTTGGGTTCTACAGTCTGAAGGAGCTTGATCAGGAATGGTCTTTTTGTAAGGGTAGCAGCCAAGAAACCACTTTTTCAAAAAGGGAACAGGGTGAAAAGGCTAAAATATACTAAAGCTCACAAAGATTGGATTGAAGATCAGTGGGTAAGAGGATTATGGAGTGACAAGTCCAAGTTTGAAATTTTTTGGTCAAATTATCAATATTCTGTTATATATGGTTATTATAGCATTGCTAAAAAACAAACCTAATGGTGGCCCAAGACTTTTGCACAGTACTGTACACACATCTTAGCATAAAACTAAATCCTGTTTCATAGAACAGGCTAAACCAAAGGCTTTTCCTCTCTCTCTGATGTCACATGTAGCTTTCCAGATTTTGGCAGGAACTACATATCCCAAGAGCCTTCACTTTTAAATGATTAGGAAACAGAAAAGTGGCTGTGAATGACTCCATGAATAATGTCAGGGATTTCAAACTCTGTGTGTTTACGAATTTGTGTTTGTGTTTGCTGGTATCTGGCACATTGTGTATTTGATGTGTTTTATTTAAACAAAGTGTATATTTTGAGTTTAATGCTAATCCATGAGTTACATTTATAACTGACATTACATTTACAAAACTACAAACCTTGTATATTTATTGTATTATATTGTGTTGCATTGTCTTGCTTGTTTATTGTGTATTTATTGTATTGTGTTGTACTGTCCTGTCTATTTATTGTAGTCTTGTGTATTTATTTTACTGTGTTGCACTGCCTTGTGTAGTTATTGTAGAATTGTGTCTTATTGTATTGTGTTATACTGTCCTGTTTATTTATTGTAGTCTTGTGTATTATTGTATTGTGTTGTATTGTCATGTGTATTTATTGGTCTTGTGTGTTTTTTGTTGTACTGTCCCACATATTTATTGTAGTATTGTGTATTTATTGTATTGTGTTGTACTGTCCTGTGTATTTGTTGTAGTCTTGTGTATTTATTGTATTGTGTATTTATTGCACTATGATGCAGTGCCTTGTCTATTTATTGTAGTCTTGTGTATTTAGTGTATTGTGTTGCACTGTCTTGAGTATTTTTATTTAATTGTGTTGTATTGACCTGTGTATTTATCGTAGCTTTGTGTATTTAGTGTATTGTATAATACTGTTTTGTCTATTTATTGTAGTCTTGTGTATTATTGTGTTGAGTTGTACTGTCCTGTGTATTTGTTGTAGTCTTGTGTGTTTATTATACTGTGATGCAGTGTCTTGTCTATTTACTGTAGTCTTGTGTATTATTGTGTTGTTTTGTACTCTCCTGTGTATTTGTTGTAGTCTTGTGTATGTAGTGTATTGTGTTGCACTGTCTTGTGTAGTTATTGTAGTATTGTGTCTTATTGTATTGTGTTATACTGTCCTTTTTATTGATTGTAGTCTTGTGTATTTAGTTTATTATGCTGTACTGGCTTGTGTATTTTTTGTACTGTGTGTTATGTTGTGTTGTACTGTCTTGTGTATTTTTTGTATTGTGTTGTACTGTCCCGTGTATTTATTGCAATGCCTTTTGTATTTATTGTATTGTGTTGCACTGTCTTGCCTATTTATTGTAGTATTGTGTATTTATTGTATTGTGTTTGTACTGTCCTGTGTATTTGTTGTAGTGTTGTGTATTTATTGTAGTGTGGTGCAGTGTCTTGTCTATCTGTTGTAGTTTTGTGTATTATTGTGTTGTTTGTAGTGTCTTGTGTATTTATTGTAGTCGTGTGTATTACTGTATTGTGTTGTACTGTCATGTGTATTTGTTGTAGTCTTGTGTATTTATTGTACTGCGATACAGTGTTTTGTCTATTTACTGTAGTCTTGTGTATTATTGTGTTGTTTTGTACTCTCCTGTGTATTTACTGTAGTCTTGTGTATATAGTGTATTGTGTTGCACTGTCTTGTCTATTTATTGTAGTCTTGTGTATTATTGTGTATTGTACTGTGATGCAGTGTCTTGTCTATTTACTGTACTCTCCTGTGTATTTATTGCAGTCTTGTGTATTTGTTGTAGTCTTGTATTTTTTCTAATGTGTTGTATTGACCTGTGTATTTATCGTAGCTTTGTGTATTTAGTGTATTGTATAATACTGTCTTGTCTATTTATTGTAGTCTTGTGTATTATTGTGTTGTGTTGTACTGTCCTGTGTATTTGTTGTAGTCTTGTGTATTTATTGTACTGTGATGCAGTGTCTTGTGTATTTACTGTAGTCTTGTGTATTATTGTGTTGTTTTGTACTCTCCTGTGTATTTACTGTAGTCTTGTGTATATAGTGTATTGTGTTGCACTGTCTTGTGTATTTGTTGTAGTCTTGTGTATTTTTCTGTGTTGTATTGACCTGTGTATTTATCGTAGCTTTGTGTATTTAGTGTATTGTATAATACTGTCTTGTCTATTTATTATAGTCTTGTGTATTATTGTGTTGTGTTGCACTGTCATGTGCATTTATTGAAGTCTTGTGTATGTTATTGTACTGCAGCCTACTGACGTGTATTTATTGTAGGTTTGTGTATTTAGTGTTGTACTATCTCCTGCATTATTGTTGTTGGGTTGTATAGTTGTTATTTCGCTGCGCCCGTGGCTCGTGCTGGTCGTGAGGGGCAGTTTCCGCTGGAGCTCGAGCTCTCTCTCGCGCACACTAACACACCATCTCGTCGGCTCAGAGCCATGGCATCAGCTCTGCACTAAACCGGGACGGGAGGACGGACAAACGGAGCGGCGGTAAGTGATTTAATCCGGTTACCGGTCGTGTGAATTTGCGTTAGGCGTTCACTGCAACGCGGCGCGAGCTGTTGTGTTTTTATTCCGGTATTTAAGCGTTGCTGATGTTGATAAGCTAACAGGAAGTAAGCAGAGGCTACACACCTGCTAGGCCTGCCTCCGAAAACCGGTCGTACCAACGAATTAGACGCGGATTTGGCCCCGGCGCGGGGTTGTACGGTTTGTACGGATGGTTAAATGGATTTATGCGTACACTTTGTGTTTTGTATTAGCATGGCTTTTGCGTTATGCTGTTTGTAAACCGAGCCTGTGGGAGCCGCCTGCTCATCCGTTGCTATGGTAACCGTGCGGCTGCAGATGCTGGGCGCTTTATTGGTGCTCCTGTGTAGGCCGGAGAGGAAGCGCTGCTAGTCTGTAGATACACCTGTTTAAAACCCACTAAACTCCCAGTAATCCCATAATAGATATAATTCCTATGTTCCCAAAGTATATTCCCATGTTCATACCAGTTTACTGGGCACGGAATGATAATAGTAATAATAATAATAATAATAATACATATTATTTATGTAGCACCTTTCCCAAGCTTCAGGTTTCTTTACTGATAAAAAGATCGTCTTACAGGTATGCATCTTCCTCTGAAACAGGGCATTAATTGAACCACAGTGATGTAGTAGTTTAAATAAGATCATAGTGATTAATTTTAAACAATAATGTGAATTAAAACGCAACAGGAAAACATTTAGTACAGTACTGCACTGTACAGTACAGTCCTTCTCATCTTTGACTCCTTTATCAAATTTGAAACAATTACCAAAATGAAATGTCTTGTGCCTTTCTCTTTTTGCTCGTACTAGTTTTCTGTCATTTAGACGTAAATTAAGATGTTTGTAAGACAGATTTTTATTTCCTCTTACAATTCTGGGATGTCAAAGCAACATTTGACGTTGACGCGAATTGATGTTGATGTTTGAACGGCGCATACCTGTAATAAAATTACGGAATAAGATCAGTCCTCTGCAGTGACCTACACATAGGGAAAGGCTTAGGAGGACAGGACAAGAAGCCCAGTCTCAGAGAAGGTTTGAGCCCCAAAGTTTGCAGCCACAAGACATTAAGCATTAAAATTGAAGGAGAAGACCTTAAAACATGAAATTATGGATGAAGTTATCCAGTCCGGTCATGCTGGCAAGACTTTGCGTAGTTTGTATTAAGAAGCATTTGACATTCAGTACAGCAGAACATTGGGTAAAGCAATAATAATGACAGTACGATTTATTTCTATAGTGCCTTTTCCAAGCACAAGATGTCTTTTCCAAGATGAAGGTCATTTTATGATTAGTTAGATCATAAACAAATAAAAGACAAAAACAACAGAGTCATCACAGTAACCTACTACAAGTAAGGGGGTTAGGCCAAAAGCATTAAGAGCTCAGGAATAGGAAATGGATTTTAGATCTGATTTGGAAGATGGAACACTTGAGATGCTCTGAAGGGTCTGTTAATACTAAATCACCAACCAGTCACCTTGAAATCAGGCCACGGTTCCAACGGCGTAGGAATATCAAGAGTTTTTAGGTCTTCCTTGGTACTGGACTGGATGGGGCTGACCTGGCAGTCCTGACTGTCCCAAATAGAGAATGTGTGGCCGAATTTTGAAAACCCTGTACTGGTTACACATCTTAAGACGTGGTTTGCAGGAAGAATAGGGACACAAATTCAACCTGAAACCACTTAATCACTTGGTATCCTCTGTGCCAAACATATTTTAAGGAAAAGGGAACGGGGACATTACAAAGTGGTAAATGCTTTACCCGTCTGACTTTTTTTGTGTTGCTGGCTGTGAAATGCAGGAATGTACAGTGGGGCAAAAAAGTATTTAGCCAGCCACTGATTGTGCAAGTTCTCCTACTTAGAAATATTGAGAGAGGTCTGTAATTTTCATCATAGCTACACACTTCAACTATGAGAGACAAACTGAGAAAAAAAATTCCAGGAAATCACATTGTAGGATTTTTAAAGAATTGAATTGTAAATTCATGGTCGATGACAAATAAGTATTTGGTCACCCACAAACAAGCAGGATTTCTGGGCTTCTCACAGACGCCTGTAACTCTTTCTTTAAGAATCTATTCTGTCCTCACTCGTTACCTGTATTAATGGCCACCTGTTTGACCTCGTTATCTGTATAAAAGACACCTGTCCACAGTATCCAAACGTCAGACTCCCAAACTCAAACACGGGCCAAACAGAGCTGAGCAAGGTCACGTCGAAGGACACCAGGAAGAAAATTGTAGACCTGCATCAGGACTGGGAAGAGTTGAATCTACAATAGCAAGCAGGTTGGTGTGAATAAATCAACTGTGGGAGCAATTGTAAGAAAAAGGAAGCCATACAAGACCATTGATAATGTCCCTCGATCTGGGGCTCCACACAAGATCTTCATCCTGGGGGTCAAAAATGATACATGAGAAACGGTGAGAGTAACAATCCCAGAACTACACGGAGGGACCTTTTGATAAATGACCTGCAGAGAGCTGGGACCAAAGTAACCAAAGGCTACCATCAGTTAACACACTACTCCGAGAGGAACTCAGATCCTGCAGTGGTCAGGTGTGCCCCCTGCTTAAGCAAGTACATGTCCAGGCCGTCTGAAGTTTGTCAGAGAGCATATAGGATGATCTAGAAAGGACTGGGGAGAATATCATGTGGTCAGAGATGACAACCAAAATATAGAACTTTTGGTAAAAGGCTCAATTGGAGGAAGAAGAAGAATGCTGAGTTGCATCCCAAGAATACCATACATACTGTGAAGCATGGGGGTGGCAAAAACATCATGCTTTGGGGCTGTTTTCTGCAGAGGGGACAGGACGACTGATCCGTGTTAAGGGAGGAAGAATTGAACGGGGCCATGTATCGTGAGATTTTTTAAGCCAAACCTCTTTCCATCAGTGAGAGCATTGAAAGCATGGAACGTTTTTGGCCTGGGTCTTCCAGAATGTCAATGATCCCCAATTCACAACCGCTCAGGCAAACAAAGGAGTGGGCTCCGTAAAAAGGCATTTCAAGGTCCTGGAGTGGCATAGCCAGTCTCCCGACCTCAACCCCCATAGAACATTTGTGGAGGGAAGTTGAAAGTCCGTGTTGCCCCAAAACATCACTGCTTTCTAGAAGAGATCTGCATGGAGGAAGGGGCCAAATACCAGCTACAGTGTTTGTGCCAACCTGGTTGAAAGACTTACAGGAAACGTTGACCTCTGTCATTGCCCAACAAAGGTTTATGTTACAAAGTTTTGAGTTGAAAATGCCTTTGTGGTGTATTGACCAAATACTTTAGTTTTTCCACCATAATTGTACAATTAAAATTCTTTTAAAAAATCCTACAATGTGATTTCCTGGATTATTTTTTTTTGCTCAATGTTGTCTCTCACAGTTGAAGTGTAGCTATGATGAAAATTACTGGACCTCTCTCATCTTTCTTAAGTAAGAGAAGTGCACAATCCAGTGGCTTGACTAAATACTTTGTTTTTGGGCCCCATTGTATGTTTAGGAACAAATGACAAGTGAATGAAAGTTGACCACGCAAAAAAAAAGCATGAATGGAAATATCTCCAGGTTCATTACTTTCCAACAATGAAATAAAAGTCAAATTAAATTGTAAGCAACACTGTGTTGTGATTTTTTAATGCATTTTCCATATTGTCCCCAACATTTTCCGAATTGGAGTGTATAAGTGTAGGTGTTAAAGGGTACAGTGCTTGCTTGAAAGTCTGTGAACCTTTAGAATTCATTTTCTATATTTCTGCATAAAATATGAGCTAAAACATCATCAGATTTTTCACACAAGTCACTACAAAGTAGATGCGAAGAGTAAACCAGTTAAAACAAATGAGACCAAAAAATATTATACTTTTTTTTTGGTTATGTATTATTGAGGAAAATGATCCATATATACATATTAGTGAGTGGCAAAAGTATGTGACCCTTTGTTCTGATGCAGCAAAAACAGGCCCAAAACCAATGATACTACCACACCATGTTCACAGATGGGGATAAGGTTCTTATGACTGGATAATGGAATGCAGTGTTTTCCTTTCTCCTAACATAACGGGGGGGGGGGGTGGGTTTTCCTTAAACAAAATGTAGTTCTTTTTGGAGAGCAGGGCTTTCTCTTGCAGCCCCTGCCATGCCACACCATTGTTGTTCAGTGTTCTTCTGATGGTGGACTCATGAATCTATTAACATTAGCCAATGTGAGAGAGGCCTTCCTCAGTTGCTTAGAAGTACCATGGGCTCTTTTGGTGGTTTGATCTTTGTGGTCGACCCCACTCCTGAGGAGGGTAACAATAGTCTGGAATGTCCTCCATTTGTACACAATCTGCTGACTGTGGATTGGTGGGAAGTCCAAACTCTTTAGAGATGGTTTTGTATTACCTTTCCAGCACTGAATGAGCATCAACAACTCTTTTTCTGAGCTCCTCAGACACAAATCTCCTTTGTTTCGTTGCCATTGATAACACTTCACAAAACACGTGTTGTGAAGAGCAGACTTTGATAGATCCCTGTTCATTAAATAAAACAGGGTGCCCACTCACACCTGATTGGCATCCCATTGATTGAAACACCTGACTCTAATTTCACCATCAAATGAATCGCTAATCCTAGAGGTTCACATACTTTTGCCACTCACTAATATGTAATACTGGATCATTTTCCTCAATAAATAAATGACCAAGTATAATATTTTTGTCTCATTTGTTTAACTGGGTTCTCTTTATCTACTTTTAGGACTTGTGTGAAAATCTGATGTTTTAGGTCATATTTATGCAGAAAATAGAACATTCTAAAGGGTTCACAAACTTCCATGCGCCTCTGTGTTATTTACTGGAATGGTCTGTATGCTTGGAGAACTGGGAGAGCTATGAATGGCTAATTTAATGACATCTACAGGTATAAAGCTTGGTTTATATTTGAATAGAGTTAATGACCAGTTGTATCATTCAGTCATATGTGATGCAAACATCAGGGTTTGTAGAGAATTGAAACTCACAAATTTATTACTGTCTAGACGCAAGAGTTTTGTCTCTGAGGAGATGAGTAAAATCATTGACAGATGTTCCCCTGATAAACTAATCCCAATCCAAATAAAAGTGGAAGTGTTTGTACAAAAGGTAACTGATAATAAGTGATAATAATAAATAATAAAGTACAATAAACAAAGTATACCATGTTTTGCTAAAACTATGCTCATCAAGTTTCCTTATGAGAATGTAGAAATAAATTATAGTTTATGTTTACATTTTTTTCCAGAAATCATTCACTAACTAAATAGCTGTCGAATACTGGGGTGTTGAAGACACTAAGCTTTTCCTGTCAGAATTGGTAACTGAACTGAAAACCATCTGTGAAATTGGCAACACGTCTTTATAAGCTATGCAAGTGATAATCTTACATTTGCCAGTGGGCTCCTGTGATGTTATGCCTATTTTCACAACTTTCGAAAAACTACCTGATTTTAAAGAAAGCTAGAAGGCATAGAAGGCAGTGATTAACGTGAGTCTAGGGACACTCAAACCTCAGAGTACATTCATCTGTCATCTGCCATTTTAAATCATTTTTCGTCTTCCGTTATCATTGCCTAAGATATGAAGTTAGGACTGGATAATCTGCTGTGTGTTCTGGGCTTGTTTGGGACACTAGTGGAAATCCACAGCCTTTATTAATATGGTCTGTGATTGCTTATGGTGAGAAGGTCTCTTCTGAGGGAGAGGAAAGTATTTGTGGTTCTTCACAACTTACTCCTACATTATGGCGCTCCCACCCTGTAATTTTGTTTTCACTTGTCTTCGAATCTCCACCAGCATATGCTAAGGGTAGCAATTAAGGCTTATCTTGCAAATTGCATTTCACTTTATGGAGCTTTTCTGAGTAGGTTGGACTCAGTTCAAGGAAAGGTGGCCTAGCATCACATGAATCTTGGACGTTCTTCCACTGACATTTTAAAACACTTTTTTTGTATTTTTCTTCTTGGTTTAATGCTTATAATATGAATTCTGTCAGACTAGTAGCAGCAAGTGCATTTGAAAAAGCTTTTAAGAAAACACTTGATATATATTTATATTTTTTTGAGGAACAGCAGTTGCTCTGTCGACTTCTTTTGAAAGCTTGAACTGGGTATTACGTATAATTTGTATAAGAGACTGAGTGTGTGTCCACGTGTCCTGAAATGGATTGGCACCCTGACAACCCGCCTGAAATAAATTAAGCAGGTATGAAATTGAATAAATGAAACTTCTGAGGTTCTGGCACACAATGTCAGTGATGTAACGTGAGATTCCCCTCACCCAGGGGACACAGTCGGGGTCAGTCAGGCTCAGGCTTGTGTCCAATTAGCACTTCCATGGTTCAGCCCTGCTGGTCTAGAGGCCTTGTCAGGTGCCACTGCCTTGATAACCTTCTTCTCTATGGTGCCCCTGATGTCCAGCAGGCTGTAGCTCTTACTGAGTGCTCAAACTCCACCTCCAAACAGATGCTTAAGGCCAGGTTAGGGGTATCCGTATGCAACACAGACCATAACGGAGTTCCTACATATGCATGTAGTTCATGCAAAGTGAATCAGTGTTTATGAAAATAAATAAATTCAATAAAAATATGTAAATGAAACATCAAAGTAAGACATGAATAATATCTCTGGCAGTACAAATACACATGCTAAACCTTTTGTAATTTGAGCAGCTCTTTACTCTGCCATGCTCTGGGATAAAATACTGTATTTCCTGTTATAATTTGTTATAATTGTTGGGTCATTAAAGCTAACGGACGTTGATGAGATGGTCATTGGAAGGCGTTTACCTTTTGATGCTGCACCCTATATAATAGTGAATTGAACAGCAATAGGGTTACTTCAGGTTTAACTATGGGAAGCGTGTTCATGGTAGATAGGCTGGACAAGGAGAAGATTCAGGTCCTGAGCAGGATGGCACGAGTTCATTTCATCACACTACCTTGAAAGGCTTGAAATTTCGAACTTATGAATGGTCTGCATTTTTTCTATTTTATTTTTCGAACTGAAACCAAGGGTAGCGAATCTGCAGCAGGCCTCTGGTGGTTAAACTAAGCAACGAAAACACTCTGCATGAAGCATCCATGTTTCACCTCTCCGTTTCATTTTTAATTTCATTTACCAGCCCTTATGGACGCTGACAGCGGTAATATCATCCCGCCGATTTATCTGTCAGGATCTATTAAAAACAAACCAAATGTAGGCCGTTGTTCTTTGTCTCATAGACTGGAGAAGGAGTCCCTACACAAACTGGCCAAACACTTTTCCTTCTGGTTCCCGCTCCTCTATATCTTGGGGATGAATGCACCAATGAGGAGCCTGACCGTGAGTCACACGATCCAAGACTTCCATCTGTCCAGAACGTGCCACTCGGTGTTTGCGTATATGCCCTGTCTGTTGTGGTGGACATTATCTGTCGATATATTCACACTGTAGTTGTTGGTACACCATTTATGCCATGTTGACTAACTGTTGTGTGTTATTTACAGGGTATGCCTGATCGCATGTTATGTGCAGTGCTGGAGCAATTTCAGCTTTACTTTTCCCGTTGGTATGTGCGCTTCGTTTCAGTTAGCGTGTGATATCCATGTATTTTCACTGTGAGAGTGGCCCTTATTTTCGTACGATACGCAACCTCGATCTTGATTGGCTGTAGCTGTGTTTCTATTGGTGAAGATTGAGAGTGTGGCTCAGGTAGGTCTGTATTTTGGTGTTCCATGTACTCCACATGCATAATCGTGTTCCGCAGTGACCATGCAACAGTGCGATGTCTGCAGTGTTCTCATGTCGTAATGCACAACTGCACCGGAGGGCTCCCTCAGATACGAGTCTGTACTTTGTGTTTGCATGCCGGTGTAGACGGAACGACACCTGACTGTTCGTTGTTGGAGATGCACCGAAATTTTGTCCATCGAAAATTTTTGGCCGAATGAGAAAAAAGACCTTGTTTTGGGAAACAAAGACATGAACTTGTCAAACTCTGAATGGCATGTACAGAACTGTGGAAAAAGTCTGAGGCACTCTATATTTTTCAGGATTCTTTCTTTATGTAATAAAGAAAAAAGCATCATATAAACTGGAAAAATATAGAATGCCTAAGACTTTGCACAGTCCTTTATGGCGTTTAAACCAGAGCACAGAAAGTCGTTCCTGAGCAGTGATGGTCGCCACTGCCTGCATCTCACTCATCAGGCTTTTATATTCATTGATATTATTAGAGCAGAACCCTAACAGAACATAATCCTCTGTCCTAATTAGTGTGCACAGAAGCTGCTGTGTCGACCCACATTCTGTTATAAAGCACTTTCTTACCTGGTAAAGCCTGTGTTCAGAATCAGCAGTCATACCAATGAAGTGCTTGCCAATGGCAAGTCTGACGAAAATAATAATAAATGCATTTTTTTTTTTTTTTTTTTCCATTAATAAAAACTAAAACGCTGTTTGTTGGCTGCGCTCTCCTGTGCCGGTCAGTTAGAGGCATTCAGCAATTTGTGCAGCAGCAGACAAATCATATCCAGAGATATCGCTGTTCATGTGAGGTGTTCATAAAAAAAAAGAACAAATGACTTTGTGAAAAAAATAAACCTTTTTTGGCCAAGAATTTTACATTTCGGTGCATCACTACGTATCATTAAAGGCGAATTACTAAACTTACTTAGTACTTAGATTGTACTATGTACCCTATATTTGTGTTATCATAATGAGTCTAAAACGTTTTAGACAGACTCGCCTTAGACAGTCATATGAAGTTTGGACATCCCCACCAAAAAATATTCTCCTGTATAGCATTTTGATCAGAGAAGTAATTAAAAATGATAATGGACCATGAATAAGGTTCTAAAAAAAGTGGATTAATGTTGCGTAAAATCGTGGTGTAGGAGAAATGTCTCGTCCGTCCCGCAACAGCTGCTGTACGTTCTTTTCCATCTGTGGTGAGTATACGCTTCTGGCTTAAAGATGCACCATGACTGCACTTATTAAGAAATCCTGTCAGCTCTTCTTCTGGCTTCTCTACCAAAAATAAGAAAGCTAATGAGTGTTGAAGCCTACCTGAGTGTTGTTGCTGACCGTGTGCATCCCTTTATGAGCACACTGTACCATCTTCTGATGGCTACTTCCAGCAGGATGACACACCGTGTCGCAAAGCTCGGATCATCTCAAACTGGTTTATGAACATGACAATGAGTTCACTGGACTCAGGCGGCCCCACAGTCACCAGATCACTATCTAATAGAGCAGCTTGTGGATGTGGTGGAATGGGAGAGTCACATCACGGATGTGCAGCCGACAAATCTGCAGCAGCTGCATGATGGCTATCAGGTCGGTATGGACCAGAATCTCAAAGAAATGTTTCCAGGACCTCCGTTGAATCCTTTCCACGAAGAATTAAGGCAGTCCCCAATCGGGTACTCGCAAGGTATACCAAATAAAGAGGCCATGCCTGTTGGGGTGTGTGTACATATTATGGGAAGTTAACTCCAAAAGTAATCTATTCCAATTGCTAACTGTTTATTTAAAAATGTAGTTGGATTAATCACATTACTCTTGTGATTGTCTTTTTAATTACTCCCTAAAACCCACATTAATCTGTACCCACTAGAAAATGGAAGGATAACAACAGTTTCTTTAAATGCTTTATTTAAGAAAAAGTGATTGAACATTGATTTTCAAATTCAACAGTCTGCATGGAGTTTTTTGTAGTCAAGTCAGATTTATTTATATAGCGCTTTTTACAATGGGAGCATTGTCTCAAAGCAACTTTACAAGTTTAGATTATCTCCTAATAACAATACGTCCAATCCCAAATTGAGCAAGCCTCGGGCGACAGTGGCAAGAAAAACTCCCTAGTTCTAGGAAGAAACCACAAATTGGGAGGACCAAGATTCAAAAAGGGACCCAACCCCTTGGGTGGCCGTAGATGATAAATCTAATAATGAACTAATTTCTCTAAATGAATAAGTTCATTGAAGTCATAGTTCAAGTAAAATATGCAACTATCGGCACTAAGTAGTCCGATAGACAGTCACTCACCGATAGACAGTTTTTCTGAGGCAGTTGCACAAGGCCATCAGGTGTCATTACACTGAATCATTAGATTTTAACTTCAGAAAGCTTCAGAAAGCCTTTTTCTCCATCACATGGCAGAAGTAGGGTTTTTTTACATTTAGAGTTTAATGTCATTTAATGTATATTTTCTGATCAGGAACATACGTAATGCAAGTCGTGTTTAAGCTTGTAATGTACATTACAGGAAAAAAAATAATTCAGTTACTGCAATGCACTCGCCACTGATGCAACACTGATGGAAATTTGAATGGGGTGCCCCAAAACTTTATAAGACTGTATGATTTTAGTTTCATTGACCTACACATGCTGATTAGCCATAACATTAAAAAAAACTCTGACAGTTGAAGTGAATAGCGTTGACAGTGTGAAGCTCTGGGCAGTGTTCTGCTGGGAATACTGTGCCCTGGCCTCCGAACCTCCAGTCTGATCCAACGTCTATGGGATGTGCTGGGCAAAACAAGTCGTCACAAAAGAGAAAACACGTACCGACAAGATATCACAGGACACGTTGATACAGTGGGGCAAAAAAGTATTTTAGTCAGCCACTGATGAAAAAATAAGTTCTCCTACTTAGAAAGATGAGAGAGGTCTGTAAAGTTTTCATCATAGCTGCACTTCAGCTATGAATGAGACAAAATGAGAAAAAAAAAAAAATACAGGAACATCACAATTGTAGGATTTTTCAAGAATTGAATTGTAAATCATGGTGGAAAATAAGTATTTGGTTCACCCACAAACACGCAAACATCATAAATTTCTGGCTCTCACAGACCTGTAACTTCTTCTTTAAGAAGCTCTTCTGTCCTCCACTCGTTACCTGTTATTAATGGCACCTGTTTGACCTCGTTATCTGTATAAAAAAGACAACCTGTCCACAGCCTGTCAAACAGTCAGACTCCAAACTCAACCCATGGCCAAGAGCCAAAGAGCTGTTGAAGGACACCAGGAAGGAAGAAAAATTGTAGACCTGCAGCAGGCTGGGAAGAGTGAAATCTACAATAGGCAAGCAGGTTGGTGTGAATAAATCAACTGTGGGAGCCATTGTGTAAGAAAATGGAAGGACATACAAAGACCATTGATATATCTCCCTCGATCTGGGGCCCCACATCAAGATCTCATCCCGTGGGTCAAAATGATCATTAGAACGGTGAGCAAAAATCCCAGAACTACACGGAGGGACCTGATGAATGACCTGCAGAGAGCTGGGACCAAAGTAACAAAGGCTACCATTAGTAACACACTACGCTGAGAGGGACACAGATCCTGCAGTGCCAGGCGTGTCCCCCTGCTTAAGCCAGTACATGTCCAGGTCCGTCTGAAGTTTGCCAGAGAGCATATAGATGATCCAGAAGAGGATTGGGAGAACATCATGTGGTCAGATGAAACCAAAATAGAACTATCTGGTAAAAACTCAACTCGTCGTGTTTGGAGGAAGAAGAATGCTGAGTTGAATCCCAAGAACATAGTTGAAGTGTACCTATGATGAAAATTACAGACCTCTTTCATTTTTCTAAGTAGGAGAACTTGCACAATTGCCCCACTGTATGTCAGAGCCTTGGCGGCGTGAGGGAGACCGGTGCGATATTAGGCAGGTGGTTTTAATGTCATGGCTGGTTGATGTAGGGGTTCCGACCCGATCAGGATCACTAGCAGGACCATGGGTGGCTGCAAACTGCGACTTTGAGTCAGTCTGGCTGCTGTGTGTGGCTCTGTCTTTCAGATCCATTCCCTCTATAGCACGGCAAGTCCCAGCATGCTGAAGAGGAAGCAGAGTTCGCGCGTCGAGGCGCAGCCCATGACCGACTTCGGTCCTGACGAGACCCTCACCGACAGCGCTGACATCCTCTGGATAAATAAAGCAGTGAGTGATTAGTAATTGGACGGCGGCTGTGCTGTACATGAGCTCAGAACGGAAATAGGCCGTGCTCGGTTAATGGCTGGTGGCTGCTGTCTCATTGATGTGTTAAAGGGTGCGATTTGGCCGTGCTCTCGCCTCTGTCTCCGCAGTGGGTTCACTCTCTGCTGCGAGCCTGCTCCATAATCAGTGTCATCTCAGTCAGCATGAACACGCCCAAGACGTTCGAGCACTACCCGCCCCTGCGCTACGTCACTTTCACCCTGGACACGCTGCTCATGTTCCTCTACACCGCCGAGATGATCGCCAAGATGCACATCAGGGGCATCGTCAAGGTAACACGCCTGGGGCCGGATTCATGAAAGTTTCTTAAGGGAAATCTTCTTAAATATGTAGTTTTTCCTTAACTTCATTCTCAGGAAAAGTGTTACGAAAGTTTGTTGTTATTCTTCAAATAACTTCTTAAGAGTTGTCTTATGTTTTTTTTTTACCTCTCTTCTTAATGAGTGATTTTCTTGAACACATTCTGTTCTTAAATGTTTTCTTACCTTACGATACCCTCACACTTGTCTTAGGCTGTAAGAGTTGAAGGTCAGCATCGGAATTTAATACTTGAAACTGTTTAGTTACTGGAAATAAGGCTTACGTTTTAAGTTAAATGCTTAAAAGTCTTTCCAGTGAAGGTCATCCTTAAAATACAAAAGTCTCCATAAGGAAAGTTTATGGTAAAGCTGCTGTTTCTTACATCATCACCTCTATTTCTTGTTTGCTAAAGTTTTTTGAACGCTTGGTTTGAATTTCCTCCGTTTTGCCGTCCTCAGAGAGAGAATGAAAATAATGGTCAATACAAATTCAGAATGTGTGTTGCGGGGTATATTGTAAGCTCTAAAATGCAACGTAGTCTACATAAGAAAACGATGAAGAGTTTCTTAAGAAAATCTTTTTAAAAAATTATGGTTTTCCTAAGAAAATATTTGACAACTTCTTTTTCTTTTTTTTTCGAGAGTTGCATTGAAGAACATTCTTATGACCTTCTTAGTGTTTGTCTTAAGAACCTTCGTAATTTTTCTAAAGAAAGCTTTTGTGAATCCAGCCCCTGGCTTTGATAATAATTTATCACTGTGTGTAGGTGCATCATCATGCTCTCCACAGACACGACGGGGTGTGTGTGTGTGAGGGAGGGAAGGTCAGACAGGGATCATCTTCCTGCAACAGAGAACTCATAAGCCGATCGAGAAGCCGGTGTAAGCGGTGTGCTGCTTCATGCCGGCATGCTGTCACAGTGTCACTCGCTGGCCTACGCACCTCCTCCCTCTGTGGAGGGGTCAGCACAGGAGTGGAATTGGGCATATTCAAATTAGGGGGCAAATGGAAAAAAACAAAAACATAACAATAATCTTAACAATATGTTCCCTGGCCAAAAAAATGAGTCGCCTTGAGTGTTTAAGGTGGTGGTAACTTGAGGCTGCAGATGATTGGGCTATAAATACCTGTGGGCTGTGAGACGGGATTCATAGATTGAGAAGAGGTGGTACAGTGTGGTGAATGTCTCAATTGATATGTGGAAAATGGGTCACTCTGTAGATGTTGGCACAAAGGAGTGATTGCATTTGGCCAGGCCAAAGGCTGTAGTGTGAAAGAATTAGCTGAATTTGCAGGCGTATTGAAGCGTACGTTCAAACGGCTCTACCAGCAGTGGGAAAAACATGCTATGGATTGTCCTGCTAGTAAGACCCATGACCCATGACCCTGAACACCGCGGTGGTAGCCTAGTAAAATGCCGTCGCGCCATCCGAGCACTATCTGTAGTAGTAAAGTGTTTACAAAGAGTATTTACTTTAATTTAGCCTTATTTCAACCTTCTTTAGATTCTAGAAATTGTGTGCTCCATAATAGTGTGCAAGTCATTTACTTTGGAACTCTGGTTCCTTCTTTAATGACTTTATAAAGAAAAGGTTTTCAGGATTTTAATTTGAATTATTTGCATACCCACTTTCTTTACAATAAGTGTATTATTATGGAAACCATATCAATTATTCAATCATTATACAGTACCTTCAGCTGACTGACCTGCCACGTAGTTTCTTAGCACACACCGGGAGGAACTGTGACCAGACCGAATAATGCTGCCTCTTTTGTTCCCAGCTGCCCCGGCCTTTCATAAGACCTGCAGCACAGCTGCTTCCCACCTGCAGACGCTCATTAAAAACATTTTATCACCCTGTCTCTGTTTCCAGGGAGATAACTCCTATGTTAAGGACCGTTGGTGCATGTTTGATGGCTTCATGGTTGTGTTTCTTTGGGTCTCTCTCGTGCTCCAGGTATGAAAATCAGCTACTTTTCTCAATGTCATTGATGACTTGTTTATGCCTTTGAAAGGAAATCCAGGCCTTATGATGCCGTGCGGTGCCTAACTGGTGTCTTTTTGCTTGGAAATGTCCGTAGGTGTTTGAAATAGCTGAAATTGTGGACCAGATGTCACCTTGGAGGATGCTGCGCATACCACGGGCTCTCATAATGATCCGAGCCTTTCGGATTTATTTCAGATTCGAGTTGCCTCGCACTCGCATAACGAACATTCTCAAGTACGTCACGAACAGTGTCCTGAGAAAGCACGGCTAACGTTACAGGCTCATGTATCGGGTTATGTGAAACGCTCTCCTCTGTTCCTTTTAAAGGCGGTCTGGAGAGCAGATCTGGAGCGTGTCCATATTTTTGCTCTTCTTCCTGCTTCTTTACGGAATCCTGGGGGTTCAGATGTTCGGCACCTTTAATTACCATTGTGTGACCAACGACACACAGAAGGAGTAAGTAATCCGGTCGTGATTATAGAGGGGTTTCTTTTAACAGATGACAGTCTAGCAGCTCCGGTGGCTCGGTGGTAAGAGCCAGCTGCTGGAAATGGCATCTCCTCAGGGCCTCAGTTCAAATCCTGGCAACGTGAAGGTCAAGTGATGGACTGAAGCCCTGTCCAGGCTGCCTCTGCCAGTGCTCAGCGAATCCCTGACTGGGATCTAGACCCTCCCCAGATACGACTGGCAATTCATACAGTCTGTCTGTTCAGGCAGTTGTGGGGTAAGGGCCTGAAGGACCCATCAGTGGCAGCTTAGCAGAGGTGGAGGTGGTCCAGGGTCCAGTACCTTAACCTAAGTCACTACAGTCCATAGTACAACTGGTAAATTTCAAAATACAAAATGAAATTTATGGTAATCCCGAGAGGCACCATCCATATTGTCTTGTAGGGTTGTGCTGAAAAAAATTGATACGGCAATATATCGCGATACTACATCGATTTTCATCTCAGAGTATTTTTCCTGAAGGAAGAAAAACCACATTTTAAATGGGCCATAAACTACAGTCTCTCCCCAGCTGTAGATCAGAGCACCAGTGCCAATATCTCACGTTAAAGCATGACCTCGAGTGTGTTACTGCGATTGTACCACAGGTCTGTTATCACCATTTATTGTTAGATTCTAAGATAGAGGACAGAAAAACGATTTGTTTATCAGCCTTCCTGAGGTAAAATAGCTCCATTCTATCGTTCCCCCGCGGCTAAGCCCTGCAGTCAGTAAAGCCGAGGAACAGAATGACCAATAACTTTGTTATACAGACAATAATCACAAATATATCGATTGGTAAGTATTAATTTATTAAAAATAAACTTTATTTACATTCAGAAGATAAAATGGGTGGGGTTTATAAGGCAGGCTGTTACTAAGATCCACTATTCTACCGACTGAAGCAGATCGGAGTGAGATCCCGGTGTTCTAACCAAAGTCTAGGATCCCGTTTGATTAGCGACTATAAATCTGTATGATGAAGCTCTTAATGTTAATCTGATCAGTCAGAAATGTAAGGGCAGAGTTACAGAGCATCAGCAGCTTCTCTGGGTTAGAGCTGGACTTACAGATAACAGACCTGCCAGATGAACGAAGCTCCCATCAGCCGCGGATGGTGTTTAATGAAAGAGCCGAGTTTAACTCCAGCAAACGACGTTTGTGAGGGATGAAGCTGATTCAGGTCATTTGTTGATGGGACTAAAACTGATTTTCAGTCGAGCTGTGAGTCCATTAAGAGCCGGACGTTTGATTTAAAGGACTGACTTTGTTTGGCTTTTCCAGCGCTTCCAAATCCTAAAGGTGATAAACCTTTGGCTCAGGTTGGTCATTAATAGCTTCATCTTCCAAATTTAAATCGTTTTCAAAACCAATAGATTTTATAAACTAATTATAGCTTTTATTTCGGCAGGGTTTTACTGATTATAACTTGGCTGATTTTTAGGGTGGGTGTCGTTGCTAGGTTAGGTGTGTCCCGCGGAGTAGTACTTACAGAGCGTCGGTCAGAGTACCTTTATCAGCAATAATGTCACGGCAAGAAAGTCTCTCGGCCAATCAGATTGCGGGGTCGGAACTAATTGGTATAATATGCATTGTATTGTGATGCATATTGTATCGTGAAGTCCTTTCTTGTACCCACCCCTGTTGTCATGCGGGTGAACACTTTTGACTGTCAGACAAAGTTCACCTTGCCAGAGGTGGGATGCTGATTATCCATAGCTCCTTGCCTTATGAGAAGGCTGTGAAGACCCAAGTTGGCCCTGTGGTTTTAAATCAAGAGATGTAAATAACATGGAGCAGAATCTTCTGAGGTCAGGAAGGCTAGGACAAGAACTTTAAATTTGTTCCAGTCTGCAACAGGAAGCCAGGGAAGTCTCAGTAATGACGTTACATGAGAAAATTTTGTTAGGTTGTGAATCAGGCAAGTGGTAGCATTCTGAATTCTCTGTAACCGGGCAATTGAACATGAAGGCAGATCAGCAAGCAGGACATTACAGTAATCATGTTGGACAGTGAAGATGAACCATAGGTCAAGAAGTAAGATAAAAGCATGCAGCTATCAGAGATCAAGAAAAAGACAAAGTGAACAAAGTCGTGGCGTTTCCTCTGGTTTTAACCTTAACGAAGGAGGAAACAACTTGTCCTCAAGGTGATGTATCCTGTCTGGGGCTGATTGTAGACACTCGCATCAGCAGGGATGTTTTTAGAGGTGAAATTATAAAAACAAGTGATAAATTGGATGAGTCAGATAGCAGCAGAACAGATGTTTGATCACAGAGGTCATACTTTTGGAAAATCGAAATAAAGAGTGCTGTTTCAGACGTGAAAATAGAAATAGAGAACGCTCTTTGTTGATGGTTCCTTTCACCTAAAGTCTCCTACCAAACTGACTGATTGAAAGAGCTCACCGGTCACTCCCAACAGTAGATGCACAGCCAAGGTTGGAAAAAGTAATGGCTGGCAATTTTGCTCCGAAAGTCAGGGAAGATCACTGAACTTTGAAAAAGAAAAAACTTTTCTATCCTTATTCGCAGTCTGTCTTAGAGGGATGTATGGGGACAACAAAAACACTCTAGACTGTGAAAGAGAAATCTCGTGGCACATATCGAAGAGATAACTTGTCAAGATGGTTAAATCTCTGGAGAAGCTGATGAAACAAATACAACTGACTTGGCAGGCTACAAGCTACAAAGAAATATAACAGCCTTTTATGGGTGAGTCACAAACTGTCAGGAGATGCAGCTTCTCCAGAAAAGTCAGTGTTCGTAGTCTGACGGCTGCTTGGAAATCTCTAAAATCAACTGGACAGATTTGGGTTCATCTTTGCACACTGATTCAATCTGACCTAGCACTCTGTTTTATTTCTTCTTATCCTGGTCAGTATCATGGGAGAGAGTCTTGGGCCTCACCCGGAATTCACTGGGTGCAGACAGAGGTACATCCTGGAGAGGGCGCCAGTCTGTCTCAGGGTCTGTATGACCAGACATTCATGTTTCAAGTCCCATCCGAGATTTGAATCCAGTTCCTCAAGAACACTCTGACTCAGCTGTGGTTGTATGAGAGACATCTGTTTGTGAACTTTAAATTCTTTATGTGGGTGCTTGGATGGTGTCGTGGGAATATGCTGGCCTGCTGCCACATAACACATGACTTTAAAACGTAAACAAAACAGTTCTGCCTGCGTCCATTGAGTTTTGGGATAGGCTTCAGATCCAATCATGACCCTGACCAGGTTAATCATGGATAAAATAGTCAAAGTCGGTTGTATTTCTATAGCGCGTATTACAGTGGAGCATTGTCTCAGAGCAGCTTTACAATATTCTGTTCTAATCTTCTCTTATCTAAGCCCAAAACCCACGCTGAGCAAGCCTAGGGCGACAGTGGCAAGGAAACACTCCCTAAGTGTTATAAGGAAGAAGCCTTGGGAGGACCAAGACTCAAAAAGGGAGCCCTAGATGGAGCTAATGAATAGATAGAGCTAGTTTTGTTCTTAGATTTATCATCTACGCCGCCCAAGGAGGTTGGGTCCCTTTTTGAGTCTTGGTCCTTTCCTTGCCACTGTCACCCTAGGCTTGCTCAATTTGGGATTGGACGTAGATATTAGTAGATAATCTAAACTTGTAAAGTTGCTTTGAGACAATGCTCCATTGTAAAAAGCGCTATATAAATAAATCTGACTTGACTTGACATTGTTTGCTTATGTTTGTTTTATTTTGTTGCTGATGACTTTACTGTGAATGGGATAAGAAAGTAGATCTTCTATCTAAGAAGGATAAAGCCCAAGCAGTCTCCAAGCTGAATAATATGATCTTTAAATATGTACATTATATATTCTGAATAATATGTTCGTCCGCATATAGATCAGGGCGTTGGAGAGGAGTGCACTATTAATCTTAATATTAATCTGCTTTAATTAGTTATGAACACGTATCAGAAAATAGGGCTGAAGAGAGTTGGCTGGAAATGGAGAAATAAGATTTGGTCACTTCATTGAAAGTGTTTATTCCTCCTTCTAGGATTCTTGAGTATTGTTGCTGACTGTGTGCATCCCTTTATGGTTATAATTAGCTTGGACAGTAACTAAGTAATTGTAATTCACTTTTGTACTTAAGTAGTTTTTCATGTATCTGTAGTTTACTCAAGTATTTTCTTTTTGCGCGACTTTTTACTTTAACTCCACTACATTATTTGAAATCTGTCGTTCCTTTTAGCGTGTATGTGTGCATAAAAATGTAACATATAAAAAGGAAATAAGTGAGAAGCAAGCACACCAGTCAGGGCTTGTCGAGAACTCAAAATGATGGGTACCGAGCAAATTTTTCCCCTAAGGAATAATGTAACCTGAATGAATCCAGACCTCCAGAAAATCCACACTGGAACCTATGATAAGTAATGATAAGTCAGTTGATGTTTAAAGCACTTACACTTAATCTACAGTTGGCAACAATGATAACAAAATCATTAACACAAAGCTTATTTTATAATAAAGTGTTGAAAAATCTCCTTTCCTTTCGGTTTCCTTTCAGTTGGCTCTTATAAGTAATCTTTTCAGGACTCATGGGGACTTGTTTGCACTAAGAATTCAGTACTGTAGATGCAGAAAATAAATAAAAACACAATAAAACGCGCAGATGTTCACTAAGGAAGGGCTATTGTGAATCTGAATCACCGAATCACTGTGTACTGAATCGTGAATCGAGTTTCGGCTGAAACGAGTCAGCTCTGCTCGGATCATACAAGTTTAAGAGTTCAGAGCAAACAACGAGAACCGAGACACATTTTTTCTAGTCAGAATGGCCCGAGAACCAAATTTGACGAGTTCAGAGGAGGTACTGCTGTATTAGAAAAACTGTCCCTACTAAGGTTGCCAGAGAGTGCATATAAAAGCTCAGTTTTTAAATGCTAGTGAGTGGCCCTGGTATTACTAAGCCGATCTAAGAGAGCGTTTTACTTCACAGCTTTCTTTGCCTTCTCTGCCTCGCTCTTCCTTTATATCGGTACAGCGAGAGCTTTATCTCTTATGCAATCCACACATTAAGGGATTACTTTTAGTGCGATAACAGTGCAAAGACATTAAGAATCAAGTACGTGGAAAGCCTTGTGCTTCCGATGCAGGCAGAACTGTTTAATATTCACATGTAGCTGAGTGGTGTGTCAGAGGCAGCTCTGAAACAAAGAGCCCAGCCATCAGTATTGGTGCGGAGGAGAGCACTGCAGGCTAATCATAATAATTAGCACTTCCTGCATTGTCTGGGTTTCGCGTAAGCCCTCATCCTTCCCACAGCTTTATGCGCCGAATCTGTCCATCTCAATCCCCGAAGTGCTCTCCTGGTCCCGGGAAGTCTCTCACGCCGGCCGCGCTGTGATTTCGGTCCTCTCAGAGAAATCTTTTGCATACATTTTCATTGATTACCTCGAGCAAGGGTTAGCCAGAAGTTAAATGTTCTGTCCGCGTGCATTTGAAGATGCACCGGATGAGACCAAATTCCTCTCTTGCTCCCGTGAAAGCACACTTCAGAAGTGGTCAGTGTCAATTCTCGCGTCTAATCTACCCACAGCACATGTCCTTGGCACAAAGTCGCGTGGATTTGAGGGAGGTGGTAGACGAAATGAAAAGTGCCCAACAGTGTTCTTTTATAATGGAGATGAAGCTGGGATTTGGATGACAAAACGTATTTCCTATTCATCCCCTCGAGTCTAAAGATTATGCCCTGTGACCTTGCCAATCATGCGTTAGAAAATATTCCAGGCTAAGCTCCTTTGGAATTACAGCCCTATTCTTAGCTCTGACAGGTAAGGATGATGAATCATTAGGATAATCCTTGCTTTTTGACTATATTTCTGGCATATTGAGATTTTCTTTCGATTTGGACAAAATAGACCATTATTTATAGCGTTCTAGCATGACCTGGATGATCGGCTTTAATGCTGTTATTGGCATTTGTAAGCTTGCTGGCTTTCATCTCGCGTTCGTATGATGGAAGGTTTATTACAGGAGTGAGCTTGTGTTAACATTCAGTGGGGTGCTCTAAGCATATAATTAAAGCTATTTTGCTTTAGCGCCGCGTCTCTGATTGGCCTCTGTGATACCGCAATAAATTATCTCGCGCTCGATTTGGATTCCTTAATGAACAATTTGAAAGAATGTCTGGCTAACCAATTTGAAAACATTCATTTTCATTAGAGACATCAAGTGCATTGTGATGTAACACCTGTGGCCCAGATAGGGAGTGTGTGTGCACGTGTGTGTAGTGCTTTTATGTGCACAAAAGGTGTATAATTCAGTAGCTCATTTAGTGGGGATAAATAGATGTCTTTGCTATCAGGCCATGTTTGTCTGTCACATGATTGTTTTAATTGTGCTCATGTGCTACCGTTTTTACCGCAGTTTAAATGACTTGCAGCTAACTAGATAGATTACACCCTGGTCTGCTTACCACAAACCCAGCCCTCGTGACTCCGTGGGCCCTAGCAGGGTGAAAAACGGACAGCATGCAAGTGAATTTTGCCATGGTGGGCATGGGACCTGATAAGGGAGGTCACTTAGAAGAACCTGGGCACTCGCACCTGCTGGAGGGGAGAGAAGAACCGGGAGCTCCTGCTTTGTGGAATGAATATTTAATATGAGAGGCAATCCTGACCTCAGCAGAGTGCTCAGCATTGGAAACCAGTGTTCTACCAACAGAACCACTCTGGTTCGTGTCCCGCCTCTGGCAAGGTGAAGATTGTCATTCAGCCAGGTCGTGTTCCAGGCCATGTAGTGAGTGGTTCATTATCTTTAGTGTTCATTGTTTTGCTTCTCATCTCGATTGCCTCGAGCCTTGGGGACTGGGTCCTGTGTGCTATGGACCATGTTACAGTATGGTGCAAAAAGTCTTAGGCCACCCATTAGATTTGTTGTTTTTGCTCTGATATAACAGATAACGTAGAAGCCTTTTGCTGTGGACTCGTATAATCTTAGCCTTTTTACCCCTGTTCTCCTTTGGAAAAACCCTTCCACAAAGAACACTCCTGATCAAGCTGAGGCCGTGTCATGTCATGGAGTTTTTGTGCCTGTATGGTTTAAACAAAACTTGATTCCTGAGACAAAAAACCTCAAAGACATCAAAGAGTGGGAGGGTTTTGTTCTGGCAGTTTTGTGGGTGTGGGTTTTTCTCCTTTTTTTTTCATGTTCTGGCAGATATGGAACGTTTGATTCAGCGTGGTTCTTGTCGAGCGATGAATCACGACGAGAGTCGTACGGTGATGATACAGACAGAAGTGGTTGCATCTCTACCACAGTTAAGCATGGAGGGAGAGGGGTCATGTGGAAGCCTTTTTAGCTGCTGGTACTGGCGAGCAGCTTCACTCTGAAAAGTCAGTGAATGCTTTGGAGTACAGGAGAAGATTACAGACAGGCTCCTCACCAATAAAAGCTTTTAACAGGACAGCTCTCGTCCTCACACTGCAAAGAAATGGCTTGAGATCAAATCCATCAGGCTTCTCAACTGAAGATAATGCTGAGTCGAACAATATTGACTCTCTTTCTTTGAAAAGCTTTCTGCAAAAAAGAAAAGAAATCAAACGGAAATGCTATCCCATACTAAAGTTTTTAGTTAGTTCTTACTTAAGACCATTCGAATGTTTTGCCGGTCTGGCCTTGGCACATTTTTTCAATTGCGTATGAATAGCAATAAAAAGCATGTATAGACTATTTCAATGAGATAAACAATAACAAAGCTTCAGTGCATGTCCGTTACTATCGTGGCCCTATCATTGCTCACACACAACTTTATCAAGCTTCCAGTCTCATAATACAGGCGCTTGATTTTATAGCTCTTTAGAATCAAGTTTACTGTAAACCAGATACGTCCCAGGAAGGCGAGGTCACTTCCTGTGCTCGTGAAACGAACTCTATAAGAGTGGGCTCGGAACTGCATTTTAATTAGAATTGCTTGGTCTCGTTTTTGGTTGTTGCAGTGATGTTACATGGAACAACCTTGCCATTCCTGACACACACTGCTCTCCAGATGGAGAGGGCTATCAGTGTCCCATGGGCTTTAAGTGCATGGACCTAGAAGACCTGGGGCTCAGCAGGCAGGAGCTGGGATACAGTGGATTCAATGAGCTGGGTAAGTATTTGCTGTTCGATACAATGACCCGTTGTGCTTATGGCAGCTTCAGAAAGATTCAGAAATGACCAGACCTTATTTTTTTCAAAAGGGCAATTCTTCAAAGCAGTGCCTTAAGAACAGTTCCATCAGTCACATGTCTGGACCTGGTGACTTTCATTTACCGTGTGTACAGTCAAGCCCCAAAGTTTGAATGTACCCTGTTCCTGGAAACAACTCGGATAATGTTTGGGTAATGAAAACCCTATATTCATGACTTCCTATGGGAAAGTGCCTACCACGTTCTGGCATCTTCAAAACCCTTCGTTCTTTCAGTGATGCGGCTTAGTATCGTGATACTTCTCATGAACGATGAGTACTTCTTTATAAGCACCGAGCGGTCTGTCTGAATCTACCCTTTGGGTTACAAAATCCTTTGTGTGCTGTCCTTTATAAAAGAATCCATTCAGGTGCATTGGGATGATCTGACATCTGGCCTTACTCTTGTTCTCTCTCCCAGGAACAAGCATATTCACCGTGTACGAGGCTGCCTCTCAGGAGGGCTGGGTCTTCATCATGTACCGGGCCATCGACAGCTTCCCACGCTGGCGCTCCTACTTCTACTTCATCACGCTCATCTTCTTCCTTGCTTGGCTGGTCAAGGTGGGACAGGGAGTGTTCTTAAGCTCTTCTGCTCTCATCACATTAGGGAGTGACCCGGCAACATGACAAGGCTGCTAAGATCCCAGTGATGAGGTCATGTATGGCACGAGTGTATGACATCACTCTGAAACTAGTTCCTCCTTGCGTTAGGTCCTTCGGCCATAGAGGCAATCACACTACTGTTATCCTAAAGTTGATTTTTCTTCTTCTTATTATTATTATTTCATGTTTTGGGTCAGGCTATAAACTGCTGCATTTTCGAGATATTGACTCCATTCCAGCGCCCCGCAAAGTCCAAATTTTTCCATAGGAATGAAAATAGGCCCCAAGTTTTACCGAATGGGGGAAAATAACATTTGAAGCTAAAGAAACTAAATTTTGGCAGGATAGTTTCAGGTCATAATGGAATAGGGTTTTTGTGATTTTGGCAATGACTGGCTCTCGGGTGCTGGCTCGTGGCCCCTCAAAAGTCATGATTTGGCCCACTATGTTAACGAACGGGAAACATAGGGGCATTGACTGTAACTCAGTTAGTTTTGACCTATGGCTATGAAATTGGCAGGCCCTGTCCTGGATGCACCCTGAGGAGACATGTGTGATGCCCCCCCTTAGGTACGCTCAGGGTCGACCATTGCAGAGTGGCAATCACACTCGTGTTTTCTCCAGGAAAGGCCACCTCTCTAGTTTTGAAGTTAAAATACATCTTCAACAAAAGTAACACAATAAAAGGAGATGGAGTGCCTTTTTGGTGAGTTTATAGTAGTGTGACCCTAAAAATAGCTGTTTTTCTTTTAAAAAGCCCTCGATCAGGCCCCAGGCTTTTTTAGTCTTTCAACTGTCTATTTTGGGTCTACACACCACTGCTGTGCTATTTTGATAATTATTGAATCATGCCAAATGCCGCTCGTCGCTCTGTCTCCTTTGAAAGCACAGAAGGTTGGGCAGTCATTGTTTGTGCTCCATATATTATTAGGGAAATAATTTCCTCTAGTTTCTTTTGAAAAAGAAAGCAAAAAGGGAAAGAAATCAGATAAGAGAAGTATTTTAAGTTCAAAGCCGAATATCAGAATGTGATTGAAGACATTATTTGGTGATGGAAGATTTGGGTTGATGGACTTTGGAGAAATTGATAAGAAATATATGGAATTATAATAATTAGGGAAATATAGTGAGCTGTTTAAAAACTGATAGAAGTTTTTTGTTTTGCTACAAAGCACATAGAGGATATATTTTAAGTTTGGGAGATCAATGAAAATGATCTCAGCCTTGGTTTGTGTGTCCCATCTAACATTTATGGTCCTGAAAGAAACGGATTGGAGGTGAAAAGACGGATTTTAACATAGTTGGACCTTCACAAGTGGCGTAACGTTTTTATATCTAAACTCTCTGAAAACTCCCTGTCCCCTTTAACTCCCTCTTCTCTTAATGTGTTGGAGATTTCGCCGTGTCTTTTTCACATCGTCAACTTAAAAAATCAAAGACACACGAGCGAAGATTAGTGCAGGACGCTCTAGACATAGATAGCATATAGCTATTTTTTGATCATGAACAGATCAGGGAATGATGCTCCATCCACATCCCTGTGAGCTTTATCTCCATCATTCCTCACTCCAGCCCTTTCAGTTCTATCCCACCAGAATCTTTTTTTTAATATCCATGTTTTTAGAGGCAGCCTGTTTGCTCGTCCTATAAGCTCCTGATGAGCTGTTCTGCCCGGCAACCGAGCTCTGATTGGGTCAGCCCTGATTTTAACAATGCGAAAAATCAGAACAGGCTCCGATTTTAAATGTTTTTTAGACAGCGGTCGTGGCCCGTCAGTTTCGACTTGGTGTAAAGATCCAAGACGACCAATCCACTCCAGTACATTGGTGCTTGAAAAGTTGTGAACCCTTTAGAAATTTTCTATAAGTTTTAAAAGTAGATAAAGAGAACCCAGTTTAACAAATGAGACACAAATATTATACTTGGTCATTTATTTATTGAGGAAAATGATCCCATATTACATATTGTGAGTGGCAAAAGTATGTGACCCTCTAGGATTAGCCGTTAATTTGAAGGTGAAATTTAGAGTCAGGTGTTTTTTCAATCAATGGGATGACAATCAGGTGTGAGTGGGCACCCTGTTTTATTTAAAGAACAGGGATCTATCAAAGTCTGCTCTTCAATAAACACACGCTTATGGAAGTGTATCATGGCACGAACAAAAGGAAAGATTTCTGAGGACCTCAGAAAACAGTTTTGTTGATGCCATTACATATTAGTTGAATGGCAAAGTATGTGAGCCTTTGCTTTCAGTATCTGGTGTGACCCCCCCCTTGTGCAGCAATAACTGCAGCTAAATGTTTCCTGTAACTGTTGATCAGTCCTTGGAGGAATTTTTATTCTGCTTTCTGTGGGATGTCTGAATCAGATGTTTGATTTTTTTAATTTCATGACCCGACTCTGGTTCGAGACAAAGACAAAATGGGCAGCTCACACCAGTTTTTTAAAACCCCTGATTGTTCTGCGTTTTGCCTTACAGATGTTTTATAGCTGTCATTATTGAGACCTTTGCTGAGATCAAGTGCAGTTTCAGCAAATGTGGGGCTCCAGAAGCAGCACTTACGTCCCACAGCGACTACACAGGTACTGACTGTACACTGTACTGAACACATTCCGTATTGTTTTTGTAAGGTTTTTAATGGGTTAAACAGACGTGCCTTATGTAAGTTTGTTCCCTGCAGATGTTGTGTTCACTTCGTTCAGCATTATTTGCCAGTGTTTGTCCAAACGTTTGCGAACGACCTCACGTCCTTGAGTTTAAACTGGGTGATGATTCGTACACTGTTGTTCGGTAACTGTATCGTGTGGTCACATGACCTAACCCCCAAACCTCAGGAGAACTGAGAGTACCCACCTGTATCATAAACTGGAGGTAATCCAGACTGGAAAACCTGGACTTATAGTCTACGACGTCACTGCAGAGAACTGGTTCCCAATTCATCACGCTCAGTGTGTGCGGCCTTCAGGGTGGGTGCTGGGCATGTGTTTGTCATGTGACCAGCCCAGGGGTTTTCTGCCCCGTTACTATATTGTGTAAACCATAAGCAGTTGAAAGCTCTTTGAGTGAGACTTGTAACTGTTTAATATAAGGTTTCTACATCCAAAAAATGGATTGAACACAATGCTGAAAGCACATTTATTCTTTAAAGAATATAAAAGTAGTCATACCTGCGATTACAGTCATTAAAGGGGCGTTTATTTAAGATGAATTTAAAATAGAATGTTTTTTATGTAACACTGGCAAGCCTGTCTCTAGCACAAGGCACGGCAATGTAAGAGTCCTGATTTCAGCGCAGAGTTTAATGTGATCTTTTCTGTCAGTGACTTTACACGTGGTTGAGTTTTTTTGCCCTGTATAATTGCACATTGCTGAGGACCTTGAAAACAATTAGCCTTGCTTTATCTATAAACTCTATTTTAATTACAGAGTAACTCGAGGGGAAAAAGTGGTTAACTCAAGGGGTGCACTAAGCTGCCTTTTCCTGGATGTTACACAATAAGTCTTGGGTTTAATCCCAAAAACAAAGGGGTTAGTCCTGAGGGACAGGAGGATGATTATTTTTCAGTTTTTTTCTCTTCTCTTTTGTTAAGTTATTATTATTCTTATATAATGAATTAAATATTAAGAAGATTAAATGCATGAGTGACCAGGGTTCTGTCTAGCAGGCAGAACACAGTGCTGTTTCTCTGTTTTATAATTGAGCAATAGAACATGAGAGGGAGCGTGTTTTTGCGAGTAACATCACGGCTGTGATTTGGTGGCAGGCATGACGGCGAGTGCCATAGATCATCACAGCCTTGATACTACCTCTCATGGCATTGCTTTTGTGCAACAGTTTTTTGCAAAGAAGCAATGCAGTTCATATTGAGTATGCTTTAAAATTGGCAATACCTTCCACCAAATATTCGAGTGGTTGCTCAATGCCAAAAATTCCGCACCCTAACCATTATCGTATGCAGATATGATTGGCCGAGTCTGAGAGAGCTGAATTTGGTCGGAGAATCATGAGCCCTGCCCAGCCTGCAATGGACTGAGCACTCTTACACCTGCGCTCTTTGTTATCCGTGGATAGTTGCTGACCCTGACAAGGACAAAGTGGGGATAAACACACACACACAAAAAAAAACTGACTGCTGAAGGGCTTTGTGACTTTGTCTAGACAATGCGTATGAACACACAAAAATGAAGGGGAACACATTCATAGACTTTTATTGACTGTTTTGGGAATCAGTGCAGTTTTAATGACGTGCTCATTTTGTGAGAATGAATAGGAAAGTCGTTGCTTAAAAGGTATATCTTGACAGGAAATCACTGTTTTTAAAACACAGGTTCAAGGGATGTGATATGACTACAGATATGACTAAGAACAGAGGAACGGACACTGATTTATACGCAGCAGGAGGATGAATCATTTTTAATCTGTTGGAGATTAAGCTCAAGGCATGTGTGATGTTTTCTTGGTGGTCTTGCTATCTACTTTTAGTTTAAGACCAAACAAGAGTTGGACCAATTACTGCTTGTACCTTTTATAGTACAAATAATTACATGCAGCTTCCCTTATCTTGCCTTAGAGTAATTAGACATTTTTACATTGATCAGCCATAATTTTAAAGCCACCTGCCTAATAGCATGGGTCGGGCCTCCAAGCGTTGGACCCATCAAGCCACGGGCTCTTCAAGACCTCTGATGACGTCCTGTGGTATTTGGCACCAAGACATTCATAGCAGATCCTTGTAGTCCTGTAAATTGCAAGGTGGGCCCTACATGGATTGGATTTGTTTGTCCAGCACATCTCAAATAACTGAGATCTGGGGAATATTGGAGACCAGGGCAACACCTTGAACTCTGTCATGTTCCTCAAAGCATTCCTGGGCCATTTGTGCAGTGTGGCAGGCTGCATTGTCCTGCTGAAAGAGGACGCTGTCATTAGGGAATACCACTACTATGAAAGGCAGCATTATGAATGTGTGCACCAACATTTCAGTAGGTGGTTTCTGCCAAAGTAACATCCTGATGAACGGCAGAACTCACGGTTTCCCAGCAGAACATTGCCCTGAGCATCCTATTCAATTCTTTTGTGAGCTGGTTTAATGTTATGGCTGATCAGTGTCTAAATACAGTTTTTACCCCCTTATTCATCGTCTCTCTACCTGGTCTAGGTTCGTTAGGCTTGTTTCCTGTGTGCCTGTCTGTTTCTCAGTTCCTAAACCCAGCAAATGTTCTTGCTATAAGTGCCAGTGCCTAAATAAGAGCAAAGTGTTCTCTCCTACCCACTTGCATGTTTTACAATATAAAATGAACAAGAGCTGCTTTAAAACTCCCAATTAAAATGAAAGGTCTGTTTACTCACCACTGCCTTATGGGAGTTAGTGGTTTGAATATTAAAAAATATTTAATCACTGCATTGGTGCAGCGATTAGTGCACTGTACTGTAGACCAGAAGGGTCCAGGGATCAAATCCCCCTTCTGCAAAGCTGCCACCTTTGAGTGATTGAGCAAGGCCCTTAACTCAGAATTGTTTTTGTATTGTAAGATTAGTAAAATGTTATAATAATCGAATAATAAATAAACACAATTTTTTTTTATGGTTAAAGGCTCTTCAGACCGAGTCCGATTGTTAAGATTGAAAAGAACACGTCAGGTTTTGAAAAAAAACACGTACATTAAGGCCGTCCTTCAAACCGAGTCCTAAACTGACGGACTGCGACGCTGCGTAAGAATTTCTGTGTTGTTTGAGTTCGTTAAAATCAGGCTGACCAATCAGAGGTCGGTCGTCGGGCAGAACAGCTCATCAAGAGCTTATAGGATGAGCAACAGGCTCATGATGAGCAGGGGCTCCGTTTCCTATCCCCAGAGAACACAGGAAACGTGCATTCCCTGCATGTGAAGCAAATCCATAACAGAGCTGGGTATGGGTCCCTGTTACATCCATCAATCATCCTCTCCTCCCTCAGACACTGCCGGCCGGGACTGCAAATGATATCCAGACACCACTGGTGCTCCAATCTGTTTCCCTGCGGCGGTGGGATAGCACCATCCAAGCGATACATAACAGATAAAAGGAATAATCATGCTTAAACCCAAAGGACCAAATCAAAGTGAGGTTTGGCGTCCTAAACAGAATGCTGCCACATTCGTTGTGTAACTATGCTGCGCTAAATAAGTCTCAGTTGAGTATTTATCTGATTAATTTGTATCGTATAATTTTTCCCTCTAAGCTGAGGATGTCACAGCTATCATGAACACATCAGACTCCCTGACTCTCTCTTCCTCTCTCTCTGTTTCTTTCTGGCTTTTTTCCTGCGTGCCAGATGTTTCACGAGGACGCGTCTGGAGGATGGCAGCTCGTGGCAGTGGATGTGAATAAACCACATGGGCGTGCGCCAGCCTGCCTTCAGGTACCAAGCTAATGGCACTGACGTCTCAGAACGTCAGGGCACCCTCACAGCCTGGTCACGCTGCCACAGCTAATGCCAGGCCATGCTGTGGGAGTGTAAGAAATGTGCTGGCAGGCCACTGAAACGCGAGAGTTAGCTCCAGCCAGCTGGTATCTCTTTGAAGGAGAATGAATAGGATGCAAAATTAAGACTGTCAGTTCTCATCTCAGACCCAAGCTTTACAAGGTTAATGCTCCTGTCTAATGGTATGGATTAATACGCTACGCTTCCGTCTCACACGTGTTCCTTAGTAACACGTTGAGCGGTGAACAATCCTTAGAGGTGATGCCATTTTATAGGTGATATTATCTCCACGGACACACAAATAGCCACTTTGCGTGATTAAGGTGGTAGTAACTTCAGGCTCCTGTAGATGGTGCTGCACGAGGATGATTGGGCTATAAATACCTGCGGGGTGTGTGACGGGATTCATAGACTGAGAAGAGGTGGTACAGTGCAGAGAATGTCTTGTTCGATGTGTGTAAAATTAGTCACAAAGCAGATGTGGATTGCATTTGGTCGTGCCAAAGGCCATAGTGTGAAAGAAGTAGCTGAATTTTGAGGTGTGCGGTCGTACCGCTCTACCAGCAGTGGCAAAAATCCCAGTCTACAGGAAACATTTCCAGTTCCAGGCGAGAATTCTGACCAAAAGACAAAAGCAGGATGTGAATATAAATCAATTCAGTTCCAGTTCCAGGCGAGAATAGCTTCTAGAACTGAAAACTGGGGCTTTCTTGCCTGGAAGTAAAGTATTTTAAAGATATAAAACTGTCTCATAGTTATGGCCCTACTAAATTCACATGAAAATGTGCTTACCCTACAGATTTCACAGATTTTTCAAGAAAAATGCCACATTTCACCGCAGTCATTAAGTAAACTTTGAAAACTTGCCTGTGTTTTGACACAGCCCTCCCTGCGTCCTCATTGGTTGAGATCGACAGTTCGTTTTGCAAAATACAGACTCAAACGACATGACACTGGCAATGTAGCACGTGCTACTGGGCTATAGACCAGAATTTCCAGACTTTAAATCCCACCTCTGCCAAGCTGCTGTTGTTGGGCAGAGATGGACGAAGTACACAACGTCATTACTTTTAAGGGAAAGTACAGATAATATTGGTCAAGTCTTTGGCCACTGCATTGTAAAAATATTGCCCACAACATTTTCATACTTAACACCCCTAATAACCTTGCTGGGGAATCATGAAGTTGATGTGACCCTATTATACCGATTCTTAATAGGCTGTCTTTGTCAGTGTCATCTTTGAAAAAACCAAACACGTTTTTGAAAAGAAAAAAGCATTTACTGACTTTCAAAAGCTTCTTCAAAGTATCAAGTAACGAGAACCTTGGTAGAAATGTAGTGGTGTGAAAAGTACAATATTTGTCTTTAAAATGTAGTAAAGTTAAAGTCATACCTTTGCAAAAACATAATACTCCATGGTGTAGATGCTCAAAAAGCATACCTTGAGCAAGTCCTTTAATCCACATAATCCATTGCTTGGATTGTAATAAAGTAAAAAAATAAAGTAAATGTCAAATCCAGGATTGATATTGCTCAGTGAATTTACATCCACTGGCAAATGAAGAACTTGAGCAGAGCCAAAAATCCACAATGCATTCAGGAATTTGGCTGTTTGTTCAGGGAACCTACTGCACATCTGATTCATCTCCGTAGCAGTAATACTGCAAGTAAACAACTGATGGACACTGACGTTTAACTCCATCAGTGCATTGAATGAAATTCATACACGCACGAAAAATATAAAAACACTAAGCACAGAACTCCAGAGTCCATTTAAATTTTGAATTGCACAGCAATTTGTGTATTACACTGGAAAAGGCTCGCTTCGGTCCAAGATTTTCATGGCGGTGAATTAGGTAGGGCTCTGCTCATAGTTGCTTTGATTGTTGTAACATGGGGGCACCCCTGGCCTGCACCTTGCTTTGCCAGGGGAGGGATATGAGCCAGGGTGACTCAGCAGTACAGCGCTGGCTCACATCGCTAAGCCTCGCTGGTTCTTATTATGGCTCTGGCAAGGTGAGATACTGTGTGAAGCCTGCAGAGGATTGTTTCCTGGCAACACAAATCCAGGTGAGCCTATAAATCGCAAGATTGGATAATATTGGCACATTTGTGCCTTTCACCGCGCCCAAGGCATATCTCTGTGCTCCTCAGGCTAGGGGCTGGGTCTCTGTGATGCATGAAGACCAGAGGTGGCCCCATATTACAGTTGTCGGTCTAGCACAGGACATCTTCCAAATCCTCTGGGATAGGATTTGTTGCTTTGAAAAGCCTTTGGGTGCAAACACTCGCTAGTTTGTGGTCTACTGCCTGTAGGAACTCACCTCTGTTGACCAGGAGCACCCCACAGGCCTTGTTGTTTAGAAGAGGCTCTGACCCAGTCGCCAGGCCATAACAATTAGGCCGCGTCTACAGTGCGAGAGTTCATACATTTTTATTTAGGAGCACTTGAGCGAAACGAGATCTTGTCCTGAATGCTCTAGGGCTTTACCGAGTGTATATTGGGTCTGTCTCATTACCTAGTGAGTGCCCTGGCTGCCTATTTCCTGTGTAGGATGCTCTATAAAGTTTCCTAACCGACAGTGGAACCCTAGGACTGGTTAATGAGACAGAATACTGAGTTACTGATGACATCATCGATTGTTTACCCCGTCTGCACGGACGCTAGCAAAGCTTAACAGGTCTGTATTCTAGTCTTTGGCATTTAACGAAATTTAATCTTCCCCTAAGGCTCCCTTTTGGAAGAACAGCGTAACATACGAGGAACATATCAAATGTAGACAGAAGCTAATATGGGGACTAACATGAGGGAGAATGTAAGAGTTTCTGTATGAGTGCGATGGTGAAAAAAGGGGCAAAATTAATGAAAAACTGTTTCCGTTTTGGCCACAAAGTTTAATTTCGGGGCATTTTTACTTATAGCCAGATAATCAGTGTTATTTGTATTCGGTCTGTGTTTGGTTTAATGTTTTGGCAGAATGGTATAGAGTATTAAAAGCATACAGAAATGGCTCTAATACCCCCCAGGGTTTAAATGGCGTTTAAAGGAAGGTATATGGTAGTGCATGTGTTTAGGAGAGATAAAGCTTAAGAGCCAGATGATTTTGTTGATCCATCACTGATAACATGGGCTGTGTAACTCGTGTTTGTGGGTGAGTCATCCACAGAGAAATAGCCCTGAGCTAACAGTGATGATGGACCACAGTCATCTCCATGATACATAATTCATAGTCATAAATCAAAACAATTTTATACAATGGCGCAGGAGTTTAGAAACTCCGATTGCAATAGTTAAAAAAGAGATTCAAGCAGCAATGTTGTGTCCTGTTGAAGATGTGAAGCTAAAAGCACTGGACGTATTTCAGGGGATGGGACAAAGCAGGAGTAGCAGGCTTTCAAATTGTGAAGAATGACATTCAGTGACATTTCTAGATCTAGGCGACTTTGAAGAGATCCCATTACCAAAAGCTATTGTGTTTTCTTATAGAGAGAGTGAGAGAGAGAGAGAGAGAGGGAGAGAGAGAGAGCAGTTCAACTGGGTAAAGGTGTAGTTCATCACACGGTTCAATCAATGGCTTTCAGCAGAAGCCACTGGTCTGTGAACTGTGATTGAATAGTGAGGTCAGACACTGCAGACAAACGACCACAACAGCATCTCTGAGTAGAAACAAAAAGCAAACCCAGGAAATCCTCTATTACATATTCCTTCTCTCAAAATAAACCATACCATGGTCAGTGACTTTCATCCATATTATTCAGCCACCATATGGCAACCATAATGACGGCTATTTCTGTGACAGAAGCCCTAATGTGTATTGGTTAACAGGCATACCAATTTCTTAAAGTAAATGAATAACAATAGTGCAGTGGTACCTCCAGATTGAGCTGTTCATACACAGTGATTCAGATTCACAATAGCTCTCGCTCAGTGAAGATCTCCGCTGTGTTTATCTTTATTTTTACATCTACAGTACTCCATTCTTAGTGCAAGTCCCCATGGCTCCCCTTTTTTCCTTCAAAAAAATCAATATTTTGAGCTGAAAATCGATGTAGTGTATCATAAAAATACTATTCAGCCTGAAAACCTACTGAAATACAAAACTAAGAGGGACAGCTTGAACGCTTTAGTTATGATGATTCAGAAGCTGAAATGCCAGATCCTGAATGTCAGATTTCTGAACTCAGGACTCTGTCGGATGGATTTGGGTTCCGTTAATTGCGTGACTGAGCCGCTTCTCCTCTATGAAGGGCCGGTGAGTGCACCATGCACGATTCCATTCAGTGAATTCAAAGAAAACTTTCAATGCCGAAGAAAGATACTTTTGTTCCACGTGTGTGGGCAGATTGAGATCGACTCTCAGCTGGGAGAGATATTCGGAGCTGTAGCGCTCTCCAGCACTTGGCCATGTTTCATTAAATGGTTAAGGTTAATGAGGTCTTCTCATTTCCCTCTCCACAGGCCACACAGACACTCATTTGCTCTTTGCATTGCCTTACATTATAATTACATTAAAAACGGTCAGAAAGTCGGTGGGTTAGCGCTTCGTCATCTGTGGGTTTTAACTTTTTTTTGCTGGCAAACTTTGAAACCTTGCTGAGAGTTCAGGCATTGCAGTTGCCACATTTTAACTACATGTTTACTTCTGGGCAACAGTTGAACTGAGCAGAAGATTAAGGGCCTTGCTCAAGGGCCAAACAGTGGCAGCTAGGTGTAGCTGGGAATGGGATTTAAGCTCAACTTTCTAGTGTGGAGCTTTTATCACTGAGCCATTCACTCTCTCACTCTCTGTACTTGTTCAGGGTTCCAGGGGAGCCAGGGCCTAACCGGCACTGGTAATTGAACCCGAACCTCTGGAGCAGTGAGGCTTTAATGCCAACCACCGTGCAACTAGGCTGCCCACTGAGCCACTGCTGTCGCTCATCCTATGAGTTGTGTTATTGGAGCAGGGAGGCTCATGCTCATGCTGGGATGAACTCATTAATTAAAGTGACCAGTGATCTCTGAAATTCCCGTTTGCTCCTGACGACCAGGTGAGGGTTGTGGGTCGAGGCTGGACAGGAACCTGCATGGATGGATGTCAGGGGTTGTGATCGTATCAGTTGATGTTAGAGTGCAAGTGTGGGACAGAGAGGCCTGAACTTCAGATTCAGCTTTACTACAGGACCTATGAACTTAATATCTGGTATTGAATTAAGTTTTTTTTTTTTTTTTTTTTTCTTTTCCTACCTAATTGATGGTGACTGGAACAGATAAAAGGATGTAACCCTTTTACTACAAGCGCCTCTGTGGTTCTCCTCGGTTTTCTCCCTGATTACCTTTCCCTTCATTGTTAATGAGAAAGGCCTGAGAGTGTTTACATGCAATTATCAGATTATTCATGTGGTCATGTATACAGCATACTCTGATCTAGTAATCAGATTAAGAAATCTGATGAAGAGAGGTGGATTTTACTCCAGTAATCGGAGTACTCGTAGCTTGTATACCAGTAACCTGATTTAAATTTTTTCCAGTTTTTCCACATGCACACGTGCAACAACCTTCTCCCAGGTCCGCTTATTTCTAATGGCTTGGTTTTATTTGGCCTCTTTTTTTCTTTGACTTTAGCGAAGGTTTTCTCGCTGGATCTGGCAACCCCGGAATTAAACACGCCACAAAAACGGCTATCGAACACCTTGTGGACGCTCTGAAACGCAGTATACACACAAGAATGAATCATTTGATGATTTAATATTGAAGATTGATGTTTATGTCACATATTTCTGTGAGATTTTTGGCTGGTTGCAAAGTAGGAATCCGATTATTGCCCGAGTCATGTAAACCCGGAGCATTAACATTATCTGATTACTCAAGTGCATGTAAACTCCTTGATCGGCTTACTGAGAAAATCTGATTTTCTGCAGTTATCAGATTTTCAAGTGCATGTAAACGCACTCGGTGACTGTACTGGATGTGTTAGCGAGGTGCTAGCAATGTCTGTGGAGCTGGCTGAGGCACTCCGGCTCGGAGACCGCTTGAGGGCTAACACTGCGCCCTGCTGATGCTCCTTGTCATGTTCATGCCTAGATGTTTTGCCACTTTGGAGGTGCGGCCATCTTTACAGCAAATCTACTTTTCATTTTCTTTTACAAAATTGAAGCTTTTGACCGCTTCCTGTGATTCATCTGGTATTACTGAACCTAGGGGTGTTTTAACTGTTTTTCTCCAAAGTAAGTGCTTGCACATCATTAAAACAACAATTAAGATGTTGTCGTAGACTAAACATATCGCACACAAGGTTTACAGTGGTGCTTGAAAGTTTGTGAACCCGTTAGAATGTTCTATATTTCTGCATAAATATGACCTAAAACATCATCAGATTTTCACACAAGTCCTAAAAGTAGATAAAGAGAACCCAGTTAAACAAATGAGACAAAAATATTATACTTGGTCATTTATTTACTGAGGAAAATGATCCAATATTACATATTAGTGAGCGGCAAAGGTATGTGACCCTTTGCTTTCAGTATCTGGTGTGACCCCCTCTGTGCAGCAATAACTGCAGCTAAATGTTTCCTGTAGCTGTTGATCAGTCCTGCACACCGGCTTGGAGGAATTTTAGCCCATTCCTCCGTACAGAACAGCTTCAGCTCTGGGATGTTGGTGGGTTTACTCACATTAGCTGCTCGCTTCAGGTCCTTCCACAACATCTCCATTGGATTAAGGTCAGGACTTTGGCTTGGCCATTCCAAAAACATGAACTTTATTCTTCTGTAACCATCTTTGGTAGAACGACTTGTGTGCTTAGGGTCGTTGTCTTGCTGCATGACCCACCTTCTCTTGAGATTCAGTTCATGGACAGATGTCCTGACATTTTTCTTTTAGAATTCTCTGATATAATTCAGAATTCATTGTTCCATCAATGATGGCAAGCCATCCTGCCCAGATGCAGCAAAACAGGCCCAAACCATGGTACTACCACCCACATGTTTCACAGATGGGATAAGGTTCTTATGCTGGAATGTAGTGTTTTCCTTTCTCTTTTCTTTTAAACCAGAAAGTTCTATTTTGGTCTCATCCATCTTCCAAACATTCTTTTAATAGCCTAGAGGTTCATATTCTGTTTCCACTCACTAATATGTAGTATTGGATCTTTTTCCTCAATAAAATAAATGACCAAGTATAATATTTGTGTCTCATTTGTTTAACTGGGTTCTCTTTATCTACTCTTAAGACTTGTGTGAAAAATCTGATGATGTTTTAGCTCATATTTATGCAGAGATATAGAAAATTCTAAAGGGTTCACAAACTAGCACCACTGTAAGTGCACATTATCACAATATACTTAAGCAATAGAACATGAGAGGGAGTGTCTGGACCCTGTTGTGCTCTTAACCAGGGTATGTGGTGGTAAAACCGGGCTGAATCTGAGACAGATTGCAGCTAATTTAGATAGATGATGCTTAAGGACTAGGTATTGGACAACTGGCCAGAAGGGCAAGAGTTCGTGCTGCCACAGTTGGGCCTTTTACGCTTGATTGCTTAGACTTTACCTCGTAATCAGCAGTCAGTTGCTCTTTAGAGTAGCTGCTAAATGATGTAAAAACAGCCAGGTGAGAAGTGGATATACCCTAGAACTGTGAATGAATAATTTACTGCTCAGAGCTTCTTAATGCTTCCTTGCATAGACCTTTTTGCCTGCCTCTATGCTACAGACTATGAAAGTGCGATTGATAATCCTGTCCAGTGTATGTGCTATTGCGGCTCAAGTAAAAAACATTTTAACATCTGGCCATGACCCATTTCCTCTGCTCTGGCTGTTTATATAGAGTAAATCCCATATCTCATTACCCTCTCCCTGCCTTTGTTACTCATCACCTGTGATGGGACTGGGGCTTTCTGCCCAGCTGCTACACTCTAACAACAAGCAATATGATCCTAAAGTCAGAAATCCATCCATGCAAGATTGTGCTCAACCTCATCCCATGTCTCTGCTGCTCTCCTGGCCATCAGGATGGCAAATAACACGAGAGAGCAGTTAGCATTAATTAAGCAATCAATCCCAGCGTGAGCCTGAATCATCCTGCTCCTGATAGGAAACTGATAGGACGAGGGATTTGAACCCTGCTCACTCTTACAGGCCATTTATAGGCTGACTGATTCATTCAGCAAATTAGTGCAGGCAGCAGAAATGATCTGCTGAATTACAGAGAATTCAGCTGCTGGAAAAAGCAGTTCCTGAGAACCTGGATTCGGTTCCTAGGCTGTCCATCACGAGCGCTAACTGCACGGAAGGAAAACCTGGCAGTCTATTTCCGTTCATGAGTTTATTTGTCACATACGCATTCGTAACCATGGATACAAAGGTGCAGCGAAGTGAAATGTGGCAGCTCTGAAGACTGTGCAAACAAAACAATAATTAGACGGAACAGGCAGCACTGCACTGGGTGTAATGTAAGGGGGCGTACGAGACAGAAACAGCACAACATAATATCAAACAACAAACAAATGGGAGTATATAAAAATACACAAAAAGTGTGTATTGATGTGTGTGCTGTGTATTAGTTAGTCCTTAGTAACCATTAGTCCATTGTTCTGCTTGCCTGGTGGAAGAAGCTCCTCCTGAACATCTCAGTCATGGCTAAGTGGTTCTAAAGGTGCTTCCCTGTCAGCAGTCATCGAAAAGTTTGGTTTAGTTTAAGTGTTGGAATCTGGCAGATCCATTCCTGGGAAACCTTGCTGTGCTTGGTCGATGGAGGATGTCCTGCACATATCGCTGAGTTGTTAGTGTCCCTCGTATCACTACTAGTATGTCGTATGCGATGGCTCCTCAGCTGGGGCAGCGTGTCGCTCTCCAACAGAGGCAGGATTGAACCTCTCGCCACCAATTGTACCAACAATTCAGTTTGTCCATAATTTTAATTATATTATATCATTTTATTGTAGGTAAAAGACTAATCTTCCAGGCAAGGGGTTGTGGAGGGCGTACATGTGTCAATATTATACAGTATTAACATACTTATTAAACATTGACAGGCATTGTTTCGTGAACCTTGTGTTTTGGGGAATTGTTGAATTTGAAATCCAGAGAATTTGTGCTTGTAGAGTCTATATTGTGGTGTAATGTGTCATTTAAATACAAAATCCCAGCCTATCAAGTGCAAAGTAGTTCTACATGCAAATACTGACCAGACTCAGCCATAAAGCCCCTTAAGGTTGCTACAGGACATGATGCTTTTCTATAGGCTCTGTAACACACATTTTTATGGTGTTTACAGAACAACAGTGCATTCCTTTTGAAACACTTCTCCTTTTATTTGTCTTTTCAATCACCAGTGCTGGACATCATGACAGTCTTGGATGAGTCATCCAAAGAACGATGCTCTCTGACAGGCACATGCTCAAACAGACACCAGGGGAAGCTTGTGTCCCTGCTCTTTTATCATCAGTCCGAACGAGTGAATCTCTGCTATAATGATTGCATTTTATATGGAGTTCAGATGGCTTGCAGAGAAAAACACGCGTCTTAAGTGCAGTCGTGACCATGAACCACACTTCTGAGAAAGACAGTGGATTAAGAGGCCTTGGGTTCTAAGCGTCTCAGAAGCCTTTTGTGCTTTTTTCAGGTGCCTACATTTTTAGCAGCAACCATCAGTGAACAAACCAAACTGCTCTGGTGAGGTCAGATCTCAAAGAGAGAGGGCTTTCATACAGCTCATACAGACAGGAACAAGCCACTAAAGGGTGTAGGTGGATGATACTTGGGTCTGCACCTTAAGCAGCTGCTTGAGCAGGTTGATTAATGTGTACACCATATGTAAGTGAATTCATTTCCATTGACTCCACCCTCACCGTGTATGAGCGCAGAGATTACGTTTAGTGTTAAGAGGATGCCCTTATCCAGAGTGATTTATGGAAGAATAGGGAGTCGAGAACGTAGGTCAGAACGCCTCAAACTTCAACCTGGTCTTTAAGGCTGTTGGTCAGGTCTGGTCGGTGGAAAGGAATATGTGAGAGTGAAAAGCTAGCAAACCATCAGGGAGAGCCGAAGCAGACAGCACACGGGTTATTCCAGCAGGCTTTCAGCCACCAACCATGTTCATATCTTGCCATTCATGTGAACCGTGAGCATGTGGGGATGAAGTCAAGACCCTGAGAAAATGGAGTCTGTGAGACCGCCGTAGCCAGAACACCCTTGGGAGGGCCAAGTGTCTGGGAGCTGAAAATGTCAAACTGCTTTGTCACGCCCCGGCTTAGTCAGGAAAGAGACCAGGAGGAGAGACGAGCAAAAAAAGGAAAAAACAGAAGGTAGCCAGGCGGTCCGGCTGCATATGTGAATGGATGTAAAAATATATCTGCCTTGGTGTATAAACTCTTGTGTATTGCATCAGGCAGTGAATGGGTTCATAGACATGCATGTCATACACTTTGAATGAGTCACGCAACGGCTTTGGAGTTAAAGATCAGTACAGCTCAGAATCAGTTTCTTTATGCTGCAGTAGTCAAGGACAGGGAAAAAAAACAGAATTTCTCTCCTCCTTTGTTTTTAAATTAAGCAAATTGTGTAAAGAAGAATAAAGAGCTATGAAACCATGGCAAGATTGATTAGCAATTCCAAAAGCTATTTAATTACAGCACACAAAGTGAGAAAACAGCTGCCATACTCGAAGTACCATCGTTATACAGGACGTTGACTGAAATGGTCATTGACTAGGCATTAGCATAGTACTGTAATGTAAATATAAAGGGTATTAAAGCCTCAGAGATGCAGCTGAAACCACAACTGTGATGGCACCGTCTACACAACATCCAAACATCGTGCTTTTCATGAACCATCACACACTGTAGAATATAAACATAAATAAACACCTAGATGGCTGCACACAACCAAGGGAAGGAGTCCAGTTGCAGAAACACTCATTTCCAGAACAGGCAATGCAGTATCACCTTTTAAACACTTTAAACCTTTAAGTAGGCCAATCCAGTGCAGCTACTAGTAGGGAAGTCGCAGCGGTCACAAGACCGGTGCTCGGCACTTCTAGGCGTTTATTGTTGAACAGAGTACAAACCTTCCAATCTCACGTCTCTGCATGTGTCCGTGTCCTAAAAGTGTCCGTGCCCAACGCAGACCATAACGTAGCTCCTACTGATGCAGATAGTTCATGCAAAGTAAATCTGTATTCTTGAAAATCAGTTAAATTAAAAACAAATATCAAAGCCTGACATAAATAATATTTATGCCAGCAAAATACATGTGCAAAACCTTTTAGAATTTGACCAGCTGTTTACGGAGCAATGTCTGGAATTAATGTGAATAGATGTTGGTTATTATCTGTGTATCACAAACCTGAGAGTGAGATGAAAATGGAAAATGGAATAGAAAATAGTTTCCATTAATCCTATTGCTTGTTTCCATGTGCTTCATCACTGGTTGTGTATAAGGTAGACTAGGCAGTCCTGTGACTGGGGCTCATGTGTCCCACTTCGGTTTCTTAAACCAGGGGCAAACATGTCTTCCTTTCTCTCTACCCAGATCTAGCAGCTGGTATGGCTGCTGTTTTGTCTCCTGCCTTGTACATACAGAATGCCTGTTGCTTAATCACTTGCCTAATTATATCTGCATCATGAAGCACTGTGTTGCCAGTGTAATGAACAACACGGTGCTTTATAGAAAAGGAGGGTGGCCATGTGCACCATAGACTCACACTGCAATGGAGTGCTACGATATAGAGTCAAATATAGAGAACCCAAATGCGACAAAAAGGGACTTTATTCTTGGGAATTTGTTTATTGAGGAAATTGAGCCAATATTACATATGTGAGTTATATGTGGACCTCCACGATTAGCAGTTTATTTGAAGGTGAAATTAGAGGCAGGTTTTTCAATCAATGGGGGATGACAATCAGGTCTGAGTGGGCACCCTGTTTTATTTAGGGGACTGTGGTAGCCTAGCGGGTAAGGTTGTGGACTATGGACCAGAAGGTCCAGGGTTCAAATCCCACCTCTGCTAAGCTGCCACTGTTGGGTCCTTGAGCAAGACCCTTAACCCACAATTGCTTGGATTGTAAGACTGTATCAATTGTAAGTCGCTCTGCTAAATGCTGTAAATGTAAATGTAACTGTAACTTTAAGGAACAGGGATCTGAGATTTCTGAGGAGCTCAGAAAGAGTTGTGTTAATAGCTCAGTTATATATAGAAAGGAAGTAGAAAGGAAAACACTGCGTTCCACCATAGGATTCTTATCCCATCTGTGAAACATGGTGGTGGTAGTATCATGGTTTGGGCCTGTTTTGCTGCATCTGGGCAGGACGGCTTGCCATCATTGATGGAACAATGAATTCTGAATTATATCAGAGAATTCTAAAGGAAAATGTCAGGACATCTGTCCATGAACTGAATCTCAAGAGAAGGTGGGTCATGCAGCAAGACAACGACCCTAAGCACACAAGCCGTTCTACCAAAGAATGGTTACAGAAGAATAAAGTTCATGTTTTGGAATGGCCAAGTCAAAGTCCTGACCTTAATCCAATGGAAATGTTGTGGAAGGACCTGAAGCGAGCAGCTAATATGAGGAAACCCACCAACATCCCAGAGCTGAAGCTGTTCTGTACGGAGGAATGGGCTAAAATTCCTCCAAGCCGGTGTGCAGGACTGATCAACAGCTACAGGAAACATTTAGCTGCAGTTATTGCTGCACAGGGGGGTCACACCAGATACTGAAAGCAAAGGCTCACATACTTTTATCACTCAAATGAGTGAGTTTTTGTTTGCTTTATCTCCTCTGCATTGTGCCATGCTGTTTGAGGGATTAGGTTAGATCAGAGCAGTTAAGAAGTGTTTCTATTAAACACCTCAGAATTGTTATGGGTACATTTCACACAATTTCCTCATTCTTTCCTGCAGGCACAGTTTGTCTCATCTTTTCGTTAGACTGCGATTCAAAACTCTACAGGATTTTATATAGTTCTCAGCCAGTGGGCCATGAACCAAAAGTGGGTCATGAGGAGGAGTGGGTGGATAAAAAAGACCATGGAGAAGTCTGACTCTTACTTTAGTGGTGTATTTTATTTTGAAAAGCTTCTGGCATGTAATGCTTACAGCTGTCTGGGACCTAAACAGTTCATTAGCTTATAAAACAAGGTTTTATAATATTAATATAGCAAATAAAGTTGTCAGGAACTTGACATTTCTATTTTCCTTAGCCATTTAACAGATGCTCTTATCTAGAGTGACTTGAAACTGATACAGTTGTACAATGTAAGCAGTTGTGGATTAAGGGCCTCGCTGAAGGACCCAACAGTGGCAGCGGAGGTGGAATTTGAACTCTGGATCACCGTCTAGTATGCTAACCTCTAAGCCACCACAATCCCATATGACGTTCAAACTATCAACCTTGCGAAGAAGAGAAAGAACACAGTTTCAGCTTAGTAAGCACGAGACCTGCAGCCTGATAGGTTCCTTCTGTTTAGGCAACCCATGTGTTTATGCTTGTCGTCCCATTTTTGTCTCAGTTTAGTAATTTTTCTCTAACTAGATGAGTCACATTAAAGTAACCAACTGGGAAATCCAGCCACCACCTCTTTTTGATCCACTGTCTTACATCTGTATTTATTATTTCAATATTTCATTACAGTTCTGAGTCTGTGGAGGACGTCTGTGCTGGGGTACATTTGAGTTGTTATTTTAGCTTGCCGCAGCTTATTATATGTTGTTCGTATTTTAGCCACCAAGAGCAGACGTGCCCTGGATTAGATAGTAGTCCAGTCCAGTCCTGACAGGGGTCACTGCTGCAGCTCTGGGGCATGATCTCCCAACTGACCTCACCTCTGGCAGGCATGGTCAATCATGCCCTAGCTAGAAGCCTGAATCTGCATTTTCCCCCACACGTTCATCACAATTTTATCTTTAGTTCTTCTGGTCAGGTTTGTGTTGGTAAGTCCAGAGCCTGTCCTGATTTGCTCATTGGGTGCAGCTGGAAGCACATTTAGTAAGTAAACAGATTAGCATAAATAATTTTACAACTTTTTATAATTCAAGCTGATGTGGAATAAGGGCTTTACTCAGGGGTTCCGCAGCGGCAACTTGGCAGAGGTGATTTGAACCCTGGACCTTCTGGTCCACAGTACTGCACCTTAAACACTAAACCAGCACAGCCATACACCCTGTATGGGCACAGTTTATGCAGGGCACCAGTCCATCACGGCTCCCCTAGGGGTTACTGTTGAAATGCCGGGAGCTTAATGCAACCCCGCCGACCTAGTGTCTATGTGATGGCCGGAGAACTAGGATACTCCTCGTTCGAACCTGGGTCTGTGAATTAGCACTGCGCCACACGAGCGCCCACACAGGTTATTATTGTTATAATCTAGCAGAGGTGGAGAAGTTCTACATGAATGTACCCAAGTAGCTTAGATATCTGTATTCTATTTCAAAACAGACTAGTCACCCTAGAAGTAATCTCCGAATTGACCAGAGGGATTATGAACCGAGTCAGCCCACAAGGACCATGGTGGCTTAGTGGCTAACATACAGGACCATGGACTAAAAGGTCCAGAGTTCAAATCCGACCTCCACTAAACTCCTCCACCAAGATCTTTAAGGTCTGCGTCCCAAGTGCCTTGAACGATTCAAAGTTCTCGTCTTGGACAAATAGGGGATTGTGCTTTTGCTGCCGCCTCAAAGGGAAGTTAGAGACGCTCCATCGCTCCATATTGATCAGCATTCAGTAGCTGCTAAACTGTAGAACTATGGACTGGGGACCATAAGCTATCTGGCTAATGTACGGTACAGAGTGTGGATGGTGGTTTTGTGTTTTATTTTACTTTTTCTTACTTGCTACTGTTGAGTTCTTGATCATGGCTTCTTAACCAACAATTGCTTGGATTGTAAGACTTAGGTTGCCCTGGATAAGGGCGTCTGCTAAATGCTTAGATGGAGATTGCATACGAAAGCTGATTAGGCTGAAGGTGGCTTGCAGACAGCTAAATAAAAACGTAGAATCTCTTCATTGACTGTCAGTGTCAAATTTGTATCAATTTGTTTCACTGAGCGTTTTGTAAGGTGGAGAAATCGCTCCGGGTTTGTGCCGATGCCCTGTAGCATCGTCCATGTTTTATTTATGTCTGATTGATTCTGATTTATCAGCTTCGGTTTAGTATCCATACCCTTGCTGAAGTATGAAGTGACACCCTGCTGAAGTGCAAAGCACAAAAAACAATACTCTCAAAAATGTGCTGCTACCCATAGCCGGTCCTGTAAGGCTGCAGCGACCCGTGTGTTGTGTAATTGTTAAAGACGTAAAAATGAGAACTGTTAGTGCTTGGGATTCTGTGTTCCAAAGCGGAAAAAAATCAGGTCTCTGTGTTCCCATTTCCCCCCTTTCCACTTTCTCTGTACTTTTTTACTTTAGATCTTGTCAATTTATCCACCCACTCACAAACTGCGGGGTGCATTTGGACAGCCACGCGGACGTGCTGCACTGCATCTACGTTTCCAAAGCGAAGCACGCTCTCCCCTGGTCCATAACACACAAAAGCTTTCAAGCTGAGAACACTTCGATATAAAAAGCCATGCGCTATAGTTCACCAGATAGTGCACTAAAAATCAATGCTGTCCTCATAAATATTATTGATTCTCCATCTCCCTGTGAGCCAGCTTACTGTCAGTAATTAAAGCGTCCTTCGTTCTGTCTATATGATCTGCTTTGTGGATATTTAACAAGCTGCTGGTCTTAAGAGAAAACAATAGTGGTTACACTTTCACCTCCTAGGCTCTGAAGTAGAGAGACACGAAATTGGCACTGCAAGAGAAAAAGAAAATTGAAAACTCAGGCTGGGCCAGAGAGCGGAGTTGAATGCAGATAGCGAATAAATGAAGCATAGGGAACAAAGGCTTGAAAATATTGTGTGTATGGCGTCTAAATGTATCTACAGTGTCATAAAATCACACAGAAAGTGTCTGGCCACTCTCACTCGTCCCAACTGCTTCAAAACAAAACGACTAAGTAGCTGGGGATTAGATTAAGGAAACGAGAGACAGGCGAGAGGAATCGGTACGGTGGCAAATGAGGAATCATTTTAACATCTCCAGAGACCTTAGACAAGCGATCTGTGATCACTGTTCATGTGAGTGATCAATAATAACATCATTAACTTTTGTACACTTACAGTTTGTTTTGTGTTTATATGTTTATGTTCTCAGTGATTGTAAAATGTCCTGAGCCCTGGGAAAGGCACTATACAATGGTGCTTGAAAGTTTGTGAACCTTTTAGATTTTTCTATATTTCTGCATAAGTATGACCTAAAACATCATCAGATTTTCACACAAGTCCTAAAAGTAGATAAAGAGAACCCAGTTACACAAAATGAGATAAAATATTATACTTGTTCATTTATTTATTGAGGAAAATGATCCAATATTACATATTAGTAAGTGGCAAAAGTATGTGAACCTCTAGGATTAGCAGTTATTTGAAGGTGAAATTAGTCAGGTGTTTTCAATCAATGGGATGACAATCAGGTGTGAGTGGGCACCCTGTTTTATTTAAAGAACAGGGATCTATCAGTCTGCTCTTCACAACACATGTTTGTGGAAGTGTATCATGGCACGAACAAAGGAGATTTCTGAGGAGCTCAGAGAAGAGTTGTTGATGCTCATCAGGGTGGAAAAAGGTTACAAACCATCTCTAAAGAGTTTGGACTCCCCCAATCCACAGTCAGACAGATTGTGTACAAATGGAGGAAATTCAAGACCATTGTTACCCTCCCCAGGAGTGGTCGACCAACAAAGATCACTCCAAGAGCAAAGTGTGTAATAGTTGGTGAGGTCACAAAGGAGCCCAGGGTAACTTCTAAGCAACTGAAGGCCTCTCTCACATTGGCTAATGTTAATGTTCATGAGTCCACCATCAGGAGAACACTGAACAACAAACAGTGGTGTGCATGGCAGGGTTGCAAGGAGAAAGCCACTGCTCTCCAAAAAGAACATTGCTGCTCGTCTGCAGTTTGCTAAAGATCACGTGGACGAGCCAGAAGGCTACTGGAAGAATGTTTGTGGACGGATGAGACCAAAATAGAACTTTTTGTTTAAAAGAAAAGCGTTATGTTTGTTATAAAGGAAAACACTGCATTCCAGCATAAGAACCTTATCCCATCTGTGGAACATGGTGGTGGTAGTATCATGGTTTAGGCCTGTTTTGCTGCATCTGGGCAGGACGGCTTGCCATCGTTGATGGAACAATGAATTCTGAATGATATCAGAGAAATCTAAAGGAAAATGTCAGGACATCTGTCCATGAACTGAACCTCAAGAGAAGGTGGGTCATGCAGCAAGACAGCGACCCTAAGCACACAAGTCATTCTACCAAAGAATGGTTACAGAAGAAATAAAGTTCATGTTTTGGAATGGCCAAGTCAAAGTCCTGACCTTAATCCAATGGAAATGTTGTGGAAGGACCTGAAGTGAGCAGCTAATGTGAGGAAACCCACCAACATCCCAGAGCTGAAGCTGTTCTGTACGGAGGAATGGGTTAAAATTCCTCCAAGCCGGTGTGCAGGACTGATCAACAGCTACAGGAAACGTTTAGCTGCAGTTATTGCTGCACAGGGAGGTCACAGCAGATACTGAAAGCAGAGGGTCACATACTTTTGCCACTCACTAATATGTAATATTGGATCATTTTCCTCAATAAATAAATGACCAAGTATAATATTTTTGTCTCATTTGTTTAACTGGGTTCTCTTTATCTACTTTTAGGACTTGTGTGAAAATCTGATGAGGTTTTAGGTCATATTTATGCAGAAATATAGAACATTCTAAAGGGTTCACAAACTTTCAAGCACCACTGTATATTAGAGATTGATCCGGACGGACGGATGGATAGGGCCGATCCATTTACCAATCCATATTTCATTACACATCTTCCCACGCGCAACGGAATGAGCAAATAGCTGCTGGTTTAAAGAAAATGTCATTTGTGTGGAGGAAAAGCAAAACCGCATGTTGTAATTTTAAACACAATACCAATGATAATAATCATAATATTAAAGTAAATAAAAACTCCTGTATCAGAATCTGTGTCGGTATCAGCAGTTGTGAATTGGAATTGGATCAGAACTGAAAAAATGTGGCTCGGCCCAGTCGTGGGCAAAGTAATGAATTATAATAGTATTTATAATAGTGTTGATTATTACATGTAATTTATTGACTAATGTATTGAAAGTGAAAATCAAAATTAGTTAGTCCCTTGGCACAGCAATGTGCAGGAGTGTCGTACTGAGGATGGTTTGCGAGGGGAAAATTTTCCCCTGAATGTATATTTATGGATTATAGGGTTCCTATAGTAAAGTTAAAAAAGTGCATTAGAAATGCTAACCAAATAAACAAACCTGGTGTTGTTTCAGTGTAACTTTATCCACATGTTGTTATTTTGTGCATCACTGCTCTGTCCTGTTCTGTGGGACAGCTGTAATAAAATACTCTTTCCTTACTACACTACACTAATATCTATTGGTACATCACAATTAGTTTCATCTACCATTTTGGAGAGCTCACTGTTCAGGGCTTGTAACTCTCTTTCTCTTATATTTATGCCATATTTGCTTTGTGTAAAATTTGGGACAGTGTTGGTGTAGCAGCTCAAATATTGGTCTAGATTGCTCTGGTGCTAGTGTTTGGCCCTCAAGCAAAACCTAAATCTCTTGGATATTGCCTTGCCAGATTGCATCAGTTGTAAGTCGGCTCCTGATAAGGAGCGTCTGCTGCATGATATAAATGTAAATTTGGCCCAGGTGGGTCCCAAGGGTGGATTTATTTATTATACGTGGTGTCGATTGGGGCTGTGAAAATATGACTGGAATTCAACCGTTTGACCAATTCAGTGAGACAAACGTGCATTTGATTGTAGGACTATATGACTTTATAATCACATCCCAGTGCTTCATGTACGCCTGTGTAGTAAGGGCTAGAACTGTAACAAACACAGCGAGAACAGTCAGAATAATTCAGACTAGACAAAGACTGTGGGGACTGTGGTAGCCTAGCGGTTAAGGTACTGGACTATGGACCACAAGGTCCAGGGTTCAAATCCCATCTTCGCCAAGCTGCCTTGAGCAAGATCCTTAACCCTCAATTGCTTGGATTGTAAGACTGTACCAATTGTAAGTCGCTCTGGATAAGGGCGTCTGCTAAATGCTGTACATGTAAATCCAGAGCGATAGGTGGGAGGTGGGATTTGAACCCTGGACCTTTTGGTCCATAGTCCAGTACCTTAAACGTTCACAGCTTAACAATGTCTCATGCACAAGTCTTAATCCCCTCTCCATCCCGACTACAACACAGGTGTCCCCAGAGTTAATATAATAACAAAGAGTTCAGTGATGGTGTGCGTGGTGAGAACTTTCAAAACTTTGAACAAGGGTTTAACCAACGCCATCGTTACCCGGTCAGGGTTCTGTGTGAATGTCAGCTTTTCCTAACTTTCCACTGAAAATACCAATAACAAGTTTGTCTAGCAGTGAGAAGTCCTGGGTTCGATCCCAAGTGGAGGCTCTAGGTGCTTTCTGAGTGGAGTTTGCATCTTCTACCTGGCCTACAAGGGTCTACTCTAGATACCCCGATATCCTCCCACAGTCAGTCATGCGTTAGGTTAATTGGTGTTTCTAAATTGCCCCAGTGTGTGAGTGTACGTGCCCTAAGATGGATTGGCTTTCTGTCTAGGGTTGGTCCTGTCTTGCACCCTGTGCTGCCGGCTAGGCACTGGCTTTCCCACGACCCTGATCAGGATTGAGCAGATAAGAAAATGAATGAATAAGAACTGTAACACTGCGCTCTGAATGTTTGACGTTTTAAACCAAACGCCCCCTTTTGGGGGTGAAGGGAATAACGTTGATTTAGAAACGCATACCATGTGCACTTATTTTTAATATTAAAAAAATTTTGGAATGACTATTTCATTTGAATTTCATCTCTACAATAGGAAGAATATTCAAACCTATTTGTTGAGCCAAATTTCAGCCCTAGTCTGGCTTTGCACTTGTTCGGATGCAGACCAGTTCATGGAACATCGTCTCCCTTTTCTAATGGAGTTCTTCCCTAGGAAATCTGTTTAAACGGATTATTCTGACAGACAGTGAAGTCTTCCTCTGGCCTGTAATGAGTGGTTCTTGTGTTTATATGGCTCTCATTGCTTTAGTTAATGTTGTTTATTCCTCCTACGTTCCGTTTTGAATTTTGTTATGCAGCACTAATTAATTGCACTCTACAAACGAGATTGACTTAGCCTTCACATCGCTCTGTGGAAGGTGTTGATCAATTGCGCGCTCGTTACTGGCAGAGCAATTAGGAAATGACTATTGCGCAATAGTCTTGTACTTCAGCCACTTTCGCTTGCGTGAGAAAGTTAAGGTTTTATGTCATTAACTTTCCATTCACACGCAGTATTAATCCAGTTCGTCCTGCACGTGGCTGCTTCAGACAGATGTGGTGAGTGTTGGTGACTCAGATCTGGTGCCCATCCAAGTCACAGGCCGAATATTTGAGAGATCCTGGAGGACTGAGAGACCGGTGGCAGCGTGCACTCAAGCCTGCTCTGTCCTGCCTGTGATTAATAGACTCCATTATAAAGCAGTAAAGCATGATGGATCTGTTTCAACATGGCTCTCTTTGGACATGACTGAGAAATGGGTCAGGCGGCCCAGTCATGAAAAGAAATATGAATTTTAGAAGTGTTTTATTTTAGGGTTGTACTGTACAATAATTCGGATGGATCCTGGATTCTGATTGAGAACTGTCCGAATAGTTTTGATAAAAATGGGATACTTAAACGCTCTAATACTCCAGTAGGTGATAACAGATATTTTTAAATACTTTATGAAGGGTTTTATGTGGCCTGTGTTGCAGTGCTAAGGGATGATTCTCCCAGCCAGATTCAAGGCCAGTCTTAGTGAGAAAACACTAGACACTACTGTGTGTCTTAGGCCACCATTCGATTAGATGTAAAATGGTTTTAGCAGTATTATAATAATATTGTGTAATTATTTTTCTGTCTCTTTATTAGAATACAGCCCGAAAACACAGGAAAATGTATATGCAGTATTGAAAACTTTAATAAAAATGTGGAAAGAATGTGGGTTTGTGTCCCAATACTTTTGGCCATGTGTGGGTTTGTGTCTCAATACTTTTGTCCACATGTAAGTTTGTGTCCCAATACTTTTGGCTATGTGTGGGTTTGTGTCCCAATACTTTTGTCCACATGTAAGTTTGTGTCCCAATACTTTTGTCCACATGCAAGTTTATGTCCCAATACTTTTGGCTATGTGTGGGTTTGTGTCCCAATACTTTTGGCCATGTGTAAGTTTGTGTCCCAATACTTTTGGCTATGTGTGGGTTTGTGTCCCAATACTTTTGTCCACATGTAAGTTTGTGTCCCAATACTTTTGTCCACATGTAAGTTTGTGTCCCAATACTTTTGTCCACATGTAAATTTGTGTCCCAATACTTTTGGCCATGTGTGGGTTTGTGTCCCAATTCTTTTGGCCACATGTAAGTTAGTATCCCAATACTTTTGGCCATGTGTGGGTTTGTGTCCCAATACTTTTGCAAAAGTCTTAGGCCACCATTCGATTAGATGTAAAATTGTTTTAGCAGTATTAAAATAATATTTTATAATTATTTCTCACTCTCTTTATTAGAATACAGCCAGAAAATACAGGAAATGTCTATGCAGTATTGAAAACTTTAATAAAAATCAGAAAACAAGTATTTAGTATGAGCTCCCCTTACACTTGAGCAATAGCAACATCTGGCAGCTTCATGATGCCAAGTTGACCCTTCTCCACTCAAACGAAGCTAGATTAGGCATGTTTTTTTTAAGGGTAACAGCCAAGAAGTCACTCTTTCAGAAGGGGAACAGGGTGAAAAGGCTAAGACGTGCCAAAGCTCACAAAGATTGGAATGGAGCTAAACAGCAAATCTGTTGGTGGCCTAAGACTTTTGCACAGTACAGTATATAAGGTTTTTTAAATGACTATGAATAGGTCACTTCCTATAAACTATAATCAACCTCAGCTTTAGTTGCAGTGTGTTGTGCTGCCAAAGGGAAGCGATAGGAAACGCGTTAAGCCTTTCTCGCAGGATTTTGGTGTTTTGTGTTTCGGAGTTAGACGTAAATAACCCAGGGCATTTTCTCCCCGTCTCCACAGCAGCTGATGCGCTCGTCCATGTTCCACATGTTTATCCTGAGTATGGTGGCCGTGGATGTGATCGTAGCCTCCAGCAACTATTACAAGGGCAAGAACCACAAGAAGAATTATGACAAGTTCTACCTGGCCGAGGTGAGCAGTGTGTAAGGTCATGACGGGCGTGGCCCTTAATCCTGATTTGGCATTGTTAACGCCATCAAAGAAACCTGTAATAATGCTAATAAGATAAACTGTCAAGATGCGTAGATCTCTCTTTGGCTAATATTCATTTGGAAAGTGTTATTTGCTGCTGCGACAGAAAGAAAATCCCTAATTAGACTCATAATATTGCAAACAATGGAATCCCTTGTCAGCTGGCTGCAGTTCTGGCTTCCAAAGTGAGAGATTAAATCAGGAGAGGAGTGACAGCGCGGGTGTAAACAGCCCATAGACACACACCGTTCCCAGGAGCTCCGGGGGTCTGTGGGCACGGGGGCCGTCTGTCACTCTCTGTGTGTGCCATCGGTATGCAGGTGGCATGGACGGGAAGAAAGACAAACAGAAGAATGCGGCCGCCAGCCAACTAACATCTGAAATTCAGAGATAAGGAAAGGAAGGGGATGAGGAACACTCCAAGCTCGGCTCTCAGTGAATCGGATTGTTAATCAAGTTCACCTTCTGATCTGCATCTGAGGAATCCACAAAGACACAAACTGGATTACTCATTCAGCGTCAGCACTCAGTCCTTTAGGTGTCTGATACAGGGACGCACCAGAGCTGGTGATGTGTCTGGACTCATTTTCACAGAGTATTCTCACTGCTCGTCGTTTGGCAGTCCTTCATCAGCTCGTACTGCTGCCATTTCATCAACTGCTGCAACAATAAATAATAGGAACTAGATCTGCGTTTCCTGAAGGAACTACAGCTGTGCTTGAAATATGGAATGAATGTGGGTTTGTGTCCCAATACTTTTGGCCACATGCAGGTTTGTGTCCCAATACTTTTGTCCACATGCAAGTTAGTGTCCCAATACTTTTGGCCATGTTCAGGTTTGTGTCCCAATACTTTTGGCCACATGTAAGTTTGTGCCCCAATACTTTTGTCCACATGCAAGTTCGTGTCCCAATACTTTTGTCCATGTGTGGGTTTGTGTCTCAATACTTTTGGCCACATGCAGGTTTGTGCCCTAATACTTTTGTCCATGTGTGGGTTTGTGTCCCAATACTTTTGGCCATGTGTGGGTTTGTGCCCTAATACTTTTGTCTATGTGTGGGTTTGTGTCCCAATATTTTTGTCCATGTGTGGGTTTGTGTCCCAATACTTTTGTCCATGTGTGGGTTTGTGTCTCAATACTTTTGGCCATGTGTGGGTTTGTGCCCTAATACTTTTGTCCACATGTAAGTTTGTGTCCCAATACTTTTGGCCATGTGTGGGTTTGTGCCCCAATGCTTTTGTCCACATGCAAGTTTGTGTCCCAATACTTTTGGCCATGTGTGGGTTTGTGTCCCAATACTTTTGTCCACATGTAAGTTTGTGTCCCAATACTTTTGTCAGAGGAGGGGTCGTTCCCTACCTCCCTTTTTGTTCCCCTTTCGTTTTTGTGTCCTCGGGGCCTCCGGTTTTGGCCCTGTTTTGAGGTTTTGTCCACAGGTAAGGTTTTGTGTCCCAAGACTTTTCTGGCCATTGTGTGGTCCTTGTGTCCAATACTTTTGTCCACATGTTAATTTTGTGTCCCAATTTACTTTTCTCTCCATGTGTGGGGTTTGTGTCCCCATACTTTTGTCCCATGTGTAAGTTTTGTGGTCCCTAACAATATTTTTGGCCATGTGTGGCGTTTGTGTCCCAATACTTTTTGTCCAAATGTATTTTGTGTCCCATACTTGTTTCTCCATGTGTGGGTTTGTGTCCCAATACTTCTGTCCACATGTAAAGTTTTTGTCCACCCAATACCTTACCGCCATGTGATCGCCTTTTTTTTTTTGTGTCGCTTTTATCCCCTCGTTTCAAATTATTATTTTTATTTATTTTTTCATTATTATTATTATTCTAATGAACAGGTTGCTTTTCCAATGCTGTTTGATCTGGAGGCTCTGCTGAAGATCTGGTGTCTGGGCTTCACTTGGTTATATCAGCTCCTCTCTCCACAAGTTTGAGTCTCTTCTGGTTGTGGGAACCACACTGCACATCTACCCCGACCTCTACCACTCCCAACTCACCTACTTCCAGGTAAGGCTCATGCCACACTGATCTAAAGAGTTCATTTCCATGCCCCTGACACTCTTCATTGGGGTGTGTGCCTTAGGATACCCCTCACTGTTAGATTACTCTCACTGTCCATTTGATCAGTTCCACTTACCTATAGAAGCACTTTGTAGTTTCTACAAGTACAGACTGTAGTCCATCTGCTTCTCACCATATTGTTCGTCCCCCCACTCTTGCTCTCTAATGGTGTGTAAAATCTCCACCTCACCCTCCTTGGTACTCCTGCTTCTTACAGAAATTACTGATGTCCTTGTCGTCTGTCCTGTGCCTTTGTGCTCGGTGAGGAGGGGCTTTTAAGGAGAGAGACCTGGTGGATACTGCGGTGTTGTAACTTTTAAAGTGACAGTATTGCTAACATTCTCTGTTTTACTTTTAATACATCTGAGACGCCGAAACCGCAATCAGGGCTTAAGCTAACGTAACACACCCCCCCCCTGTGAAGTCCGCATTGTGACCCTGTGCCACCATGACAAGCATAAGCTGGGTCAAAAAACAGGACAAACATGAGTATGTTTATGAAAGTGTGTCCCTTCCAGGGGTGTAACGATACACTCACGATTCGATTCACAACACTGAGGTCACGATTGAATTTTCTCACCGTGATTTGATAAAAGACATTCCTTTTTTATTTCTGAAGGATAACAATTTAAAATAGTGTATTTTTGTTTCTAAGAGTCTTTAGTCCCCTGCAATTAAATGAATTTGGAAGGATTCTCACTGAGAACAGGATATGCGTCTGTGAGCCCTCTGGTGTTCAAATATGGAATTGCATTTGATATCGATATAATCAAGAACGCATAATCCAACTAGACGGTACATCGTTTTGGTTTTTGCATCGCGATGCACCCTAGTCCCTTCTGTTAGCTGCCAATATCTGCCTATGAAATGTGGATTATTTAACTTCTCTGGTTTATTCCTTAACACAGCAGTATTGAGTGGAGAGAAGAGATCTGTGTTCCGTATTGGAAAAGACCAAACAAAAAACAGAGGCTTTATATTTCTTCTTGACTGCATGCCTGGTTTGGTGCACACACCTGGCGGTTCTGTGCTAATCAGCTGCTAACATGGGGTAATAACGCAGAGCATGATTACCATTGAGAAGTCTTTTGAAGATCAGCTCCAGGCAGCTGGGGGAATAAGGGTCAAGAGCGTTAGGGTTGTTTTGTCGTTGGTAGACCTCATTAAGGCCCTCTTGAGTCACCGTGGGAGGGCTATGCTGCTCTGCTTATGAGTTATACACTGCCTGGCCAATAAAAGGTCACCACCTGGATTTAACTAAGCAAATAGTTAAATAGTTAAGAAAAGAGCCTCCCATCGGATAATTGCTGCATCGGTGATTTACATTTACAGCATTTAGCAGACGCCCTTATCCAGAGCGACTTACAATTGGTACGAGTCCAAGCAATTGTGGGTTAAGGGTCTTGCTCAAGGACCCAACAGTGGCAGCTTGGCAGATGTGGGATTTGAACCCTGGACCTTCCGGTCCATAGTCCAGTACCTTAACCACTAGGCTACCACAGTCCTGGTGATGATGTTTCAGCTGGATAGTTATTGAACCCTAACTGATGCAGTGAGGAGCTTCTCATGTCAAACAACCATGTCGAAAGACACATCCTGTGGTCGTGGAAAAGATTTTAAACCATTTCAGAAGGGTCAGATTGTGAAAGAGTGGTTCAGGGAGCATGAGCCACCATTATCACACATGGATTGTCCACCACAGAGTCCAGAGCTGAACCCCATTGAGAATCTTTGGGATGTGCTGGAGGAGACTTTGCGCAGTGGAACAGATCTCCCATCATCAATACAAGATCTTGGGGAAAAATGAATGCAGCTCTGGACAGAAATAAATGTTGTGGCATTGCAGAAGCTTGTGGGAACAATGGCAGGGCGAATCAAAGGCGGTCCAACCAAATATTGGAGCACGTGACCTTATTTTGTCCAGGCAGTGTGTAATTGCCGTTTATTCAAGTCAAGTTCAAGTCAAGTTCAGATTTATTTATATAGCGCTTTTTACATTGAGCATTGTCTCCAAGCAACCTTTACAGTTTAGATTATCTCCTAATAACTACGTCCAATCCCAAATTGACGAGCCCTATGGCGACAGTGGCAATGAAAAACTCCCTATTCTAGGAAGAAACCTTGGAGGACCAAGACTCAAAAAGGACCCACCTCTTGGGCGCGTAGCTGATAAATCTACGAGCGACTAAAGGCATGATCAAAGTTTGAATAGAATTAGTATGCACATCGACATTAGTGCCCGGTATGAATAAATCTAAGACGAAACTAAAGTCGGGAGTCATGGTCGATAAATGTGAATTATGCCCGTGGAGCTCCATCAGATGGTACATCATTTGTGGGGCCGGAACTGCGAACACAGCTCGGAGAGAAAACAGAAAATGTAATTATTATTGAATTAAGAGCCAGTGGTCTATTAACAATCACTGATGCCATGTCAATCACTGATGCAATTGTAGTATAGAACCCCGCAGCATTATCTATAGGCAGCATAGCTAGAAAAGCTAGAAAGAGGAGAACTGGAATGAAACACAGCAAGAGGGATCACATGAGACCATTGGGCACCCCCCGATCTGCAGAAGACAGCAACCCCACGTCTCTGATCACCATAAGACTCTTTTATGACTAGGAACCCCCCCTCTGCCCCTTATTCTAAGGCAAGGTTGCATAGTCAAGATCACGAGGACCCAAGCCTAGTTTCAGCCCGACCGCCCACCCGACACTCCCGGCAAGCCGGACACGGCAGGCATGCCAGACATGACTTCAGACTCCAGCCTCAGCAACCCAACCATGCAACCTGGTCTAAATCCTATTCAAAAGCTGTGTAAATAAGTGTGTCTTTATCCTAGATTAACACTTTGGAGGGTGTTCTGAATCTCGAACGAAAAGTGGAAGTTTATTCATAGTTGGGGGCCATGTCTGAGAAAGCCTTTCCCCTGCTGTGACCTTATTTTGGTCCAGGCAGTGTTGTAAGTGCCGGTTATTCCGCACACATGTCGAGAATAACATGTTTGAGGATTCATACTTTTTTTGGAATAGGAAATGAATCATGATTTGTTGTTACTTCATTCAATATTTGATCATCTTGATTAATAACCCCAGTGATATTTTGCTTTTAGATTTACTCTGTTTAATCTCTCTAAGCAAACTGGAGCTGAACTTTGACCGTGATGACGTGTGAGGGACTTTGCGTTCATGTAAAGGCAATTAGAACTCGGGCTACATCAAAGCAAGCGTCGTGTTTTTTAAGCCTCTCAGAACAGGGTTATTTTATATAGAGCGAGGTTTTTCTCTGCCCACACGATTGTAATTTATTCAGTGGTTTTTGCTGCTAAAGGTCAACCTAAGCTTTGTCATGTAATTTGGTAAAAAGGGCACAGTGCACTCCTCTCATGAATAATGGTTAATGACAAATATTGCTCCTCTTCAAATTTTAATATGTTTTCCACAGCAGATAATTAGCTCTTGGTTTTATGGATTTCAAGGCTGACCAATATTTGTGCCGGTGTTTTTTTTTTCCAATGTAAAATCCCCCCCTTTATGTTTTGAGATGTGATTTTGAGGGCGTCTGCAAACTTTTAGTCTATATTAACTCATTTTGAGAAAATGAGGGTTTGTCATCAGTGAGGATTAAATGAAGGACCTTTCCCCAGCAGAGGATGAAGTATGATGAAGCTGATGTGCTGATGCTGCATTTCAAAGTCAAGCACATGGGTGTGTTCCGTTACTGCAGGTGTTGAGAGTGGTGCGTCTGATCAAGATCTCTCCTGCGCTGGAGGACTTTGTGTACAAGATCTTTGGTCCGGGGAAGAAGCTAGGCAGCCTGGTGGTGTTCACGGCCAGTCTGCTCATAGTCATGTCTGCCATCAGCCTGCAGATGTTCTGCTTTGTGGAGGACTTGGACCGCTTCACCACCTTTCCTCGGGTAAAGGCTCTCACTGCACCCAGATCTTAAAAGGCACAGGGAAAATGAGGGCACTTGGTCGGGTGTCACAAAAGTCGGGTGTCCTTCATCTGAGGAAGGACAGGCCAGTCGGGGGTCTGCAAAAGCGACTCCTACTCATCCCCACAATGCACCAGCATGCCGTTCAGAGCACAGCTTAGGCCTGCACCCTGTGTTCTGAGGCTGTAGGTGCCAGATCCCCATGACAAGGTAAAAATAGTATGATTGGATTATTCTAAAATTGGGCTGGTAAGCTTCTGTCACAGTGAATCATTTTCCAAGCAAGTGCTGTTTGAAACAGCGTCACAATATTTAATTTGTCAGCAGATGTAACAGCCCTCGCCAAGTTGTTCGATACTAAGGACTCATGAGAGTCTCTCATTAGCCAAATCTTTTTTATCCGCTCTTATTATAGGGAATCCACTGATCCATGTTTCAGCCGGGACTTGGAAGGGTTCTGTGTAAACAGATGCTGCTCATTTCAAATGCTTCTCTTTCTTGATGGCACAATAACCGTTTGAGATTATGATGTTTACTCAGTTCCCTCACCAACTGCTTCAGAATGATCTCATCAGCCACGGCCAGTGTGATCAGGGTTTGAAGCCCAGACAGACTCGGCTCCTTCAAGCAACTTCCAAGGGAAAATGCTTTTAATGTCAGTACTCTATAGAGTAGGGGTGTAACTACTCTATAGTCTACTCATAATCTCCTCATGATTTAATTTTCTTACGATTAAAAAAATTTATTTTATTTATAGTTTAATCATTTTAAACAGCAAATAGAGCAGTGCTTGAAATGTGGCAAAAGGAAAGAATATGCCATGTGTGGCAATAGTTTTGGCTGCGTGTGGGGACATGTACTAATACTTTTGGCTGTGTGCGGGGGCGTGTCTCAATACTTTTGCATGGGTGCAGGGGCGTGTCCCAGTACTTTTCCCCGTGTGCAGGGGCCTGTCCCAATACTTTTGGCCACGTGCGGGGGCGTGTCCCAATACTTTTGGCCGCGTGCGTGGGAGTCTCAATACTTTTGCCTGTGCGCGGGGGGCGTGTCCCAAAACTTTTGGCTACATGCAGAGGCGTGTGCCAATACTTTTGCCTGTGTGCGGGGGCGTCTCAATACTTTTTTCCGTATGCGGGGGCATGTCCAAATACTTTTGGCTGCGTGCAGGAACGTGTCCCAATACTTTTGGCTGCATGTGGGGGCGTGTCCCAATACTTTTGCCTGTGTGTGAGGGCGTTTAAATACTTTTGACTGCGTGCAGGTCGTGTCCTAATACTTTTGGCCGCGTGCGGGGGCGTGTCTCAATACTTTTGGCCATGTGCGGGGGCGTGTCTCAATACTTTTGGCCATGTGCAGGGGCGTGTCTCAATACTTTTGGCCATGTGCTGGGGTGTGTTTCAGTACTTTTGGCCGTGTGTGGGGGCGTGTCTCAATACTTTTGGCCGAGTGCGGAGGCGTGTCCCAGAACCTTTGGCCATATGTAGGCGTGTGTCCTAATACTTTTTGGCCACATGTGGGCGCGTGTCCCAATACTTTTACCTGTCTTGAAGTGGCGTGTCCCAAAACTTTTGGCCGTATGTGGTGGCGTGGGCCAATACATTTGCAGGGCATGTCCTGATTATTTTGCCCGTGTGCAAGGGCATGTCTCAATACATTTGGCCGTGTGCGGGGGCGTGTCCCAATACTTTTGGCCGCGCGTGTGGCCGTCTCAATATTTTTGCCTGTGTGCAGGGGCGTGTCTCAATACTTTTGGCTGCGTGCGGGTCGTGTCCTAATACTTTTTACCGCATGCGGGGGCATGTCCAAATACTTTTGGCCGCGTGCAGGAACATGTCCCAATACTTTTGGGTGCATGTGGGGGCATGACCCAAAACTTTTGCCTGTGTGCGAGGGCGTTTCAATACTTTTGACTGCGTGCGAGTCGTGTCCTAATACTTCTGGCCGCGTGTGGGGCATTTCAATGGGAGATTTTACATTTTTAAACTTAAATAAATTAAAATTGATAAATGGGGCCGACTCCAAAAGTCACAGCGCACCACACAGAGCGATGATCTTACGTAACTGTTTTTGAACCGGGTCTGTACGGTAAAGCTACAGCTGTATCAATCCCAGAATTGGTGTGGAATAGAACTGCCAGGCGATAATAATTATAAAAAGAGTATGCCAGATAAACAATACAGTGTTTTGTTTTCAAGCACTCTATAACTATTTACACAAATATAGAAGAACCTGCACTACAACACAACCCTTTACAGCCAGCCCACATCACAACCCCGAGAAAAGAAAAGAAGGAAAGGAAGACAGGAGGGGAAAAGGGGTTCTAAGGTTTATCCCTTTGATTTATCAAAAACGTCCCACATCCCATGAAAAAGCCTCTGAGTTTGTTATCACAGCCTCTCAGTCCGTGCCTTTTGGGCTGTGTGCATCATCTCAGATAGCCCTCTTTAAAACATCTGGCAGAAGATGATTTCCAACCTAGGAGAATAACCTTTTTGCTGGTCATTAGGATCTGCTGCCCAGTTTGGAGGAAAACAGTCATGTTCTCAGAGCAAATCAGACAGACATGCAAATGTATTAGACCAGAAGGATATGAAGAGCAGAAAACATGGTGTATCACAGAGTGAGGCTACAGATCCATAGGTCTTAGTGTCGTTTTGGACTCTGTGGATGACCTTAAGTTGTATCGCCTGTACTTTGAGATGCTTGAGCAACTTGAAATTCTGGAGAGACCCTCTCCTTCTCCAACCCCGTTTTGACAGAGGGCCCTGTGGCCGCACGGGTTTCCTCGATCCAACAGACTGGAAAGGATTGTGATGTGAAAAAATGAGAGCTCCTACCTTGAGGCTGTGTGAGCTGTCCTGATCTAAAACAGTAATGGCTGAATGCATGCAGCTCTGTTCCTCCTGCAGGCCTTCATGTCCATGTTCCAGATCCTCACTCAGGAGGGTTGGGTGGATGTCATGGACCAGACTCTGGTAGCAGTGGGACACATGTGGGCTCCAGTGGTGGCAATCTACTTCATCCTCTACCACCTTTTTGCTACTCTGGTAATACAGATGTTTAGATCAGAAATACACTCCGTCTGTTGATGTTGGTTAGGTGCCTTGTACAGTTGCTGCCCGATTTATGATGGGGACAAATTAAGTTTTGAAAAGAACACGTATATTAAGGCCGTCCTTCACACAGAGTCCGAAACTGACGGAGCGCGACACTGTAAAATCTTTAATCGGAGCCTGTTCTGATTTCTCCATTGTTAAAATCAGGCTGACCAATCAGAGCTCGGTTGCCGGGCAGAACAGCTCATAAGAGCTTATAGGACGAGCAACAGGCTGCCTCTAAAAACATGGAGTAGGAATAGAACTGAAAGGCTGGAGAATGATGGAGATAAAGCTCACAGGGACTGGATGGAAGCGTCTGATTATTTATCTAAGTGCATTCTGATCTGCTCATGGTCACAAAAACACAAACTAGAGCTTCCTGTGCTCATCTCAGCTTGTGTTTCTGTTTTTTTTTTAAGTTGATGATGTGAACAAGACATGGAGAAATCTCCTACATTAAGAGGCGGGAAATTAAAGAAAGCAAAAGCGGACAGGGAGTTTTCAGAGAGTTTCGGCATACAGTGGGGCCAAAAAGTATTTAGTCAGCCACTGACTGTGAAAGTTCTCCTACTTATAAAGCAGAGAGAGGTCTGTAATTTTCATCATAGGTACACTTCAACTATGAGAGACAAAATGAGAACAAAATCCAGGAAATCACACTGTAGGATTTTTAAAGAATTGAATTGTAAATCATGGTGGAAAATAAGTATTTGGTCACCCACAAACAAGCAATATTTCTTTTGTTATTGACCAAAACTTATTTTCCACCATAAATTACAATTCAATTCTTTAAAAATCCTGCAATGTGAGTTCCTGGATTGTTTTTCTCATTTTGTCTCTCATAGTCCAGACCTCAAAGAAAATGTTTGGAGGGAGTTGAAAGTCCATGTTGCCCAGCGACAGCCCCAAGAGGACAAGAGACAAGACAAGAGCCCCACTGCTCTAGAGGACATCTGCATGGGCCAAAATACCTGGGGAAGACTTACAGGAAACGTTTGACCTCTGTCATTGCCAACAAAGGTTATGCTACAAAGTATTGACTTGAACTTTTGTTATTGACCAAATACTTATTTTCCACCATAATTTACAATTAAATTCTTTAAAAATCCTACAATGTGATTTCCTGGATTTTTTTTCTCATTTTGTCTCTCACAGTTGAAGTTTAGCTATGATGAAAATGACAGACCTCTCTCATCTTTCTAAGTAGGAGAACTTGCACAATCAGTGGCTGACTAAATACTTTTGCCCCTCTATTAAAAAAAAAACGCATCGGACTCAGTGTGAAGGTCCCAGTACGTAAAAAAAATCGCGATGTATTGCTGTATCATGTTGTTTAGCACAGCCCTAATAACTATGGGCAAAAACCGGTGTGTATTGACAGCCTTAATAAAAACGGAAAAGCTTCTGGAAGCATTATCATCACTCAGTTTCATTTCTTCCAGATTCTGCTGAGTCTCTTTGTGGCTGTAATTCTGGACAATCTTGAGCTGGACGAAGACTTAAAAAAGCTTAAACAGGTAAGACATCTATTCCTTTATGCAGGTAAGAGAGCTGGATTAGCTCACAGCGCTTGCAGTGGTTCTCAGTGGAGTTACTTAAAGGCGGGAACTGTATTGTAATTACATAAGGATGTGGTTTAATGGATTGTAACCTGGGTGTCTGTACATTTGAATGGTGTGAATAGTAAGGTTGGCGATCCCCTGACCGGCCATTGTGTGACTCCCGACCTGGCCGGAAGGCACCGCTGGGTCGAGCTAGTGTTATCGTGAAAATGGTGGCTGGGAGTTTGAACCCTCAATAGGGATGGAATGTTTTTCCAAAGGGAATTCTGTGTACAGACAGTGAAGCATGGTCACGTTTTGTGTTACGTCTGCCTGATGCACTGGCATGACTCATCAGTTCAGTCATGTTTGAAAACATGACCATGGCTCCTTTGACACCTCCTGGAGTATCGCTGAGACCCTGATCATAGAGAGATGAACTGTGTCCGCATGTTGTGGAGAAACGTCCTCGGGATTTGATCATGGCTATATAGATTTCATTATGCTGGGGAAAGGAGCTTATTTTTCAGAATTCTGTTATGTTCTGGGGCAAAAAAGTGTGGATTACTGCTAGAGTAGATTTCAGTCACAGCAGGTGGCACAGGTACACAGCGAGTGCTTTGCAGCTTACTGAGAAGATGATGGGAATGCTATCAAGGGTGTAAATTACATTACAGTGTTGGGGGACAATAAACAGTAACATTGCTCAGGTCTACAAAAAGCACTGCTGTATTAAATGTACATGCAGTGGTACTTCGGTGTCCTCATTCATTCGTTCCAGAAGCTCATTGAGAACCGAAAATGACTAGTACCGGGCAAATTTCTCCCATAAGGAATGATGTAAATTGAATGAATGGGTTCCAGACCCCCAGAAAATCCCCCCAGGAGTGGTGTTGTACAGGAGCTTCCTGATTTATGATGGGGATATGTTCAACAAATCCATCATAAGTTACATGGATCATGAACTGAGGAGTTTTTGGAAGAGCATCTATACTGTATTAAAGCAGTGCTTATGATAAGTAACAAGTAAGTTAATGTTTAAAACACTTACATTAACCTACAGTCGGCCAAAATCATTAACACAAAGCTTATTTTATAATAAAGTGTTGAAAAATCCCATTCTGAAACACTTTTGGTTAACTAACTATCTGCATCCTGTTCTGGAGCATTCAATTCCTGTTTTGCTTTCGGTTGGCTCTTATAAACTAACCTTTTTAAGACCCATGGAGATTTATATGCACTAAGAATGCACAACACAACAAAAATAGTGGAGATCTTTACCGAGCAATAGCAAAAAGTCATGCAAGTTTAAGCAAGTGCAACGAGAACCGAGACAAATCATTCTGCTCAAAATGCGCCGAGAACCGAATCCTACACGTTCCGAGGTGGTCGAGAACCGAGGTACCGCTATAATGGGTTAGGGCTAGGGCTCTGTTTTAATCATGATCAGTATAGTGCGTTGTTTAAATAGTCTGCATTGTTGGCCTGTGTAATGTGGGCGTAACCCTGAAATAAAAGTTTCAACAAATGTTCAGCTCATTGTTTGAAGACAGAGATCACCTTGTATATTTATTTAGACAACAGAATACTGCAGAGCTCTAAATCACCGCTCTTTTAATGACTGTAAAAGGTGCCAGTCGGTGCCAGTGTTGTGTGACCGCACCACTCGACCTTCCCATTGAAGGTCCTAACCAAGAATCGCACCCAGGCCACCAGGAGTAGGCGTTTCTAGCACTGGCTCTCACCACTGAGCCACCAGAGCACCTGAATCCATGCCTAGTTGAACATAAGAGAAAATGGAACACTATCGTTTGTAAGACGAACAGTGTGTCAGGTGTGAATAAGAATCAGACAGAATGAACCAGGCTTGGTTGAAGCGGAACAGTTTCTCAGCAGCAGATCTTGGATCGTGGGAGTCTCTGGGTGTCTGGATTCACTGCAGGTGGCTTCATATCATTAAACCCGAAAACCAGGTGTTTGATTACTTTTTAACAATGATGAAGTCACAACATGTGGCTTTGCATTTGGATTCAAACGAAGTAGAAAGTCAGAGTGTTCTCCAAAGCATCTCTGCCCTGTGCTGTGAATGTTCTTTTGCTGGCACGCTCCCAACATCGGGACATGTCCAGATCGGTTCCCGCTTAGCCACAGCTGACTGATCAGCTGCTCGGCCTCTGAAATTGCCTATTTTACAGGTGCTTCCAGCACAGATGGGGGCAAACCAAAAATATACCTGGAGATTATGATTGCTCTCCAAGAACAGAGGGAAAGCGGAGCTTTTCTAAACAGCTGGCTCCGAAGCAATTCACACTCTGACCTTGACTGTAGCAAGACGAGTTCATTCTGATGTTGAGCAATTAAGGCTGAGATGGGTTTTGTCCTCTTGTACGTTGCGCCTGATTTAGTGGTTGTGTGGAAGCTTTGAGGAAAGTTGTTTTGTGCCTTTTGGTGAGCGAATTGTTCTAGAGTGTGATAATGTCACCAATAATTGGCTTTGAAAGGTTCAGACCGCGCTCTTATTTTAAATACAAAGCACTTTAGTAACAGAATTTGTAAAGCTGTTGAAAGATATTCTGGTTTGCACAATTAAATATGCATATCTGTGGTAGCCTAGCAGTTAGCAGTTAGGTCCAGGGTTCAAATCCCACCTCTGCCAAGCTGTCACTGTTGGGTCCTTGAGCAAGAACCTTAATCCACAATTGCTTGGATTGTATCAGCTGTAAGTCGCTCTGGATAAGGGTGTCGGCTAAATGATGGACCGGTAATGTGAGGCTGGTGTGAATATTGTTGGTCTCAATTAAAGATGTTGAAAGCAGAAGCTGTCTGATGTGCAACATCTCAAAAACCTTGTGTTAGTTTGATTGATTGGTGAGCTTTGGGAGATCTGGGACAATTGATTGTTTGCTTCTTATGGAGTTGTTTCTCTAGAACAGTTGGTCTGTGTTCCATTTCCACTCAGTCAGTGGTTCAGTGAATGGAGCTTATAGAGATTGTCCTGACTGGTCTTTTCCATCTCAAGAAGTTGTTTCTGATTGTGGCAACCTTTCATCTAGACTTGTGCTAATATTTGGATACTCCTGGTCGTGGTTGATCCATTCTGCTCGTTTTAACGCACCATTAACTCGTCCGTTTTGTTCGGAGACTTTATAGTAGCCCTAGTGAATTGCCTGAAAAGAACAAATGAGATTTTCTTTCATTTATTTCAGTATTTTACAACATTTTCCACATTGTGTTGACCCAGAAAAAAATGTGTTGTGAAATTTCGTAGTAAGACTCTGAATTCCTTGGCAGTTTTGACAAAAATATTTTACAGTTCTATTATTTTTATGGTAATTCGTCCACTTCATGGTTCTACTGTGAAATTACATGGTTGAACTATAAAGGCATCAGTAGAACTATGAAACCTTATGGTTCAGCTGTGAAGTGTTACGCTTCAATTCGATTTGATTTTCTTTTGATTATTGATTTTACATTCGGAAAAACACATTCCTTTTAAACTTAAATAAACTTAAATCTCTAGAAACATAGGTTGAAAATTGTAAACAAAATGCTCTACTGTAGCTTCATCAAATCTTAAATAACCGAGTGAAAACGTTTTTTTTATTTCTGAAGACTAACAATTCAAAATAGTGTATTTTCTATAAAAATGAAACAAAAACAATCTTTAGTCACTTCCAATTAAAAGAAATTGGAAGGATTCTCACTGAGAACAGGATATGCATCTGTGACTATGACTGTGCCCTCTGGTGTTCTAAAATGGAATTGCATTTGATGGCAGTAAAATCCAGATAAAACTAAACGAACTAAACGACGTCGTCCTGTTTTTGTACCGTTACACCCTGCATACATTTTTCCTGGGGAGGTTTTTTTTTTGTTGATAAAAATGCTGCCTAACTTTGTTAGACTGTAGCTGCATCCAGAAAGTGCTTACATCTTTAGAAGACGTACATGGATTGTGCTCTTGTTGCTCTATAATGACAATCGCTTTGAATCAAGGCCATTTTTAAGAAATTCTCACTGTCCTATAACACAGGCTGCTGAGGAAATTCCAAATCTCATTACGCTCGCGCCCCTCTCTCTTACGCCCTGTGAATCTTTCTCAGCATCTGTCTCTCTCCCTCTGCGTTGTTACCGGGGGCAGTGCTAGCAAGCCTGCTGTACTCTATCAGTTTGCTTGAATTCCCTCAGACAGAAGGCAGTTCCTTTCAAATGTCTGCCATGGAGAGAAAAATAAAATGCTCTGAGCTAGTGCTCTCAGTTCAGACGTGTGTTTGTGCTCAGTGCGAACAAGTCAGTCTTACTTCGGTTTGTTTATGCCAAAGTGCTCCAGGGTCACATAACAGCCACTCCAGAGTCGGTCCTGCCTTTCGTACTGGTTGTGTTTCTCTTGCTTGTTTGTCCCATATATCTCTAAATCATAGATTTACGAAGATCACAGTTAAACAGGACTTACAGTAGAGCTGTGTTGTGCATTAGAGTCGTTCCCTAGGGCTTGCTGTACAGGATTGATGAAAAGAACACATATTTAAGAACATATTAATAAGGGTTTTGTGCGAATCCCTTTACATAGCATGTACGTTTACAGGTATGCCCACGTTTAAAGTCCATCCGATCAGTGTTCGTTTGTTTTAACAAGCGAGAGCTTAAAAATGATAATAAATTATAATAGGAAACATAAATCTGTCTTTTTACTTTTGATGTTGTGGCGTAATGGTATGTCACTGTGTTTTCTGTAATTATTGTGAATTTCCTTAAATTAAAAACGCAGAGGCGTTAGGGACGCGGTGTAGGTGGTAGCGTTCCACTCGTGTTTTAAGAGGTATCTCTGACACGTTTGCACGGGGTTCTCTTGTGAAAATACTCCTTATAGTTACATCACAGTAGCAAAAACGGACCGCGTGACTATGGTAATGTCTGGGCAGAGTCCATTTTCGGTCCGTTTTCGGTCCATTTTTGGTCAGTGACCTGTTTGACAGTGCGTAATGTGGACGTTAAACAGTGCATGCCTGTCCGCCCTTATCCAACCAGCCCCTGAGTTTGTGTAGTTAATTCCCCAGGGTTCTTCCTTGCAGATGTTTCTTGCTGAAAGTGCAATAAATAAGATCTGCTTTCTCACTGCGTTCTTTTAGTGCTAGATACCACAATAAAATACACAGCCATTATTTCAAATTAAACTCTGAGTGAAATAAATGTTTAGGAGGGAGGTACTGTGCCATCCGGAGCTCCCACTATGAGGCACCCTCGCTGTGTTTGCAGGAGTTTGTGTAAGGCAGATCTTCCCAAACTCTTTCTGCAGTGCCCCGCTTTTGTAGATAAGAATATTTTCACATAAAACTGGACGTATCACAAGTGCCATGCGTTATGTATCTTACATTTTGACTCTGGAACAGCATTCATTTGCCTTGCTCTTGCTGCACCCCCTAGCCCCATCCCTGCAATAGCTTACACCCCCCACTTGGGAACCACTGGTCTAATGCAGTGTTTCCCAACTCCTGTGCCATTATCCAATTTCACCTAATTGGTTTTCAAAGCCAGCAGCGTGTAGTGACAGGCAGAACAATTACATTCTCGTCCACTAGAGGGCAGTAAGATATCAGCTTTGTGTAACACTGAGTAAGTAAATTAAGTAAATTGATACTAGATTTCCATTGTATTTCAACAAATATACTTTTTGTGACATTTTTGTTTGGTGGTGTGCCTTGTGATTTTTCTCATGTGGAATATGTGCCGTGGCTCAAAAAGGCTGGTAACCACCGGTCTAATGTGACATGGCTATATGCTAGTGCTGGGTCATGTGACCCCAAATCAGTATCACAATTAATAGAACATATCACCTTGATTATGATTAATTAACGATTGTTTTGTTTTGGGGATTAGTTTCCCCTCAGAGTTCGCTGACAAGGCTGACTGGATGGGGTGGAGTCACCTGACTTTAAGGGGATGGAACATAAACACAAACAGTGAGGAAAGTATGAACAGAATTAAAAAATGTATTAATAGAATTTAAATAAAACCAAAATAACTGACATAGACAAGATTACGTTGGTTAAAGGTTCTGAACGTCAGTTTCAACAGTTTCACTCATCGTTGTCTTCTTCTTACAGCGTCTGCAGCCACTGAACTAATCGTTTGTCAGATTCCTACCCTTTCCTGGTATTAATTTAGACTCGCAACATGCAACATGAACTAGGGAGTTTTTCCTTGCCACTGTCGCCCTAGGCTTGCTCAATTTGGGATTGGACGTAGTTATTAGGAGATAATCTAAACTTGTAAAGTTGCTTTGAGACAATGCTCCATTGTAAAAAGCGCTATATAAATAAATCTGACTTGACTTGACTTTTATTTTGTTTTATTTTATTTAAAAGTGTTCTATCTTTTCATTTTTATATGTAGCTTCTGTGTATTTAAACTATTACTATTAAGATTTGAGAAAGCCAGCAGCACAAATGCTGAAGGCAGCCGCGCCCCAGCTCGGAGCTGATGGCTTAGAGACATGGGCCTCAGGCCTGTGTTCTGATATAATGGAAGCTGTTGTATGGCCTTCCTGAGCTGTCCAGTGTTCTAGAACATGGGATTATGTGGGATTGTGTTGTTCCTCAGGTGCCTCTTGAGAAATTTACTGGTTGCGTCCAATTTTTAATTCTTCAGATCCTATAAGCTAGCCTTTATGCATTCTTTCTTTCATTTCTTATTCACATACTCCCCGCTCAGAGTTCTGGGAGAGTTGTTTAGCCGGCAACACAGGGCCCAAGGCAAGAACAGCCCTAGGCGGGGCGCCAATCCATCGTAGGGCACACACTCATACACTAAGGGCCACTTTAGAGACTCCAGTTAACCTAACACAGGTATTTAGACTGTGGGAGGAACCTGGAGTACCCAGAGAACCCCACACGGACCCGGGGAGGCCGCACCGAGCCGCCACGCCTTTATTCATGTATCGGTCCCTTTGCTCTCTGCTCAGAGACGATGAACTGATGGAAGCTCTGAATGGGACCGTATGGAATTCAGACAGCCAGGCAGTCAGGCCTTCCTGAGGGCGTGGATTCGGTTTGCTAGGTACCAAGGCCAGCACCTGCACACACGCCCAGCGGTCATTAGCAGGTGCATCGGACAGGACGAGCGGAGGCGGGGCTAATGAACGCTCGGGGTGTTCCACGCCCCGCAGATCAGCCGCCAGTAACAGCGAGCGCTTAATGAGCTTCCCTGTAGGTGCGTCAGGACTGGAGTCTGTGTGCTCGGGTACCTCTGATCCTGCCCACTCAGATAGTGCCCTCACTGCCTGAACTCTCACACGGCGCCCCCTACTGCTGTGCTGTGCTGTGTACACGCTGTGCACGGGTGAGATACACTGGGGTGTTTATACAATAAATACACAACACAGTACAGTAAATACACAACGTAGTACAATAACTACACAACACAGTACAGTAAATACACAACACAGTACAAAAACTACACAACACAGTACAGTAAATACACAACACAGTGCAATAACTACACAACACAGTACAGTAAATACACAACACAGTACAAAAACTACACAACACAGTACAGTTAATACACAACACAGTCCAATAACTACACAACACAGTACAATAAATACACAACACAGTACAGTAAATACACAACACAGTACAAAAACTACACAACACAGTACAGTTAATACACAACACAGTACAGTTAATACACAACACAGTGCAATAACTACACAACACAGTACAGTTAATTCACAACACAATGCAATTAATACACAACACAGTACAGTTACTTTCACAAACACAGTACAGTTAATACACAACACAGTGCAATAACTACACAACACAGTTACAGTTAATTCACAACAGTACATGCAATTAATACACAACACAATAACAATTAATAACAACACAATAAAAAATACACAACACAGTACAGTTAATACACAACAGTACAATTAATCCACAATAACTAAACAACACAATGCAATTAATACACAAAACACTACAATAACTACACAACACAATGCAAGTAATACACAACACAGTACAATACATAACACAGTACAATAACTACACAACACAGTACAATAACTACACAACACTGCAATTAATACACAACACAATACAATTTATACACAGCACTGTGTAATGACTACACAACGCAGTACAATAAATGCACAACACAATGCAATTAATGCACAACACAGTACAATACATACACAACACCATACCATACATACACAACATAATACATACGCAGTGCAATACACACAACACAATGCAATAGATACACAGTACAATAGCTACACAACAAAGTGCAACTAATACATACAACACAGTACAATAATTACACAACACAACTACACCACACAGCACAGTAAATACACAATACAAAAAATACACGACATATAATGGATACACAAGAAAACAAATGAACAACACAATACAACAAATTCAGCAGACAGTACAATAGATACACAGAACACAATAAAAGCACTAGGCAGCAGTGTACGATAAACAGGTTTGCTAGCTGCTGCTCTGCTCCGGTTCCCCCTCGGACTGGGAGGGCTGCTGGGGAGAGGAGCTCTGTAACTCATGTCCTGCCTCCAGCTCAGTGGCAGCAGAAGCATCTTTCAGTGGTAGGGGCTGTGTTTATCTTTTTACTGACACACATCAAATGGGAGCGCCTGGCTCGGGGTGTCGCTCCTGAGTGTGTGTGTGTGTGTGTGGATCCCTGATATCCGGGTTGTGTGTTCTCCAGAACGGGTCGGGGGCGGCTGCTGGATGAAGAAAAAACATCCAAAGGCTGTGGGAGAAAGAAGGTGCAGTTCATTCATTACAGCTCAGTTTGAGTCTCACAAAGTGCCATCTCTGAATAATGGAAAAGACAATGCAGTCCTCGCGCTCTTATTGCCAGGCCTCCCAACGACTCCAAATAATGACTCTTACTCTTTCCCATCTCTCTTCTACTCTCACTGTCTGTGTGGGTGTGTGTTGTGTGTGTGTGTGTGTGTGTGTGTGTGTGTGTGTGTGTGTGTGTGTGTGTGTGGGGATGCCACACAATGAGCAGACGATAAGGTGCTATGATTAAGAAGCCTACGGTAGGTCGTGGCAGTAATTAGGATTTTCTTCATGCCTGAAATGAATCGGCTCGTTTTTGTCTCTTTGTTGCTCTGCTTATTCACTCCATGCCTTATCTTTTAGCTTCTTTCTATCTTATTATTCTTACACGTCATAAGCACGGACTGAGAGGCTCAGTTGTTAAGGTTCTCAGCTACTAATTGGCAGTTGTGGGTTCAAATCCCGGCTGTGCCAAGCTGCCGGTGTTGGGCACATAAGCAAGGCCCTTCATCTCAATAAATACACAACACAGTACATGTACAGGTTAGCGTCGTTTACATCTGTTCAACATCTGTTTACTTTAATGACAAGGGTCGTAATTTATAATAAGTTATAAAAACAACTCTGGACGTAGACAGCCAATCAGCGCTGTGGATCCACGAGCAGAGGCGGGAGTTTAAGAGTGGACCTCTTTCCGATCCAGTCGTGTGCTCGCTTCAGTCTCGCTCAACTTAACGATTCTGTCTCTAGATTTAGAGACGTGTCGGACCCCTCTAACAAGAAAGGGGAGTAGCGACAAATCTGGTGACTTTTTGTGCAAACCTTATGTATTTCCCATAGAAGAGAATCACCCACACTGCCCATGAGCGAGAGGCACAGCTCTCACCCTGTCTCTCCTAGAGACCTTCGGCTAGACACTGCTCTAACTCGGTGGATGTGTTTAGAGACTTTTGTGTTTGTGTGGATGGCTTTCCTCTGCTTATTGGTACCAAGCTGTAAATGGTGGTTGTAAGTGTATGGACCTGTCCTAGTGTAAGTAGTACTGCTTTGCTTGCATATTCTCTCTAACCTATAACTACATAAACTGGTTCACATTCCCTCAGTGAGTCTCTGGTTCATCTGGCTGAGCGTCTGTGTTCCTAATACTGTCTATCCATGCATTTTTGACTTCTAACAGAGTCATCATCAGTCATTTCAATCCCTCATCAATCACACATATCCTCAGCGGTCTCTCTGACACATTTCTGACACACTTATTGACCCTTTATATTTACTTTGCAGTAGGATAGAAATACCATGTGACGGAACGTAACGCGGGGATTAAAGAGCACATCAGTATAAATGTTTTAGGGTATCAGATGTACCTGTAACTGGACGTAGTTTCTATTTCGCATTCCATCATGATTGATGTAGTGTTTTTCTGTGATCAGACGTGATGTGGTTTGCAGTGTGTATCTGGTGAACAGCTTACATACGCACTTTCTGATTTATTTGCGTTATCTGCACACAGACCAAATGCTGAAGAACTTGGCTATTCATCCGTACTCACATCCATGTTGGCTTTGACAGGCAATTCCTCCCTAACTTCCCTCAGTAACAGAGCTGTCCATCAGCATGCTGCTCAGGGCACGTGTGTTTGCCCGGCCTCACGTAGCTCGGCGCTTGCCTCCGATCCCCCTCCTATTCCCACAGGCAGCGCCTGATCCAGATGTCGGCAGGCCCAGACGGCGTGTGTGCTTTCTTACCTCACCTTTTACCTTGACCCAGTTTTGTCTTGCAACTATATCGGTCCAGACGAGACCGAATCGCCGTGACATCCCTTCTTATTTTGCCCCGCTGCAGGGCCCCCGAGCAGCACCCGTGAAAAACACCCCGCACAAGGACATGCATCGCAGCACAAAGGGCATCAATGTCACCTTCCGTTCCTCCCACAGGAGTCTGCAAGGAATAGCTCCATGCTGCAGTCACTCGCACCCGCATCAGCTGCCTGGCAGCCTGCCTCTCGGGTGCCACAGGTGCGCGTTTAAGTGGTCTGGGAGTTTATAGCCTGTGCAGTACTGCCATGCTTCATTAGAGGGTAAATGATAGGGAAAAGTGACCCCCCCCCCCGTCTCTCTGTCTTTCTCTGTGAACCTCATGGAACTTCTCCAAGTCTGGAGAGCAGGAGGCCGATGCGTGTGCTTATCAAAACAGACGAATACAAATTCCATTCCTGAACAAGGTTATGTGAAGGATTTACGCCAACGCACCCCATGGATGCTACCAACCTAGTTATTTGTCCAAAATACGTATAATGCGGTTACGTTTGAACTCAGAACTGGGAGCCAGCTGGAACTGAAGGGGAACTGCAAGGCTCAGATAAAAAAATATTCTGATCGGGTCGGGTGTCACATGCGGGCACAACTGGCCGTGCAGGATCGAGGGGACAATGAGAATTATTCCCTGCCCCGACAACAGTGGCACCTGCCGACCCTGAGATGGATTGCTGTCTTTATCATTAATTCAGTTTCAGTGTGAGAAGTCAAATGTATTTTTATAGCACTGTTTACAGAAGAGCATCGTCTCAAATACAATGAAGCTAAACTGAATAATTAAAATATAATACAGACTATAATAAATCGAAGGGAATACAACATTATGAAGAATAAAATCAAATAAGTATTTAAAAATAGAGAACATAAAATCATAAAAATATAGTGTGTATGTATACATATACTGTATATATACATACAAAAGTATCAGGTCCATCATATCAAGTGGTACAGGTTTCATTTGCACATCTGTTTCATGGCTATTTTTGGCAAGAGGCCAGTTTGGGGACTTAACGAGGTCACAAAAAACTACACAAAGTGACATTCATACCTGGTGCTGACATAATGTGTTTTACTGAGCAACCCTTGTGGTATAATCTGACAAAAATGATATAAGTTACTTTAGTTGTCTGGTTCAAATAACACAGAAAAATATGATTTTTTAAGGTTATTCTGGCTACTGCACATGCTCATCCCGCCACTACAAAGGGGCCGAGACTTGCCTCCCTCCTGTCCGACACATTTACTAATATGCTGGTTCTTTCTAATGACAGGCGGGGCTTCTGTACTACAGTCCCAGTCGTATTGTAACCAGTGCCCGGTCTCCTCCTTATATAAGGTCTCTGATAACAGACAGGGGCTGTACATCATCCGATGTTACAAGGTTAAAGTAGGGTTAAAGCGCCAGCTAGTGACGGTCTGAAACATGGTGCAGGGTAGAATGTCATTACTGGTAGGACATTTGTCACATTTTAAGCTTATTAAGGTAAAATGGATGGAGGAAAATCCATTCTGCCATCCCATGTGTATAACCGTATTTTCAACTTCCACTCGTGTTTTCAGTTGTATCTCTGATGCATTTACGTATTGTTTGCACAGTTTTCTTGTGAAAATACCCCTATATTCCCTTATATTTTCCTTATAATATCCATTTCAGTCAACCACATGTTTCACAGAAGGTAATGCGGCCTTAAAGTGTGCATACCTGTACTATAAAATGGTTCAAGTCAAGTCAAGTCAGATCTATTTATATAGCGCTTTTTACTATGGGAGCATTGTGTCAAAGCAACTTTTACAAGTTTAGATTATCTCCTAATAACTACGTCCAATCCCAAATTGAGCAAGCCTAGGGCGGACAGTGGCAGGAAAAACTCCCTGAGTGTTATTAGGAAGAAACCTTGGGAGGGACCAAGACTCAAAAAGGGACCCAACCTCCTTTGGGTGGCATAGATGATAAAATCTAAGAGCGAAACTAAAGTCATGGAGTCAAAGTTCGAATAAAATGTGGTGAAGTATGCACAATCGACATTAAGTGGCCTGGTATGCGGTTGGTGGGGCTGGAGCTTGATGACGGAAGCAGCTTGAGTGAGCTCTACAGTGGATGAACATCATGTGTGGGGCCTGGAACTGCCGGAACACAGCTCGGAGAGAAAAACAGAAAATGTAATTAGTTATTGATTAAGAGCACAGTGTCTATTAACAATCACTGATGCCAAGTGTAGCATGAGATGCCAACCCCCCCGCAAGCATTAGCTATAAGCAGCATAGCTAGAAAGAGGAGAACTGGTAGGAAAACACAGCCAAGAGGCATCACATGAGACATTGGCAACCCCACGGGAGGCAGAAGAACAGCAACCCAACGTCTCTGATCACCATAATACTCTTTGACTATGAACCCCCAGCTCTGCCCTTATTCTAAGGCAAGATGCCACAGTCAAGATCATGAGGGACCGAAAGCCTAGTTCAGCCAGACCGCCCCACCCGACACTCTCCCGGCTAGCGGACAAGGCAGGCAGGCCAGACTGACTCCAGACTCCGGCCCCAGTGACCCAAGCCATGCATCCTGGTCTAAATGTAGCCAAAAACCTTAATGTAAATAAGTATGTCTTTACCCAGACTTAAAACTTTGGGAGGGTGTCTGAATCTCGAACGAAAGTGGGGGAAGTTTATTCCATAGTTGGGGGGGCCATGTAATGAGAAAGCCTTTCCCCCTGCTGTGACTTTTTTAATTCTAGGAACTAAAAGAAGTCCTGGAGCCCTGCCCTGCGAACGAAGTAGACGAGTTGGATTGTAAAACTCTAAGAGGTCCACTCAGATAATGTGGGGCCAGGCCATGTAGAGCTTTATAAGTTAGTAAGAAGTATTTTGTAATCAATGCGGAATTTTGACTGGTAACCAGTTGCAGTGATGATAGAACAGGCCCCCCCCCCCCCCCCCCCCCTGGAGTGATATGATCAATTTTTCTAGTTCGAGTTAGCACTCGGGCAGCTGCATTCTGAACTAACTGAAGTTTATTTATAGATTTTACTAGAGCATCCAGTAAGTAAGGTGTTACAGTAATCCAACCTTGAGGTTATAAACGCATGAACAAGTTTCTCTCTGCATCATTAAAGAGAGGATATTTCTAAGTTTAGCGATATTTACGTAATTGAAAGAAAGAAAGCAATTGAGTGATGCTGCTAATGTGGGTGCATCAAAGGAGAGATCTGAATCAAATGTGACTCCCTAAGTTTTTTTTACAGACGGACTGGGCCAATACTGGACAGCCATCTACATTTTTAGGATAGAATGTAGCCAACCTGTCCTCTCACAGCCTTGGGTCCCACTAATAGAACCTCATTTTTATCTGTGTTAAATAAGAGAAAATTAAATAACATCCAAGTCTTTTATTTCCTTTACACAGTCCCCTCGATTTTGTTGTTGATTGTAAGGCTGTCATTAGGTTTGGCTAATATGTACAGCTGTGTATCATCTGCATAGCAGTGGAAACTAATGCCAACTAATGGTACAGTGCTTGAGTAAATTGTACTATCCTTCTGACATTTTACAGCATTTAACATGTTACCTGTAATAATAGTAGCCTCCTTGTTTATAATTACTGTCCTGGGCCATTAAAGTGCATCATGGTACTGGTGTAGACTCGTGTCAGTGAGCCCTGCTCTTAGAATCCATCATGACCATTGATCTGAATGTCCAGCAAACCACAAATCAATCGATCATTAATAAGAGTGCGGCCCGGAGAAAAACCCGACGCAGAGTTCAGCTGAGCTGAAATGGAAACGAACGTGTGAAACGGACCGAGTGGATCATGCTAATGTGGCTGAAGGCTGCCAAATACCTCGCAACCTTTTAGTTAGCACTACATTGATTTATGAGAAATGCCAGATCAGATTAATCATTATAATAAGCAGAGTGCTTGCACTGTGCTCACACCCACCTGCATTATATTAACCTGTTCCACCCCAGGACAGGAGCAGACCACAGTACGCTTCTGTCATGTACCCAAAGTGTGACGTGTTTAGCTTTCACTCGGTTCCATAAATCCATCTGTATGTGGAATGAATCCAGCGTGAGATGTTTGATATGCTGTTGTTTCACTTGCAGTGTGGACACGTTATATTTTTTTTCCTCAGTCACTGAGGAAGCACTACTGGCTTCTGTGTTGTTTTTTTAGACTTGTTAATAAATTGAAGAGCAAACAACAGCTCGGAATAAACAAGCAGGCAGAGCTCAGGGTAGCGGAGCCGCACGGGTTCCTCTTTCCAGCTGTTTATTCAGACGATGTAAATAGCTGGTAGCATGTGTTCTCTCTGCAGTGGGCTGGGTTTAGAGCCGGGCCGTGTGAGAGCTAATCAGAAGCGGCTGCTGAGCGGAGCTTTCGGTTGCAGCGCCTGCCGAGAGCACAGCCATTGATTGGTACCCTGGGGACTCGAGGAGGTTCAACCATCCAGTCGTCTTCAAACATATGTAGATTCTCTGCTGTTTTTTAAAAGTCAGCGGTTTGTTTAGTGCACACCCGGTTCCATGGTGACTGTAGCACTTTTGATTGTGAGGGCGCTTAAGAACGGGGAATGTCAAAGGAGTAGGTTTACAGGGTCTGGAGACGCTTGTCCAGAGAAACGTACAGTTAATACAGTCTCACAAAGTACAATCCAAGGTCCTAGCAGGTCTAGCATTGGCCGAGCCAGGACTTGAACCCTCACCCTTTTGGTCAGTAGATCAGGGACCGGTTCTTGTTTTTTGTAACTATTTTCTCAAGAACAATTCTAACAATTCAACTTTTTAGTGTTTTTCTTAAGAGCTCTTTCATGAATCTGGCCTTTTACGCCTTTTACCTCAACCACGATGTGACGGCTGAAAGATCAAATGTGCAAGTCACTTATTTGTTCTGGTTTGTGCTTAAAACAGGAAGATGTATACTACTTTGTATTTACATCAGCAATGTCATTGATATCCTTCCCATATCAAGGTTCCAGTATTGGAACAATCACCAGATAATTACTTATCCTGTTTAGCTGAAAGTTGAAGGCCTTTCTCGAGAAGCCAGCAGTGGCAGCTATCTTCATTCCAATCTTTGTGAGCTTTTGGAATAATCTTATCCTTTTCACCCCTTCTGAAAAAGTGGTTTCTTGGCTGCTCCTCTTCCAAAAAGACCATTCCTGATCAAGCTAGTTCAGACTGTAGAAAGGTCAACTTGGCATCATGAAGCTGCCAGACGCTTCTTCTATTGCTCAAGGCTACACAGTTTCTGTATTTTCCGGTTGTATTCTAATAAAGAGACTGGTTGCTTAAGCAGTGGTCTGTCTAATCTAATGGTGGCCTAAGACTTTTGCACAGTACTGTATATGCCCGCAAAAATCAACATTTACACAGGAACCCAGCTGGCAGTTGTAGTTATTTACTGCGTTGGCACTACAGGGTGTATAAACACATCCAGAAGGCAGTAAAAGCTCCCAGTACTAAACCCCGCAGATTTTCACAAAATTTTCTGAATTGTTGTGTTCCGCTGCTGCCAGGGTTTCTTTCCAATCACAAGAAAATGATGAGCAGCAATCAGATTTATCTACAGTCTCCCACACACGGTCTACCAGCCAAGGAATTCCAATTAGCTTCTCCATAGATAATTAATTTATGTTTTTGGAAACCGTAAATCAAGATGTTTTTCATTGTGTGTACTTTTCTCCTCGTGCGTACCCGTTCTGATTCAAGGTGCTACGTACAAGCTGAATGCGTGTCATTCATTTTCTTTGATGAAACAGTGTGGGGGAGGATGATTTCGGCTTGTGTGCTGCTGCCATCTGTGGATGGGATTGGAGAACAGCACCAGGATCTCGTTCAAGCACTGATTATATTTTTATATATCGAAAACTACATGCAAAAAGAAGACCAGAAAAAAATAACGCAAATCTCATGTCTTGTGTCCCATGACTCACACTATGAAGAAGAGGAGCAGTGAAGAGGAAGGTTTTAATTTGAACTTGAAGTCAGAGTAGGGCAGTCACAAAGAGATTGAGGTAAAGAGTTCCAAAGTGTGGGAGCAGTAACACTGAAGGGACAGCAAGAAAGATAACTTGATTATAAGGTACATGAGCTCCATTCTTAGCTAATGTGGCTTCTATGGGGTGATGTTACTGACTAGCTGGCTGTTAAAAGGGTGGATCTGTGGTCATGGCATTGAACCATCACTCTGAAGGTTGATAGTCCATATCCTGGATTGGCCAAGCTTCCACTGTTGGATCCTTGAGCAGAACCTAAAACTACTCTGTTCATTTGTCTGCTAAATGATTTAAAATGGGAGAGTCATAACATAAGAAGATACACCCATTCTGTTCCCACTATAGAAGACTGAAGAGATTTCACTTGTGTTGCTAAAATAATACCCTAACAAATTCACATTCTGACTCACATGAGATTCCAAAAACTTTTTGAGATGCAGTATTGTTCAGAAGTCTAAGGCCACCATTAGATTAGACCTACTGTTGTTTTAGCAATAGTATAAAGACCATATATCATTATTTCTTAGTCTCTTTATTAGAATGCAACCAGAAAAAACAGCTTCTGCAGGCTACAGTGGTGAGAATTTCATGTATTTAGTTTAGCATGTGGCAGCTTCATCAGGATAACAAGTTGACTACAGTTTGAAGAAGCTTGATTCATGATGTTTTTTTGGACCTGTAAGAGCCAAGTAACCACTTTTTCAGAAGGGGAGCAGGGTAAAAAGGCTATGATGTACTAAAGCTCACAAAGATGGGAATGAGGATCAATGGGAAACAGGATTATAGAGTGGCGGCAACAAGTTCAAATTTTTGGGTTCGGTCCCTATACCATTGCTAAAACAACAAATCTAATGGTGGCCTAAGATTTCTGCACAGTACTGTAGGCTCGGGGTTCTGTAAGTGACCAGCATTTAAGGTTATGGACTATTAATTAAAAGGTTTAAGTTAATATAAATAAATCCTGGCTATGCTAAGCTGCCCTCCTGGGCCCTTGGTCTTTGGTTAGTCAGTGTAAATGAACGTTGCTTTGAATAGAAGCGTCTGCGAAATAAAGTTTTATAAGGATTTATATTTAAGATATTGTCTGTTTAAGAGTTTAAACCGTTATGTATGTACAGTAAATAAGAGAATATTGTTTTCTTTGGTCATGCATACTATCATTCTATCATCATTAAGGTGTCTTTGTGGCTCCACAGCTGAAGCAGAGTGAGGCCAACGCCGACACGAAAGAGAAGCTTCCCCTGCGCCTGCGTATCTTCGAGAAGTTCCCCAACAGACCGCAGATGGTGAAGATCTCTAAGCTGCCATCAGACTTCACTGTGCCCAGGATTAGGTACTGTTTGGACCTGAAATTGGAATCAGAGTAAGAGTATGCATGCCCCGAGTAATCCAATAACTGGGGTAAAATTCAGCTTTCTCTATGGCATTTCCTAAGCTGTGATTTTTTTTTAGGTTACTGTAATGATCTTTCTCTCTGTATCGATACAGTTTGTACATGCCTGTGTGTGTGTGTGTGTGTGTGTGTGTGTGTGTGTGTGTGTGTGTGTGTGTGTGTGTGTGTGTGTGTTATAGGGAGAGCTTCATGAAGCAGTTCATTGACCGACAGCAGCAGGACCCGAGCTGTTTGTTCCGCAGACTCCCCTCAGCCTCTTCTTCCTCCTGCGATCACTCCAAGAGGTCGGCCATCGAGGATAATAAGTACATTGATCAGAAGGTAAACGCCCCCTCACATTCTCACCATCAGGACTGAGAAGTTCCAGAGGAAGAGACCTGTAGCTGCTTCTGATCGTTTTAAATGGGACGATTTAAGCGGAGATTGAAAGTGACAAATTGATCTCTGGAGTGTGGTTTGCTCTTTCCCTCTGTTTTAGCTGAGGAAATCGATATTCAGCATACGTGCTCGCAATCTCATGGAAAAGGAAACAACCGTCAATAAAATTCTCCGGTGAGTCTGGAAGACTTTATTCTCTCTGAGCACTTAACCGGGCTCCGATATGAAGAGCAAGTCCCACAGAACTCAGTGCCTCACTTCATTCAGCAGGATCCGTGTTATGTTTTGGATAGTTGCATCTACAGTATTATTTACAGTACTGTCCAAAAGTCTTAGGCCACCATTAGATCTGTTGTTTTAGCAACGGTGTAAGGACCACATTTAACAAATGGCTTAGAATTTGATCCTAAAATGTTAAACTTGGATTCGTCCCTCCATAATCCTCTTTCCCACTGATCTTCATTCCAGGCTTTGTAGGCTTTTGCATATCTTATGCTATTTCTGAAAAACTGGTTTGCTACCCTTCCATTCTGAGCTGGAAACAGATGGACTACAGTCTGTAGTTGCAGAACTACTAAGGGCTTCTGTATGGTAAATTAAATGAGATAATGGACTGTGAGTGTAGAAACACGGAGGCGTACCTATAATCTTTGGGTGCGTATATAGGTTCTGTTGACAAGGGGATCTGGGCATTTCCAAATTAGGAAGAAAAAGGGGGAAATAGAGTGTGAGGCCCCCCCCCCGTATTTTCAAAGGGAATAAAATGTAATGCAGTGGTAATGTAGGGTTTGTTGGATCTAAAGAATCCCATAACATGACAAAATTGTTTAACTTTGGCTCGTTGTGGCTACCAGCTTATGTCTGTCCAATCCCATGAACAAACAATAGTGTTCCATCCTGTGTGGCCCAGCAGCCGAAATCGACTATTTAATTATTAAGACCTTGGCACAGGTGTTCTATCAGTGCCGGACTGAAACTACCCTGAGTTTGGACTCATCGGGTTTCAGATCACGTCCGCATCGTATACAAACCTGCCCCTGCCTATCTGCTTGGACACCACACACCATCCTCACCCCCTCCTCCGTTCCCTAAACTGCCAGACAGCACGTCAGTGGCCATTCCACATTGGCTGCTTACACCGTCTGGGACTTTGGGTCTGTCTGTGTGCGCAGACACAAACACACATCACACTGGCTGGTCGTAAATAAGCCTGACACGTCCCAGCGAAGCCTGGATGTCATGGCTCGTCTGGTGCGTGACTCGGCAATTAATGGACGACAGATTATTGAAGGACGTCAGTGAGTGACAGGCTAACATGGTGAACGAAAATAAGTAGATGTGTGTGTGTGTGTGTGTGTGTGTGTGTGTGTGTGTGTGCGTGTGTGTGTGTTAAGGTTTGGTGTGGCAGCGATGTGAACAGGGGAGTGATATTTGGTCACATACAAGTGTGACAGGGACCGAGGACAGAGCAGAGGCTGCTTCAATGTGCAGCTTCTTTACTCGTTTCAAGACATTCGCTCAAAAACAGAAAGCAAAGCTCAGTTCAGTAAAATCCCCGGGTGCACAGCAGTCCTGCTGCAGACCGCAGGTTCCACGTTTGACTCGGGTAAAGAGGGATTAATTAGTTTTCCTCTCAGCACCGAGCCGGCTCCTCAGACCTGCTCCCTACCTGTGTTCGTCACCGTATGCTGATAAGAGCCATCTGGCATGCAGCCTGTGTACACAGTGTAATGACTATAGAGGGCAATCTGGCTTCCCAAAAATCAGGCTGTTGATCTCTGACTAGAGTGCAGAGCAGTGCTTTAAAATAGCCTTTAGAATTTTCTATATTCTGCATTAAAATATGACCTAAAACATCATCAGATTTTCACACACGTCCAAAAGTAGATAAAGAGGAACCCAGTTACATAAATGAGACAAAAATATTATATTGGTTCATTTATTTATTGAGAAAAATATCCAATATTACATATTAGTGAGTGGGAAAAGTATGTGAATCTCTAGGATTAGCAGTTAATTTGAAGATGAAATTAGAGTCAGGTGTTTTCAATCAATGGGATGACAATCAGGTGTGAGTGGGCACCCTGTTTTATTTAAAGAACAGGGATCTATCAAAGTCTGCTCTTCACAACACATGTTTGTGGAAGTGTATCATGGCACGAACAAAGGAGATTCCTGAGGACCTCAGAAAAAGATTTGTTGATGCTCATCAGGCTGGAAAAGGTTACAAAATCATCTCTAAAGAGTTGGGACTCCAGCAATCCATAATCAGACAGATTGTGTCCAAATGGAGGAAATTCAAGACCATTGTTACCCTCCCCAGGAGTGGTCGACCAACAAAGATCACTCAAAGAGCAAGGCATGTAATAGTAGGCAAGGTCACAAAGGACCCCAGGATAACTTCTAAGCAACTGAAAGCTTCTCTCACATTGGCTAATGTTAATGTTCATGAGTCCACCATCAGAAGAACACCGAACAATGATGGTGTGTATGGCAGGGTTGCAAGGAGAAAGCCACTGCTCTCCAAAAAAACATTGCTGCTCGTCTGCATTTTGATAAAGATCACATGAACAAGCCATGAGGCTATTGGAAGAATGTTTTATGGATGGATGAGACCAAACGGAAATTTTTATTTAAAGAAAAGTGTTATGTTTTAACACTGCATTCCAGCCTAAGCACCTTATCCCATCTGTGAAACATGGTGGTGGTGGTGGTGGTGGTAGTAGTAGTAGTATCATGGTTTGGGCCTGTGTTGCTGCATCTGGGCCAGGATGGCTTGCTATCATTGATGGAACAATGAATTCTGAATTCTATCAGAGAATTCTAAAGAAAAATGTCAGGACATCTGTCCATGAACTGAATCTCAAGAGAAGGTGGGTCATGCAGCAAGACAATGACCCTAAGCAAACAAGTCGTTCTACCAAAGAATGGTTAAAGAAGAATAAAGTTAATGTTTTGGAATGGCCAAGTCAAAGTCCTGACCTTAATCCAAGCGAAACGTTGTGGAAGGACCTGAAGTGAGCAGTTAATGTGAGGAAACCCACCAACATTCCAGAGTTGAAGCTGTTCTGTACGGAGGAATGGGCTAAAATTCCTCCAAGCCGGTGTGCAGGACTGATCAACAGTTACAGGAAATGTTTAGTTGCAGTTTTTGCTGCATAGGGGGGTCACACCAGATACTGAAAGCAAAGGTTCACATACTTTTGCCACTCACTAATATGTAGTATTGCATAATTTTCCTCAATAACTAAATGACCAAGTATAGTATTTTGTCTCATTTGTTGAACTGGGTCTCTTTATCTACTTTAGGACTGGTGTGAACATCTGATGATGGGTTTAAGTCATATTTATGGAGAAATATAGAAAATTCTAAAGGGTTCACAAACTATCAAGCACCACTATAACAGTAATGCAGAAATCCCCTAAACTTTAATAACATAGTGAGAGAGAATTGAACTGTGACTCAGGTTCGAGTCCTGGAAGCGCCGGGTCTAACTGCCAGGTCTTGCATAACGAAGGCATGTAATTGGCTGGGTGTGAGGATGGAAAGACCACACACTGGAACGTCTGCTAGCTGTCCGTGACAAACACTCGTTAAACTCATCAGTTCATGATCCATTTAATGTATGATGGATTTGTTGAACATATCCCCATCATAAATCAGGAGCTCCTGTACAATACAGCTCCATTAATGCTGATGATGATTTATGCAGTGTGGATTCTCTGAGGATCTGGAACCGATTCATTCAATTTACTTTATTCCTTATGGGAAACATTTGCTCGGCACTCGAACAAGCTGTATTCAGCAAGCCTAGGGTGGTAGTGGCAAAGAACAACTCTTAAAGGTAATAAATGAAAGAGGTTACAATGTATGCAGAGTATAATACAATGAGAATATAAAACTGTAGAATATAAGCTTATGTTACTAGCTCTGTTTGTTTGTTTGTTTGCAGAGCTTGCACCAGACAGCGGATGCTGAGCGGCTCGTTTGATGGCCAGCCAACCAAAGAGCGCTCCATCCTGAGCGTGCAGCACCACATCCGACAGGAACGCAGGTCTGATCCCCAGATATCATGAGCTGATCTTTATGCTTTAATATTACCCATCTCTAATAATCTTTGCATCTGGAATGTATTTAGTCTAATGTGTTGATACACTGCAAAAAAATCTATTTACTAAAACTAGAAAAAATATATGAAAAATGAGATGGAAATGCTTATATTAAGCAAAAATTCTACCAGTAGGGTAAGCGAATTTTACTTAGAAAGATTTCTGAACATAAGCAATAATAATACAAATTCTTAAATACAAATTCCTGAATCTTACAAAAAGCCCTGATTTTGTGCTTGCTTTGAGCCCTAAATTACTTAAAATAAGGTAAGATTTCGAATTGAGAGTGATCAGTTCTATTGGTTGTATCGGAGACCAGTAAGTGTAACAAACTGCAGCAACTTGCATTTATGTAAACAGAGTGATGTTCTGGTTCAGAGTCGCACTGTCATTCCTTACTTTCTGACCCTCGAGTGTGACCTGCATGAACTCCCCCCTGGATGTCCAAATGACTGGACCTCTGGCTGATTAAAATCAGGCTGACCAATCAGAGCTCGGTTGCCGGGCAGAACAGCTCATCAGGAGCTTATAGGACGAGCAACAGGCTGCCTCTAAAAACATGGATGTTAAAGAAAAGATCTGGTGGAATAGAACTGAAAGGCTGGAGAATGATGGAGATAAAGCTCACAGGGACTGGATGGAAGCGTCTGATTATTTATCTAAGTGCATTCTGATCTGTTCATGATCATAAAAACACAAACTAGAGCTTCCTGCACTCATCTCAGCTCATATTTTTGTTTCAAGTCAATGATGTGAAAAAGACACGGCGAAATCTCCCACATTAAGAGGCGGGAAATTAAAGAAAGCAAAAGCAGACAGGGAGTTTTCAGAGGGTTTAGACAAAATCGTGGGCCTGTTATTGGTGCTACCAGTGTTTTAGTTGGACTCGGCTGTAGACTTTCTAGCAGGAGGAAATGTTTCCTAACGAGAAAACAGAGCGTCTGCTAAATCCTTTATCTGTACTGAGCTTGTGAATCCGTCCTGATCTCAGGTCTCTGAGGCATGGCTCCACCAGCCAGAGGATCAGCAGAGGCAAATCTCTGGAGACCCTCACCCAGGATGTACGTATCCACACCCACTAGAGCACACACTGTCTGTTCACATCATGATACGTAACATGCAGACTGAAATGCCAGAAGCTTTACATTGGTTTGTCGTTAGCTTTGGTAATTGTGCACGTTCTCCCTGGCCTTGTTTCACCAACCTTATGCAACATCACATTTATGACATCCAAAGATTTTTTGGCAGAGATCTTTTGTCACAAAGGGAGAGTTAAACATAAAGTCTTCTCCAGCACATTTTACTTAGAAAGATTTCTGAAAATAAGCAATAATAATACATATTGTACTAATACAAATTCTTAAATAAAAATTCCTGAATCTTAAAAAATCCCTGATTTTATATCTTAAATTCAGACAGAAGTATCAGAATAACCTGACCGCTGACTTTTTGTGCTACTTTGAGCCCTAAATTACTTAAAACTTTCGAAGTGAGAGTGATCAAGGCAATGCTTGTAAAAAAAAAAAGCAGAAAAATCTTATACTTTAAGTACCTTGTAAGACAAAAAATATTATCGTAGGAAAAATGTTCATAGGAAAAGTGGTTTTCTTTCGGTCACACAGCTGTTTGTTGCTGCGTCCTGCGAGGAAATGCTCTTAATTTCGCTGCTAAACAGAGCCACGAGTTCTATTGTCCATTTTTACCATTCGACTTCACCAAGCGTTTGTGAGCTCTGATCACGCTCATTCAGGATTTCTTTCTTTTTTGAAACACAGTGACATTGTTTCCATCTTTTTTGAAACACAGTGACATTGTTTCCATGACCATAGGTCACTTCTTCCAGCGTGCTTGTTTAGGAAATGAGAAACTACTCACTGGATCAGTTAGGGCTACAGGAATTGTTTCCAGCTGAAACACATTCATCACTGCGCTGAAGACTCTGAAGTGTTTCCTGTTGAAATCTGAATGGTGTTGTACTAACGTGTGATTATGTGCAGCACTCGAACACGGTGCGCTACAGGAACACTCAGAGAGAGGACAGCGAGATCAAGATGATCCAGGAGAAGAAGGAGCAGGCGGAGATGAAACGGTAGAGCAAAGCACACACACACACGGCACCCGGCGGCATAATCAGTCTTTATCATGAAGAAGCGTGCTATTGCCGCGCTGCTATGTTTGTCTGGATTAAGAAGAATGAGTGTAAGACCAGGGCTCAGATGTTCTCTGCATTTTCCTCTATGGAGAGACAAACAGAGGGCTGAACTATTTCCAGAGGGAAGATTTTGTGCTATGAGCAGTGCGATGGATGCCCCTGATCTGTGTCTTGTATGCTCACTGGCCACTTCATTAGGTACGCCTGTTCCTAATAGTCAGCCAATCACATGGCAGAAACCCAGTGCATTTAGGCACGTAGACATGATTGAGACGAGCTGCTGAATCAAACCGAGCTTCAGAATGGGAAAGAAAGGCGATTTAAGTGACTTTGAACGTGGCATGGTCATTGGTGCTACACGGGCGGAGATTTTCTGGGATTTTCACACACAGCGCCATCTCTAGGCTTTACAGAGAATGGTCTGAAAAAGAGAAAATATCCAGTGAGGGCAGTTCTCTGGGTGAAAAGGACAGACTCCCAAGGTTTCTTCCTCAAAACACTTAGGGAGTTTTCCTTGCCACTGTCGCCCTAGGCTTGCTCAATTTGGGATTAGACGTATATGTTAGGAGACAATCTAAACTAAATGCTCCATTGTAAAAAGCGCTATATGAATACATCTGACTTGACTTGAGAATGCAGACGGGTTCGAGCTGGTAGAAAGGTAAACTCAGATAATCAACCGAGGTATGCAGAAGAGCATCTGTGAACCACAACACGTCAAACCTTGAAGCGAATGGGCTACAGGAGAAGACGACCACACCGGGTTTGCCTCCTTTCAGCTGAAAACAGAGAACTGAGGCTACAATTCACACAGACTCAACAAAACTGGACGATAGAAGACTGGGAAAACGTGGCCTGGTCTGACGAGTCTGATTTCTGCTGCGACATTCGGATGGTCGGGTCAGAATTTGGCGTAGCAAATAAAAAGAAAGCATGGATCCATCCTGCATTGTGTAACAGGTCAGGCTGCTGGTGGTGTGATGGTGTGGGGGATTTTCTTGGCACACTTTGAACCCCTTGATACCAACTGAGCATCGTTTGAACCCCACAACGTACCTGAGTATTGTTTCTGACCGTGTGCACCCCTTTATGAGCAGAGTGTACCAACACACCATGTCCCAAACTGGTTTATGAACACGATAATGAGTTCACTGTAACTCAAAAGGCCTCCACAGTCACCAGATCTCAACCCAATGGAGCACTTTGGGATGTGGTGGAATTGGGGAGTCATAAATCTACAGCCACCTCATGATGCTGTCATGTCAGCATGGACCAAAATCTTTAATGAATGTTTCCACAAAGAATGAAGGCAGCTCTGGATTCAAAATCAGCCAGTACTAGCAAGGTGTACCATTTATTTGTGTGTGTTTGTCTTTACTAGGAAAGTTCAAGAAGAGGAGCTGAGAGAGAATCATCCTTACTTTGACAAGCCGCTCTTCATAGTGGGGAGAGAGCATCGCTTCCGAAACTTCTGCAGAATGATCGTGCGAGCCCGCTTCAATGCGTACGTCTGCTACAATCCATATTAATGATCCTCCACCCCCTCAGTCAGGGCTATTATGAATTAAAACATTTAAAAGGCAGGATTTGTGGTCTGAAATGGATTAAAATGTGAAGACAAACGTATGTTTTTCTATAAACAGGTTGAAAACAGATCCCATAACAGGAGCAGTAAAGAGCACCAAATATCATCAGCTATAGTAAGTGAAGCTCCTGACTCCTGAGGTGAGGCTTTACTCTGAGCTGATCCAGCTGTGTGTACGCTCCCCAGTGATCTGCTTGGCCTGGTTACCTATCTGGACTGGGTGATGATTGTGGTGACCATCTGCTCCTGCATCTCCATGATGTTCGAGTCTCCATTCACCAGGGTCATGCATGCTCCCACACTTCAGGTACACTCCTGTTCTAGTTATACAGGGACTCTACACAGCTATCCTACAACCCCTAATCAGAAGAAGTTGGTGTCTCTTACATTTACTCTGACTTCTATTTCATTGCAGACAGTATGAACCCTAGATATCTGATGCTTTTTTGGTTGAAATTCATTTCATTTGTTAATAAACATCCATCCCTGCATTTCAGGCCTGCAGCACATTCCAAAAAAAGTTGGGACGGGGCAATTTAGGTCTAGTAATGAGATAAAAAACTAAATGTTGATATGATTTGAAACAGGATATAATTTCATCTTGAAATATGGTCCCAACTCTTTTTGGAATGTGTTGCAAGCTTGAAATGCCTGAAAATAATTGTTTATTAACAAATTAAATGGAGAAAAACATGAAATATCTAGAGTTCAGTACGTAGAAAATCGCACTGTGGGGGGGCGCTATGACTTTTGGAGTCGATCCGATTTATCGTTTTTAATAGATTTAAGTTTAACCATGAAAAATCTCCCATAGAAATGCTCCTAACCGACAAAATTCAAACTGACTTAGTGACCTGTTATTACATCTACTGATCCAGAAACATGCAAAAGTATTAGGACACGCCCCCACACACGGCCAAAAGTATTTGGACATGCCCCCAAACACAGCCAAAAGTATTAAATACTTTTGATCTATTTGGACACGCCAGCAAACGTGGCCAAGTGTTTGGACACGCCCCCACAAGTGGCCAAAAGTGTTTGGACACGCCCCCACAAGTGGCCAAAAGTGTTTGGACACGCCCCCACAAGTGGCCAAAAGTGTTTGGACATGCCCCCACAAGTGACCAGAAGTATTGGGACATGCCCCCGCGCGCAGCCAAAAGTATTGGCACACATACCATATTCTTTCTGTTGGCCACATTTCAAGCACTGTTGCAGATCTAGTTTAATTTGCATTTTCCATACTGGCCCAACGTTTTCTGATTTAGTGTTGTAATTGTATAGTGACTGTACATTGTTTTTTTGTTGTATAGTGACTCTACAGTGCTCTCCTAGTTGTATAAAGAACAGATAAGGTTCGCTTAGCCGCTGTACTTGGTCATTCTTGGTTGAATATTCTTCAGCAGTGTGACCTGTCAGCATAAGGCTGATTTCATAAGTATAAGTTAAGGTATAGTGCAGCAGGCTGTTCAGGTCAGTATTATGATGATAAGAGCCATTATATTATATCCGGTAATTATAGCATTAAAGCTAGTGATGTCTGTACAGGGATGACAATCAAACGTTCATTCACTGAATTGAAATCTGCTGTCTCTTCGTTATAGATAGCAGAGTACGTGTTTGTCATTTTCATGAGCATTGAGCTGACTCTGAAGATCATGGCAGACGGTCTCTTCTTCACTCCAACGGCAGTCATCCGAGACTTTGGTGGCGTCATGGACATTTTTATCTATTTAGTATGATTCTTTTCTATTTCCTAGCCTTCTGTTTCATTAAAGTGGAATGGGAACATGGCAGTGGAACAGATATGTTTGGCCTAGAATTATAAATCGTGTCCTGTTTACATAGACGTCTATGATGTTTATTGCGCATAACTGGAAACATACATCAAAGCTGTGTTCAGTCCTTCAGCTCAAATCGGATTAAGCTGTCTTGAGCTTGACAGATTTTCCCCAGATCAGATTCAGATCACATTTGTACGGGTTTCAATTCAGGTCATGCATGCTGGTACATGTGGCTCAGTTAGCCTCTTTTCACCTTGCACATGCATTTTTGCTGATCAGATCAATTAAAATAATCTCTTGTTAAACTGAATATGCATGCCATGTAAGTCCTGTGTCAGAAAAACAAATAAAGCCACCAAAGTATTTATTAAAGCCTTTATTAGAGAACAGAATGGTGGCACAGTGGTTAGTGGTGTCGACACACAGCTCCGGAGACCCAGGTTTGGTTCCCGGTCCAGCTGCAACCTGTGTGGGGTTTGGGGGTGAGATTTCAACCCTGGACCTTCTGGTCCATAGTCCAGTACCTTAACCACTGAGCAGTTAGGAATTTCGGGTTCAATCGTCAACGATATGTTATATAGGATCATTATATATCTAATGGGTGCCTCAGACTTTTGAACATTGCTGTACATTAATTCTGTGGTGCTTTGCTTGTTATATGAGACACTCTACGTACTGGATGTCCTGCAGGTATTAACCATACATGGATCTCCAGCCCTCAGCCTCTCCCCCCTCTGTCTGTAGGTCAGCCTGATCTTTCTGTGTTGGCTGCCGACCGACGTGCCTCCAGAATCGGGCGCTCAGCTTCTCATGATGCTGCGCTGCTTGCGTCCTCTGCGCATCTTCAAACTGGTGCCTCAGATGAGGAAAGTGGTGCGTGAGGTCCTCAAAGGCTTTAAGGAGATCTTCCTGGTGAGAGCTCTGACCTGATCATTGCCTTCCATGATGACATTGAAACATGAAACCAGCTGCAAAAGGGTTTTATTTACTGCTAACACCAATCAGCCATAATATGCCTAATATTCTGTGGGCCCGCCTTTGTACCTCCAAGGCTCTGACCTGTTAAGGCATGATGCTATAGCTGATTGGTGTGTTTATTACTAACCTGCCCTGCACACTTTTATACTTTCTATCTTGAATCCTTGAAGTCTACTTGAGCTAAACAGAAGTTTTGCTTTTGTTCACACAGGTCTCTATTCTCCTCCTGACTTTAATGCTCGTGTTTGCAAGCTTCGGGGTCCAGCTTTTTGCCGGAAAGCTAGCCAAATGTAATGATCCTCACATCTCGGAAGAGGTACTCCTAAAAGCTTCCTGCATTCTCTCTCTGATGAATGTCGCATCTCAGGCCGAAGCAACGTATCTGTGCTTTGTGAAACCTTTCAGAAAGACTGCCATGGCATCTTCAGAATTAACGTCAGCATCTCCAAAAATCTCAACCTGAAGCTCAGACCGGGAGAGAAGAAACCTGGATTTTGGGTGCCAAGAGTGTGGTAATGAAATTGCAGCAATAAGTCTAAAAAGAAATTTGCAGATGAGCCAAGCCATTACAAACACTCACAGATTGAATAAACAGGAACACTGAAGACCTTCTGCAACCTTGTTTCAGGGCGAACCCTCGCAACTTCAACTTTGACAACGTCGGCAATGCCATGCTGGCGCTTTTCGAGGTCCTGTCTCTTAAAGGCTGGGTGGAGGTCAGAGACGTCATCATACACAGGGTGGATCCGGTAGGTTTCTGGTTGAACATGGGGAGATTAGCTCAGGAGGTGTAGTGGTGATTCTCCTTATTCTCATTTACATATTGAAGATAGGGTTTTGTTGAGGAGAATCTCCGATATTAGGGAGATTCTCACCTGATCCACACTAATGACCGTCTCTTTCTGCAGACTCACGGCATCTACATCCACGTCTTCGTGTTCCTGGGCTGCATGATCGGGCTCACGCTGTTTGTGGGCGTTGTGATAGCTAACTTCAACGAAAACAAGGTAAGCCATAATCACGAGCTATTAGTACAGATACTCCCTGTGTTACGATACTTAGGCTTTATGATGCTCATAAATATGCATTCAGCAGAAACTGTACTCTGAATTTTGAGTTTCGAATTTTCTCAGGCAAGCCAGTGTTTCCTGTAGGATTTGTTTCAGCAACGGAGGCAAAATCTTAGGCCGCCATATGATTTGTTGTTTTCAGCATTGCTATAATGACCATATATAACATATTGTCAGTGACTGGACCCAAACTTGGAAGCTCTGAAGACTGATTCAGAGTAATGATTAATTAATAAATATATACTACCTACCCATTTCTAATAAAGACACTGAGAAGTAATATAGGGTCATTATACTATTGCTAAAACTATGGTTTATGTAATCTAATGGTGGCCTAAGACTTTTGCACAGTATTGTAGGTGACTTTTTATTATTTCTTAGCTGCAGTATTTTTGTCCCTCCACAAACAACGATCAAATACCAAGCATATTTGAATATATTGGGCAAAAATAGTGTAGTGGTGTTTCGTCTGTGATGAGGTGAACGAGGTGCTCGTGTTTGTTCAGGGCACAGCTCTGCTCACGGTGGATCAGAGGAGGTGGGAAGATCTGAAGAGCAGACTGAAGATTGCTCAACCACTGCACCTTCCTCCACGCCCAGGTCTCTCTCTGTCTCTAATAAGCCCTCCCTGGGCTCTGATTAAGCAAGAGTTCAGGGAAAAGCAACTGTTTATTCAGCATGCTTTTTTTTGAGTACGTTTACACCGAGTTATAACCCCATTTGCCTCCAGAGCAGAAATGCAGATGCTTGCAGGACTGGCTGCAACACCCCTGGCCCTGTGTAAAATCTCCACAGATAAAATAGAGATGAAGGATGAACCCGGTACCCTCGGCGCAGGTCGCTCTAGACTTTGCTCTGTGTGTTGATTGTTAGGAGAGTTAGAGGAGCTGTTTTTGCAGCCTCCCTGATCCTAATATCCTCTCATCGAGTCTCTCAGCAAGCTATGCTGGTGTAAGCAGTTCAGTCGGGTCAGAGGTCAGCATCACCCGGTCTGGTGCTGTGCAGAAATGTGGAAAACTTGTACATTATCATTATTATTATTATTATTATTATTATTATATAGAGAGCAGAAATATATATGAACAAAAACGTTGCCTTGCAAGCATCGCACCGCAGTTGAGTTAGTTAGACATTTTTGTTTGGTAGTCAGTCATTTTTTCAGGACAATTCTGTAGTTTTAACACGTACTGCCTTTTGGAGCTTTATCTTCTTTTTTATTGGAAGCTATTCATCCAACCAGCAAATATTTTTAATAAACTGGAATTGTGCAGTGTGTTTTCCTTTCTTTCTTTTTTCCTTCTTTCTTTTGTCCTCTCATTCTTGCTTCCTTCTTTCTTCATTTTCTTTCTTTTTCTTTTTTCTTTCTTCCTTTATTTATTTTGTCCTCTTATTCTTTCGTCCTTCCTTATTTCCTTCCTTCCGTCTTTCTTCCTTTCTTTTTTGTCCTCTCATTTTTTCATCCTTTCCTTCTTTTTCTTTCTTTCTTTCTTTCTTTCTTTCTTTTGTCCTCTCATTCGTTTGTCATTCCTTCTTCTTTTCTTTTTTTTTCTTTCTTTCTTTCCTTTTTCCTCTCATTCTTCCTTCCTTTCTTCTTTTCCTTTTCTTTCTTTTTTCTTTTCTTTTGTCCTCTCATTATTCCTTCTTTTTTTTCGTTCCTTCATTCTTTTGTTTTTCGTGCTTTCTTTCTTTTTTCTTTCATTCTTTCTTTATTTTTGCGCGTATAGGTAATAATTCATCCTTACCTTTCCTTTCATTAACATCTCCTTCTTTCTTTTTCTTTCTTTTTTTCTGTCTTTCTTTTGTCGTCTCATTCTTCCTTCCTTTTTTTGTTCTTTCTTTCTTTTTTCTTATTCTTTTTGTCGTTACTTCCTTCTTTTTTTTGTGCTTTCATTCTTTCTTTTCTTTGTCCCTCTCATTTCTTCCTTCCTTCTTTCCTTTTTGTTCTTTCTTTCTTTTTCTTGCTTCCTTTTCTTTTTCCTCTCATTCTTTCATCCTTCCTTCTTTTCTTTTCTTTTCTTTTCTTTCTTTCTTTTGTCCTCTCATTGTTCCTTCCTTCTTTTCTTTCTTTCGTTCTTTTTCTTTCGTGCTTTCTTTCTTTTTTCTTTCTTTCTTACTTTCTTTTTTCTTTCATTCTTTCTTTCTTTTGTCCTGTCATCTTTCCTTCCTTTCTTTCTTCCTTCTATCTTTCTTTTTTTTCTTTCTTTCTTTTGTCCCCTATCATTCTTCCTCCTTTTTTTGTTCTTCTTTTTTTTTTCTTTGACTTCCTTTCTTTTTTCCTCTCATTCTTTCATCCTTCCTTCCTTCTTTTCTTTCTTTCTTTTGTCCCTCTCATTCTTCCTTCCTTCCTTCCTTCTTTTCTTTTGTGCTTTCTTTTCTGTTTCTTTCTTTCTTTTGTCCTCTCATTCTTCCTTCCTTCCTTCCTTCCTTCCTTCTTTTCTTTTGTGCTTTCTTTCTGTTTTTCTTTCTTTCTTTTGCCCCATCTCATTCTTCCTTTTTTTTTCTTGTTCTTTCTTTCTTTTTCTTGCTTCCTTTCTTTTTTGCTCCCTCATTCTTTCATCCTTCCTTCCTTTTTGTTTTTTTCTTTCTTTTGTCCTCTCATTCTTCTTTCCTTCTTCCTTCTTTTCTTTTATGCTTTCTTTCTTTTTCTTTCTTTCTTTTGTCCTCTCATTCTTCCTTCCTTCCTTCCTTCCTTCCGTATTTTCTTTTGTGCTTTCTTTCTGTTTTCTTTCTTTCTTTTGTCCTCTCATTCTTCCTCTTCTTTTTTGTGCTTTCTTCTTCTTATTTCTTTCTTTCTTTCTTTCTTTCTTTCTTTCTTCCTTTTCTTTCTTTCTTTCTTTTGTCCTCTCATTCTTTCGTCCTTCATTCCATCCTTCTTTTTCTTTCTTTCTTTCTTTCTTTTCTTTTCTTCTGTCTGAGTAAGGGTTTCCCTTAAGCCTTTCATTGAGTTCTGGAAACAGTTAAGGGCAGCAACTGGAGGTAGGAGGTAGGACGCACCCTGGAGGCTGCAGAGAATCAGTGCCATGGTGCCAGCGATGTGCTGCTGGATGTAGGAGTGATGAGGGCGTTTCACTGCAGGTCATTAGTGCTGAGCCTGCAGAGTTACGTCTAAGTTAGGGAATTTCAGACGAATTGGAACACCAACAGTGAGCCATGTTTTTTGGATGTAACTTTTGGTGTCCACAAACTTTTGGCTTACAGTTCCTACATTTCCTCTGTTTTTGGTAGAAAACGGTGGCCTCCGTGCTAAGATGTATGACATCACCCAGCACCCGTTCTTCAAGCGAGGCATAGCAGTGCTGGTCTTGGCCCAGTCTGTTCTGCTTTCTGTTAAAGTGAGTCACGAGTTCAGCTTCATCTAAACATGGAACGAGTGTGGAACGAGTGTGTTCAGAGCTGTAAGCCAGAGCCTGCTTTGTGCTGTGTTTCAGTGGGACGTGGATGACCCAGTCACATTTCCTCTGGCAACCATGTCTGTAGTTTTCACCTTCATCTTTGTCCTAGAGGTAAAGATTTTATTCTGTCTTCATTGGCATGATTTAGGATGTGAAGAAAATGTGACCAAGGTCTTGCTGGTCAGTCAGAGTATCACAGCTCTGCCCTGTAGGACTGTTAGGAGTGACTGTGCTCTTCTAACAGGTGACAATGAAGCTGATAGCCATGTCACCAGCTGGTTATTGGCAGAGCAGGAGGAACCGGTACGACCTGCTCGTCACATCTCTCGGGGTTATATGGATCATCGTACACTTTGCTTTACTGGTATGACTGAAAAGGCTCCATTTCAAATGATGCTCTGTATTCAGAAGATAGAAGGTTGAAGCCGTTTGTTCTCCTCCTCTTTAGAACGCTTATACCTACATGATGGGCACTTGTGTGATCGTTCTGAGGTTTTTCACCATATGTGGGAAACATGTGAGTATAAATTCGTGTTAATAGCTGGGATTTACAAACACCAATCAGCCATGACATGAAACCTCACACGGAAAAATAACACATAATGTTGGTTATCTGGTTACAGCAGCACATTTAGCTCTGGGATATCAAACGATGAGTGAAGGGTCTGTTCAGGAGTAAAGGAAACGTTCTTAATAAAAAACCTGCGAAGGTTCTTAAGACGAGCACTAAGAAGTTCATAAGAATGTTCTTCAGTGCAGTTCTCAAAAAAGCTTAATATTTTCTTAAGAATATCTTCGTTCTTTTCCATGTAGGCTTGTTTCTTTTCTTACATCTTACAGCTTACAATATACAACACAAGACACGCTTTTAATTTGTATTTACCGTTATTTCCGTTAATTAATTTAATCGCTAAGAGGAAAAACATCAAATCAAGCGTTCCAAAAATATAGCAAACAAGATATAGAGGTGATGGTGGAAACAACAGCCAACCAGGAAAAAATTTGGAATTTCCAAGAAAAAATTATTGGAAAATACTATAATTGTGGGTTGAAAGTGAAAGACGAGGATGGACAAGAACAAATTTCAGTGCTTACCTCAACTCTTATAAAGATTCGCACAAAAAACAGGTGCGATTTTTAACAGTGTTACCTTCACACTAAGTGCACTACGTTGTCCTCTCATTCTTTCGTCCTTCCTTCCTTTTTTTCTTTCTTTCTTTCTTTCTTTTTCTTTCATTCTTTCTTTTGTCCTCTCTTTCTTTCTTCCTTCTTTTCTTTTGTTCTTTCTTTCGTTTTCTTTCTTCCTTTCTTTCTTTTGTCCTCTCATTCTATTTCTTTCTTTTTTCTTTCTTTCTTTTGTCCTCTCATTCTTCCTTCCTTCCTTTGTTCTTTCTTTCTTTCTTTTTCTTGCTTCCTTTCTTTTTCCTCTCATTCTTTCATTCTTCTTTCTTTCCTTCCTTCTTTTTTCTTTTTCTTTCTTTCTTTCTTTCTTTCTTTTGTTTTCTAATTCTTCCTTCATTCTTTTCTTTCATTTTATTTCTTCCTTTCTTTCTTTTGTCCTCTCATTCTATCATCTGTCTTTCCTTTCATCTTTTTTGTTCTTTCTTTCTTTTTTTTGCTTCCTTTCTTTTTTCCTCTCATTCTTTCATTCTTCTTTCTTTCCTTCCTTCTTTTCTTTCTTTTTTTTGTTTTCTTTCTTCTTTTCTTTGTTTTGTCCTCTCATTCTATCGTCCTTCCTTCCTTTCTTCCTTCCTTCTTTTCTTTTTCTTTTTTCTTTCTTTCTTTTGTCCTCTCATTCTTCCTTCCTTCTTTTTTTGTTCTTTCTTTCTTTTTCTTGCTTCCGAGTGAGATTTTTCGCACGAAAAACAGGTGCGATTTTTACCGTAGTGTTACCTTCACACCAAGTGTGCTGCGTTTTTTTGTCTAAACTCTCTGAAAACTCCCTGTTTGCTTTTGCTTTCTTTAATTTCCCTTCTCTAAAGGTGCTGGAGATTTCTCTGTGTCTTTTTCACATCGTCAACTTAAACAAACAAAAGCACGAGCTGAGATGAGTGCAGGAAGCTCTAATTTGTGTTTTATGATCATGAACAGATCAGAATGCACTTAGATAAATAATCAGACGCTTCCATCCAGTCCCTGTGAGCTTTATCACCATCATTCTCCAGCCTTTCAGTTCTATTCCACCAGATCTGTTCTTTAATATCCATGTTTTTAGAGGCAGCCTGTTGCTCATCCTATAAGCTCTCGCTGAGCTGTTCTGCCCGGCAACCGAGCTCTGATTGGTCAGCCTGATTTTAACAATGCAGAAATCAGAACAGACTCCGGTTAAAGATTTTACGCAGTGTCACAGTCCGTCAGTTTCAGACTTGGTGACGGACGGCATTAATATACGTGTTCTTTTTCAAAACTTGACCTTTTTCATAAGTTTTTTCTTAAGAATGAAGTTAAGAAAAGCAGATTTAAGAATATTTACTTAAGATACTTTTGTGAATCCAGTCCCTGGGTCACTTTAACCAGTATAGTCCCTAGATAGGGCATTTAGAGTCCCTAGGTCCGGGCATTTATGTGGACATGAACTGGACATGTAACACTGAAACACTGTTACAGACCAGCTGGTTTTAATGGTTCGGCAGATTGGTGTAGGTGTTGCTATGTGCTATAGCAAGCTTAAACTGGCTCGTATCTACAGGTGACCCTGAAGATGCTGCTGCTGACCGTGGTGGTTAGCATGTACAAGAGCTTCTTCATCATCGTTGGAATGTTCTTGCTGCTGCTCTGTTACGCATTCGCTGGCGTGGTGCTCTTTGGTACCGTCAAATATGGAGAGAACATCAACAGGTACCGAGCCTGAATGCTCTTTTATTTAAAGAGCTGTAGTTAGTTATGAAGCGCTTAGCATTTGATGCCGAAATCTCATAGTGCTTTACCCAGAGAGGTCTTCCCCTTGGGGTCTTTTAGAGGTCTTTTTTAATGCAATTGTTATTTTCTGAATTACAACCCTTGTGCTGATCCCTCTTCGTTTTGCGTAGTGGTCAAGTGAGATATGGCACGTCTTAAAATAATTAGATTGTGCTTTACTTCCTTTGTCTTCATCAGGCATGCAAACTTTGCCACTGCAGGGAAGGCCATCACGGTGCTGTTCCGGATAGTCACCGGGGAAGACTGGAATAAGATCATGCATGACTGCATGGTAAGTCGATAACTCCTGTTTTTCCCGTAGCTGGGTTTAGGGAGGACCTCAGCTGCTGTTATCTGAAGTGTCTTTAGAGTGTGGATGTTTAACACAGAAAGAATTGTGACGTTTCCCTGTACTGAGAAAATCATGAAAATCAGAAACACTAAACAGATGAAGTGATTTAAGTGGGTGTTACTCTGCCATGGATGAAATATTAAGAAAGTAATTGACACTAAAGAATTTTTATTAATTGCATTGACTAAACAGAGCTATGAGCTATCATTTGCCTTGCAAATAAGTCTGGACAGGTCCTAAAATGGTTAGTACTGACAGCCAACCGAAAGGAAAACAGGAATTGAATGCTCCGGAACACAGGCTGCTGTAGAGTAGCAGCTATAGTTCACCAATAGAGTATGTGGTTTACTTTTTTTGTTCACTTTCAGTCCATTACTCAGTAAATGACATGAGATTTTTCAGCACGTTATTATAAAATAAGCTTTGTGTTCATTTTGGGTAACTGTACATTAACGTGTAATGATACAGTATAGACTATATTAAACTTATTGTTGAGCATATCTCCATCATAAATCAGGAGCACCTGTGTAATACAGCTCCATTAATGCATATAATGCCTTATACACGGGGGATTTTCTGCGTTTCTGGAACGGATTCCTTCAATTTACATTATTCCTTCTGGGAGACATTTGCTCGGTACTCATCGTTTCAGTTCTTGACGAGCCTTCAGGAACAAATGAACAATTAAGCAATAATACACAAAAGGGAGTGCTTTAACGTGAGATACTGGCACGGGTGTGCTGCAGTGCCAATATCCCACGTTAAAACACGACCTCGAGTGTATTGGTGCGATTATCCTACAGGTCCGTTATCACCATTTATTGTTAGATTTTAAGACAGAGGACAGAAAAATGATTTGTTTATCAGCCTTCCTGAGGTAAAATAGCTCCGTTCTAACGTTCCCCCGCGGATAAGCCCTGCAGTCAGTAAAGCCGAGGAACAGAATGACCAATAACTTTATAAACACAAATATATTGACTGGTAAGTATTAATTCATTAAAAAGAAAGCTTATTTACATTCAGCAGATAAAATGGGTGGGGTTTATAAGGCAGGCTGTGACTAAGATCCACTATTCTACCGACTGAAGCAGATCGGAGTGAGATCCCGGTGTTCTAACCAAAGTCCAGGATACAGTTTGATTAGCGATTATAAATCTGTATGATGAAGCACTTAATGTTAATCTGATCAGTCAGAAATGTAAGTGCAGAGCTACAGAGCATCAGCAGCTTCTCTGGGTTAGAGCTGGACTTACAGATAACAAACCTGTCAGATGAACGAAGCTCCGATCAGCCGCGGATGGGGTTTAATGAAAGATCCGAGTTTAACTCCAGCAAACGACGTCTTTGTGAGGGATGAAGCTGATTCAGCATTTCTGTTGATGGGACTAAAACTGATCTTCAGTCGAGCTGTGAGTCCATTAAGAGCCGGACGTTTGGTTTAAAGGACTGACTTCGTTTGGCTTTTCCAGCTTCCAAATCCTAAAGGTGATAAACCTTTGGCTCAGGCTGGTCATTAATAGGTTCATCTTCCAAATTTAAATCGTTTTCAAAACCAATAGATTTTATAAACTAATTCTAACTTTAATTTTGGCCGTGTTTTACTTGTGTCCTTATAACTTGGCTGCTAGGTTAGGTGTGTATGCCACGGAGTAATACTTATAGAGCGTTGGTCAGAGTGCCATTATTGTCAATAAAGTCTTCTAGGCAGAAGGTTGTGAGGTCACTCACAGCTTTGCTAAGTGCTGTAACTGTAACCGTGCAGGTGCAGCCTCCGTTCTGCACGCCGGACAAGCATCGGTACTGGGAGACGGATTGCGGGAACTACGTCGGCGCTCTGATCTACTTCTGTTCGTTCTATGTCATCATCGCCTACATCATGCTCAACCTGCTTGTTGGTACGTCAAACCTAACGCCAGTTTGCGGTCTTATTTCCTCCTGTGCCCGACGTCAACCAGGGTGGCTAATAAAGTACGATATCACACCCGAGTCTGTCTCTGAGGAGCGTTAGTGCCCTTTATCCTGGAAGTGGATTCATTTCTTCTTACTTTCTTTATTGCAGACATTAGAGGTTAGTGTTAGGAGGATGTCCCTGGAGGATGTGAATGGATTGGGAGTCATTTTTGGGTCACTGTGTGTGTGTGTGTGTGTGTATGAGTGTGTATGAGTGTGTGTGTGTGTGTGTGTGTGTGTGTGTGTGAGTCATCTCTGTGAGCTGTTTGCGATGCCAGCGCTTTACCGAAGCTCAGAGAGCGAGCTCTTCAAAGATTTAGTGTAACTTTGCCTTTTTTGCCACCCAGCTATCATTGTGGAGAACTTCTCTTTGTTCTACTCCACGGAGGAGGATCAGTTGCTAAGCTACAACGACCTGCGCCACTTCCAGATCATCTGGAACATGGTGGATGACAAGCGGGAGGTACGGCGGAGGTGTTCTATTGATCCGATGCGAGATTTTCAATGTGCCGGATGACTATACGTCCTCCCCTCCAGAGTAACAGGTTCTTCTTCTCCGTCACTGTGGTGGGAGGTGGAGGAGTCATTAGTAGGGTTAGTAAGGGCTTGCGAGAGACAGAGAACTGGCTCCCGAAGTGCAGAACCCTGCAGGTTTATGCTTGTTGAACGAGACGTTCCTATTTTAGTCCTAATGAACAAGCCGGCTGTTCTTCAGTCACAGTAATAGAACAGAACACAGACCCAACAGCAGCTGGAGAACAACCGTATAAAGCATAATTATTATTCGTCTGTAGCTAGAGAATGAACATGATCAGTGTCGTGGTTAATGAGATAAGGGTCTAGACATTATTGCTCACCCCCCTCGGCTCTTCTTAAACTGTTTGGCACTTTTGCTCTTCAAGCTACATGCCAGTTTTTTACATCCAGATCAGGTTCTAGCAGCTGTAATGTGTAATGAAAGTCAAATTATGGCTCCATATAACTAAAGCTTCAGTAGAAGATTCTGTCACGTCTGTAGTATCCTACAACCTTTATTACACTATAGAGACAAAAGTTTTTGGACACCCCTTCTACACTCATTGGCAAAACAATAACTCACCAAGAAGGAGTTGTTGGAACGTAATGTAATGATGATCTATGTAAGCGATTACAATGTTAAAGCAAAAGGCTACGTTTTTTCAGAAAATATGTCTTCGAGTGCATAGTAGAGGCAGGTCTAGCACTCAGCGATCTCTCACCAAGAG